>JARDYH010000003.1:113986381-114363881 GCA_029215795.1 Anniella stebbinsi | reverse complement strand
TCACAGATGATTTCTGTACCACGTAATGGCTTAATGTGCTCTTCCTATAACACATCTGACCATCATGATTGTTCCCAACACAGTAGCATCAACACACACTGCTGCACTAATGCAATATCCAGGGTTTGCTCGCAACACTGGCATAACAGTTCCCATTATTGGTCTATACATTGTTATGAATGTTGTAGAAATTGTGGTTTTCCCCTCCAGAGTCTACAGTCTCTCTCTGTAGAACTACTAAGAACTTAAAATTATTCCAACTATATAGTAAATTCTAATGATGCCATTTTACTGATGCCCTCCCTGTCTTCCCCTGCCCTACCCAACCCCAACCTACCCATACCCCTCATGTTAAAATAACGTATCAAGGCAGTACTTATATAAGCTTTAGCAATGAGAGCTGCAAACCTTAAAACACATATTCTGATGTAAACCCAATTTCATACATAAATGGGGAAAGTAAGGGTGACTTAATTTGTATACAATTTGAGGACATTCTGTCCAATGTAGGTTACACTGTATATCATCTTACGTTCAATCATTACCTACCAACAGTAACTACAAATAATCTTAGCTTCAATATAGTATTTCATAGTTCTATTTGAAAAATGACCGGAATTCCCTGAGCCAATTCACTCACTCCGTAACTCCTTAAACTCAACAGTAAGATATGAACTAATTGTGCTATGGGTGAAATAGTGCTTTAAGGGCTGCATACCAAGTATATGCATGCAGCTCTGTGCCCTATAGCATTCAATGAGTGCTAACACCATTTCATTCTGCATTGCTGTTCGCTACATTTTAAAAATCTGGGCTAAAATATCTTATTTCTGGGACAGTTAGGAGGGGAATGACCAGATTAGTATTAATAATATGCACATTAGGGGGAGCTATATAAGTACTAAGTGTTTCACAGGCATTAACTTTGTTGTAATTCTTGCAACAACCCTGTAAAATATGTCAAATTATCCCGATATTGCAAAGAGGGGTGGGGGTGAAGCTAAGAAAGTGACCGGATTAAGCCATTTAGTGAGCATGTGTCCAAGGCAAGACTCAGGGAATTCCTAATTGGTAGAAGAGTATTTTAACCACTCTATTACACTCTTTTCAATAAAACTCTTTTCTAAAACAAGATCACATGTGGAGGTGGCTACTTGGGAAATGGAATCGAGAAAAGCATATCAGGAAGTACTCTCCTTTGCAAAGAAATTCTACAGACAGTTATACCGATGCAAGCATAGGAATTGCCCTCTACTGGCAACAGGCATTAAGGATATAAAAAGGCTTAATTACTACTACCGCTGAAATACACCTTGAGCTCAGGTCAAAGTATAAGCTATTATCTACCGAAACCTGGGGATGCTACAGATTATAATATAATATATGGAGGAATAGGAACAGAGTCTTCATTTTAGTTAAGTAGTGGGGGATTTACACACATTGGAAAATCAGCCAGGCTATTGGGATTCAGAGCGCCTCCACCCACCACCTGAGACACATTCTTGGCCAAATCCGCTAGCAGTCCACATCTCCTTTAGATCAAGTAGGACCAGATCAGTCTTATGTAACTCACACAATGGTTTAAGAACACAAATAGGCTACATGCTTTAAGGTGGGTTCCTGCATTAAACAAAGGATTGGACTTGATGGCCTTATAAGCCTGTTCCAACTCTTCTATTCTATGATTCTATGTTCCTGGCTCCTCCCACTGGATTCTGGCTTTCAACCACAAAACCAACAGCAAACCATGGATTAGGTGCCTACAGAACTGGTTTGGCTGGGACTGTGGCTGCTATTCGGCAAGCTCCAAGCAACCCCCAAGCCCCACCCTCCAACAGGCGGCACAAAAATATGGTAATTCAAATCATATCCATGCAGGAAACTTGAAATGTCACCGATTTCTTTATTCCCTGCATAAAGGATTCTCTGTATAAAATTTCAGTCACATAATTTTTATTATTTACTCAACCAATTTTCAGCAATATCAAAGCAGTGGGCAAACAAAACCCGGTGTGGAATATAAGTAAGTGAGACTAAAATGAATGACAGCTCTCAAAATGAGATCCACCTCAGAGGCACATCTGCAACTAAGCAGATGAGCAACTGTTGCCACACAAAAAAGAGCAATTCAAAGATATAAGGCAAGCTAAGGTCAGATGGACAAAATGGTAGGGGGGAGAATCCTTCAAGGGACTCCTTGCTTCAACATGAAACCCTCCTTGCTTCAACATGAAACCAGAGACCCTAATCACATTGTAAGGGCTTCTTCATGGGGCAATTTGCTACAGCGCAGACTGGTGCATCTATTTTATCCCCTCTTTATCCTTGTATTAAGTAATTTGGAGTGTATACTCTCCTAATGCTGTAGCAGGTCGGTAGGTTAAATGTATAGGATTAACAAACGGTTAGCACCAACTTCTTCCCAGCTCACATTCAGGCTAATTGACTACTAAAAGTGTGAAAGGGCTGAGATAAGGAGACGTTGTCTCCTCCCCCCCTTTTTTTTTTGTGGTGCAATGATAAACTACTGCAGGAACAAAGCTCACAATCTTTTCATTAGATGTATATGGCACAAGGCTGTTCAATCATTCGAGTTTTCATAAGGATTCAATACCAAGTAACGAGTGTATCACTACCACCACTAATATATCACAATGGAAAGAGAATATAATATGTGAATGACAGCAATATAAGTAGTAATTCCACACTATTACCACTAGTAGACTAAACATTAGCGGTTTCCTGCTACCGGCGGAATACACACTACCCACCCAGCCATTGACCAGGCTGCTGAGATGTCATTGGTTGTTTGAACATAGTATGAGGGAGAAAAGTCAGTCATGAAACGGTAGCCATTCACGTATCTGCCGTGAAAACTGAAGGTTCAACTTGTCTAGATGAAAATGCACTGCAGGTGCTAGAAATCGGAGGGGCTGGGCATTGTTGGCAAGGCAGAGGCAGTGATGCTAGGAAAGAACAAAGGGCTGGGAAATTGCATGGATCCTTGAACCAAGCAAGATAATGGGAAATAGCTTCCATGGGCAGGGCAGTTAAGGAAGAGGGCTGGTCTTAAAAGATGGTCGTTGGGTTAGTGTGTATTTGGAAAGTGGGTCGAAAAGCAACGGAACTATAGATTCAGCAGCCTCAGACAGCAAGTGGGGCTGCTGAATTTAACCACTTACGTTGAAATAACCATCCAAATCTTTAGCCACAGGCATCTGGCATATCTAATAGGTTGTGTTTGTCATTGGCAAGCATACCTCTGTTACAAATAAACTACACCTCCCTCAATAAATCTATATGAGGACAACTTTTGTTCTCTGGTATAAATAACCTTTCCTTCCATGGACACCCACTTGTCACCATGTAAATTTCTCCTGCATGCCATTCTACTCAATCCACCAAATATTGCATCTCTTTGTAAATTTGGCAGGGAGCAGATTAATATTTAGAGTGCATATATTGCTTTGACATCACAGCTTTATGTATTTTGAAGATTTCCATGCCTCCCTTCTGTAAAAACTCTCAGGACAGAGTACAATAAAATAATAATGGCAGCATTTAGTACAGTTGGAGCTATACTAACTTCCATGTTTCAGGATGTACTTTTTAATACAAATACTCTGGTCTATCCTTTGTTTATCTGTGGTATACTTCATGCTACTATAGGGAAAAGGTGCCCCCTCCCTGTACTCATCTCTCTGCTTTCCCACTGTGTCTTGTATTTTTAGAATATCAGTGTGTTTGGCAGGTTGTAATACTCAACAAATAATGACAACAATGATGATGATGATGCTCCCTTATAATGACACCCTCAAAGGGAAACAGAAAAGGAGCAATTGGGCCCTTCTGTCCTACGATGCTCTCCAGGTGGATACCTGCACTGAACTTTTCATACAAATATCCTGCATCATTTTAATACAAGGAGCATCTCCATTATGTTTACACAATTAACTGGATGGGTTTGCACTGGCATTTTACATGACATTTTCCTTCCTGAGTGCTTAAGCCACAGCAGTTGCAGGTAGTAATTGTCTTAAGCAACTCACCAGTCAGGTGCCAAGACTCAGAGGGAAGACACACACAGAAAGGAGGGTGAAATAGGCAGCGTTGACTTATCCCCTTGCTCTCCTGACTCAGCCCTCACTTGCCAACTTTGTATCCTCTGTGTGCAGAATTCCCACATGCAAAGCAACAGATACTAAATATAAATTTTAATCTACATATATTTTGCATGAAATTATATATAAACTTTATGCAAAATATATGCGTAAATCCTCAGAGTTTAATTCCTTCAAGCAGAAATTGTTAAGACTCTATTCCTGGTTCTAGCATCTTATTAAGTGAAATACTAGAATTTTCACTGCTTTTTTTCCTTTGCACTAGTGAGCACTAATGACTTTGTGCTTGCATTGATTTATGCTAGTGCAACGGCATTAGCTCTAGAGCTGCACCATTTTTGAATGCTACTCATAAATTCAATTTAAATCAATAGAGCCTTACTTCCACATAAAGGGAAGCCATAAGAATATGTACGTTTGGCTGAAACCAAATGGATGTGCCATCAAGTCTCTGATTTCAATGGGACTTAATCACACTTTTGCTAAGTTTGTCTACTGAACCCCTTTTACATATTCATTTACTGGATTCATGACAAATTAGAGCAGTTTACAAATAAGAAGTGACACTGAAGCACACAACACTATTAAAATCACAATATAAAACTAAAAATTCACCAAAACAGCTGCAAGGTAATACATATTAACACTGTTCAAACAAACAAAAAACTCAGAGGTCTCGTCAAAAGGACTTAAACATCTGGGTGCATCTTAAGTAACCAACAAAACAAAACTACTGAACATGTCTGACCCACCTCTAAAGGCAAAGAGAGTTCCAAAATGAAGCACCATGATCAAGAAAGCCCTTGCTTAGGTCACCCCTCCCCATGCATTGACCATAGGTGCACAAGCAGGGTGCCCCTCTAAAGATCTCCAAGGCTGGCCTAGTACATACTGGGATAGGCGCCCCAACAAATATTTGTTCCACAACCATTTAGGGCAGGGGTGGGCAATCTTGAGATGTCCAAAGGCCCCAAACCCTTCCCCCCACGGACTGTAGTCGGCTGGGCAACCCCAAAAATGTTTTTTAAGTATATATATATAGGAGACAATGGCATCTGGAGCACTTCAGAGCTCCAGAAAGGCACTTTTTGGTGCTCTGGATGCCATTTTTTAAATTTAAAAATCCTTTTGGGGGTACAGGGATAGCAGTAGCCACCTGTGGCCAATGGGCCTCATGTTGGCCCACCACCTCCAGTTTAGGATCTTATAAGACAACAATAATTTGAAGTAGGCCCAAAAGTAGGCTGCGTTCTCTGGTTCGAAGCCACTGTTGTCCCTACATACTTCTATAGACTATGCAGTTGTTCTGCTATGCCCCTAGAGCTCCAAGCAAGCAGACACTTCCATTCAGTGCAGTTAAAAAGGCAAGTCTATTAATAATAGAGCTGTATGTGTGGGATTGTCTATAAGACTACGATCAATCCTATATATGAAAGCTCCATGGGGCAGTATCCAACTGTGTCATTCCGTTACCACAAATGATGTTGCACCAGTATTAACTTGGTCCTGAACTATGCACAAGAGAAGTATCCAACTAAAGTTACAAGTGTGGTTGTGCAAGCAGTTCTGCATAACTCTTGGGCAACCTGTTCTGCATTCCACTTGTGCAACTGGTTCTGCCACTGCTTGCACCTTTGTTGTGCAATGCCTTGTGCAATTGGTTGCACAACTGTTTTGCACCCGTAGTGCAACATGTTTGGCTTCTAAAAATATTAAATAAATGGAAGGCCAATGTTAGCGTCAAATACACAGCACCTCAAATGGAAAGACAAAGAACTCCACAGGGTTACTTTCAGGGATAGGGTTTAAAGTCCTTGCTGTCCCTACAGGTCCATTATGTTAAAGCTGGTGGGGTGGGACTCACTACTGGGTTGCAGCCTAACCTAGGGTGGGTCACAAGAGCAGCATTATCACCATATAAACATGGCTAAAAAATGTTATGAAATGAGTCACCAAATGAATGTTTGGGCTAAAATGGTTCCTGGATCTGAAAAAGTTGGAAGAATATAAGGCTAAAAGGAAAACACCACACTTCTAATGAAGCTGTAGTCAGCTACACACTTCTAATGAAGAATCTCTACATAATGCATAGATACAGGCTTGCAACTGCTTTGAAGGAACTTCAGCTGGTTCCTTTTAGCAAAGCAACTAAAAAGCAACATAACCCCTTCAGGCTCCATACCTCTCTTATGCTGATCAAACTATCAGAAGCTGAAACAAGATAAGAAGAGCATAGCCCAGACATAGTTTTGTTACCATAATCAGTTCTTGCAAGGAAACCACAACGGTCTGAGGTAGAACACCCATTACACTTCCCTTGGCTTGCTCCTGTACTGCTCACCAGACAATATACTCATCAGATAATATAACGTTGCCTTGATGGAGCACAGATGACTCTATACTATATAGCAGTGCTATATAGTAACTCAGACACGTAAGGAAGTGTCAACCGAAATAAATGTTGTAATGCACAGAATCAAGCCTTAAACAACATAAACATATCATTTTGGCCTTGAAAGTATTGCACCCATCCTGACACAGAGACATCAAAAGCAGGGATAATATGGCCTGGCCATGCATTTTATTTTAGCTTAGATCAGAAAATTAACTTAACTCTGTGTCTGACATGTGGAATACAGTCTCACCTTACAAACTGAAAACCTAAATGTACAGGAAGAAAATCTCTTTTACACGACTGTTGCACTTGCATGCAACAAATACTGAGCACGGAGAGAATGAATGGTATTCTCTCCAGCGGAATATTTTCTTTTCTCATTGCATAGCAAACATCATTGCAATTCAGCAAAAGAAGTCGAAAGAACAACTTTAATAAGAAATATAATTTGGAAATATTGGTATCAGTTTCACATAGGCTGACCATATGAAAAGGAGGACAGGGCTCATGTAACTTTAACAGTTGTAGAGGAAAGGGAATTTCAGCCAGTGTCATTTGTATGCAATTAGTTCCTGGTGAAATTCCCTCTTCATCACAACAGTTAAAGGTGCAGGCACTATACTAGAGTGACCATATACAAAAGAAGGCAGGGCCCCTGCAACTTTAACTGTGGTGATGAAGAGGGAATTTCACCAGGAACTAATTGCATACAAATGACACTGGCTGAAATTCCTTTTTCTCTACAACTGTTAAAGTTACATGAGCCCTGTCCTCCTTTTCATATGGTCAGCTTATTTTCACAGATGTTATCTTACTCTTCATACCTCATCAAGTATGTGATCAGTTTTATCCGAAAGCTTTCATGTGAAAGTCTGAAATTCTGCCTAAGGGCCTCGTGCTTGTTTTGGCCAAATGTCCCTACAGAGTTTCAGACTATTCACACTGCTTTTCCTCCTCATTTAAAAATGGAGTCTGTAAACCCATTTCAGTGCACTCTAGTAGCATATCCAGGAGGAACTATTGCACTCTGGATACAGTCTCTGTTTTTACTGCATCTGTTTACTTTAGGGTAACCATACAAGGCTCTTATATCTTTAACAGTTGTATAGAAAAGGGAATTTCAGCAGGTGTCATTTGTATGCATGCAGCACCTGGTGAAATTCCCTCTTCATCACAACAGTTAAAGCTGCAAGAGCCCTGTCCTCCTTTTCATATGGTCACCCTAAAGTAAACAGATGCAGTAAAAACAGAGACTGTATCCAGAGTGCAATTCTATCCTCATCCATTGCTCTTTTCCAAATCTTTGATTCCTACTTAACACCAATGTACAAATCCCTTATAGGATCTCCTGGCCTATAACTAATAAATTGGTTGTACTGGGTTCATTTTCTGCCTGCCCCCCTGAGTTATTTCCAAGGATAAAATTAGGGATAAAGAAGAACACCATGGTCAAACACAATTCCGCCCTTTTCCTGTGCTACACCATACTGTGACATTGTTTAGAATTCATAGTCTTGTCATGGAACCTTTTTCTCCTAATCCCAGATGTGTTGGACCTGTTACAGTTATTCAGGTGTGGAAAGGGCATTTTTGGTTGATAATAATAATAATAATAATAATAATGTTAATAATAATAACGTTAATAATAATGTGTTTGTATTTATTTACACTCTTCAGAATTGACCTCTGGAATTTAATACAAGTCCTGGAGATGAGACCTTTGTGCCCTTTGTGAAATTAAGAGTGTTTCATTTGAATAAACAATACCATCAAAAACCTGCCATCGTTGTTTTAAAAGAGGTACCAGAAGAGGTTCCTCCACAGGACATCATGCTGTAAGTAAAGACAATAAAATGATGTTCATGGTACAACATTTCCTTCCCTCCCCCTTTAAATACCATGTTAAAAGCAACCACATTAATATACATATAAATAGACATGTAAGCTGAACAGTAAACTTAATATATATATATTACACCATGTCCTAACTTCTAATGCTAACTGAATTTATGGATGACCACTCTAAGACCCCCTCTAGATGGATTCCGTTTGATGCCTGGTTAGCCGATTATGCGCATAATCGCTGAAGCGCTTTATCATAAATGACTGTAAGCAGGAGGTAATTGACCACTCAACAGGTGACCTTACCGGTTGTTTCAAATGCGCTTTACAAGTAGTTAATGCATAGAATCGCTTGTTCACATAGTCAAAATGCGCTTTAACGGCCGGAGCAAAATAAAACTCGCGGTTTAACGCGCATTCGATAATGCGCATAATCGGAGAGAAAACGCGCCTCTACGCCCGATTTGCGCTCCGTTCTTGTAGAGGTAAATTTTTTAATGCGCCTTGAAAGAGCTTTAAATGCCTCTTGTAGAGGCAGCCTAACTGAATTTATGGATGACCACTCTAACTCCATTTTCAGAACAGCTAAGCAGGAGCAGAAAGCAATGATCTAGTGACTCCTCTCATGTAAAACTTTCCCTAATGACACGCCAGTTTGGAAATCTGAAATGGATACACAATTTGAGCATTGCCAATTTCTCCTCTATCACACCAGTGGTAGGTCTGCAGTAGCCAAAGAAAGTAAGGAAAGTCCCATCGTTTAGCCGGAGAAAGACCCAATTCAAGCGCTGACTGAGCAGTAAACAACACATTACAGAAAAGTTGGAGGGAAGATGCTGCCCTTTTAAAAAGGCTGACTCCTATTCCGTATCACCACAGCCCCAAATGAGTGTTCTTTATTTCGAACACCAGCGCTCAAGAGTGCTCCTAGTTAATGAAAAGAGGGGAGAAGGGGGAACAAGAAAATGAAAAGATCTGGCAGACCTACCGGGAGGGCTCTTATCCAAGAACAGATACTGATCCTGCTTAGTTTGCAGTGAAAGTCACTGCCATCAGTAGCTGCATGTTCAAGAGAACACATTGCTGCTGTGAAACAGGTCCACTGCCTGACGTTTGGTTTTGAAATCAGTCAGACCTCAGTCTCTCACATAACTTTTCTTATTATTATGAAAGTGCCCCCGACACACACACACACACACACAGCATTTCAGAAGATTTGAAGCATCAGGGAAGACTGATGGCAGTCATTTTATTAAAATAATTTAAAAAACTGAGCTGGCAGAAGAAGAGAAGTATTGCTTATATATCAAGAATACACTACCAGTCTCAAGATTATGAAAACTACCTTAAATGTCCTTATTAGCCATTTCCAATTGTGCCTCTCCAAAACCGGAGTATCACCTCTCTCTCTCATAAAAAGGAGCATTATATGAAATACTATTATAAAAATTGGCTATTAATAACCTGAACAACAGATTTTAAGTGCCCAATCTTCAGATTGTCTGAATATGTGTTCATTTTATCTAAGATTTGGGACACCAGTGTATGTGTATTTATTTATTTATTTATTGCATTTCTATTACCGCCCAATAGCTGAAGCTCTCTGGGCAGTTTACAGAAATTAAAACCATAAAAACAATTCAAAGTATAAAACAACAACAGTATAAAAACATAATTTAAAATACAGTATAAAAGCACAACCAGGATAAAAACTGAGCAGCCATGCAAAAATTGATAGAGATTTAAAATACAATTTTAAACAGTAAGGTTAAAAATCAAACTGAAGAACGGTTAAATATGTTAAACTATGAAAATAAAAAGGTCTTCACCTGGCGTCTAAAGGAGTATAATGTAGACGCCAGGCGAACCTCTCTGGGTAGCTCATTCCACAGCCGGGGTGCCACAGCAGAGAAGGCCCTCCTCCTAGTAGATAATGTATCATTATCTTCTCAACAACTGCTGGTGACCACCACCAAAAAGCTAGCATAATACCAGTCTATATTGAAAAGAGACACTGATCTGGTTCATACAAACAAAACAACCCACCATGCCACGGTGGGTAGCAGCACATGCCGGGCAGGAACTACATATTCAACGCCTGGCTTGTCATGTCATGTGAACCCAGGCAGTGGGGGTTGTGCAAGGATTAAACAACCTTGCATAATCCATAGTCTGTGGTTGGGTTACATTACACGGTGGGCTGTTCAGTCATGTGAACCTGCCCAATGACATGACTTAACACCATTATTTGATAGGCTGTTTTCAAGCAGTGGTAAAGCCATGGTGATACAAATCACAACTTCGCTTGTCTCTGAACTAGGTGTTTGCACTGATCCAAACAGGCCATTAGACTCCTGGACAGAATCCCAAGAACAGAAAAGACCTCAGACAAATAGACTTATTAACATTTTGCCACCTCAGACTAGTACACAGTAGGAAGCCACCAATATCACTGGAAAGTTGGATTTTCCAATCCTTTCACACAATCAGCATAAGACTTCCTTTGTTAAAAACAACACACTTTTTCCCCTTTCGATTCCCTTTTTAATATTTGGTCAATTATTTTCCAAGCGTAAATGGGACTTGGAAAGTCTTGTCCAAGAGAGTGTGTGATTCCCCTTTTTCTTTCAAGAAAGAAAAAAAGACAGGCAGAAAATCAAATGCCAAAGAAAAAGCCAGCCTTCATTCCCACCCTGCAGCTGCGGTGCTTTGACACTCCACAACCACTTCAGCATGAACCCTTAAACAGTTCCATTGCTGGTTAGTAAGACACTCACACTCTGGCTGAATTCGGATGACATATTAGGCAACGGAGGGGGAAACAGCATACTGACCGTGCGTTAGGCAGGCGGTGCTCCCCAAATGACACGCTGCAGCCGGCGCTGCTCGGCACCGGCAAACGTACCGGTCGGCGGCCATTTTGGTTGCAGCATCTCCTCCCTCCCCTCCCTCAGTCCCCCAGCCGTATCCCAGCATGCACCGTGAGTTCTTCCGGCTGTATAGAGCGGCCGGGGGTTTTCGGCTGCTCTGGCTGGCAGAACTTTATCCCCAAACAGAATAGTCCACGGAGAGAGGGGGGCTCAATTTGGACGACACTTTAAACAACGGGGCTTCGGGCTAAACAATGTGCAAGCCCGTTGTTTTTCTCTGTTGTTTAAATTGCCCAAATTGCCCAATTAGCGTACTGTCAGTTGTGTGTGCGTGGTGTGTTACTCCCCACATGACACAATAAGCAACACAACCGACGATTGTTCCCCCCCTCCTCCGTTGCCTAATATGTCGTCCGAATTCAGCCAAAGTGTGCTCGAAAACCAGCTCCTACATAAATCAGTAATAGTTTTTCCACTGAGTTCACAAGCAATGAACAAAGTCTTACATGTGAAGAAACAAGGTACTGGGTATGGATATAGCGTGCCTATATGTTCTTTATGTGGAATTGTGCAAACTCTTTTATTGCTTACTTCGGGGAATTAGAGCATCCTCCTTGTGTTAGACACAAAGCTACTACTGAACAAAAATATTTGGCATATAAAAGATTGATAGTATAATTATCCTTAATCACTGCCACCTCTGGCCAACAGTCACCAATTATTGCCCACATAGGCAGTTGCCCATTGAAAGTACTGTGCAGTAAAGAGAGCAGGAGGTACTGCCATTGGGCACTCTCATAAATGCCAAATATTTTGAAACTGAACTCATTGTAATGGCACGAAGGCTGCTGCAGAACTGATCACCAGCTCCACTTAGCTGTACACCATTCCAGCGCAGCCTCATAGAACAAATGTTCCCAAACGTACCAGCCATTTAACAGCAACAGGAATTTAGCACATTCACCTCTTACCAGCATGGAGATGAGGGATGAGAAAAGCTTCACCAGCTGGATTTCTCTGTATCAGGCCAGAAAAGGTCCAACCAGGGCACATGTCTGTATGCCTGCACGCACACACCAGGGATTTCAGGGGTATTTACCACAGCATTTACTCAGGCCCTCTTTCATGGTACTACAAGACTAGATGTAGAGCCCAAATGCATTGCCCCAGGGAGCACAGCCTGTATATTCTGCATTGCCAGCACTATTCCACATAGCTTGAACCAGAAAGGAAATCAAGCCCTATACTCCATTCACACCGAAATAGAATATTGGCAAATACAGAAAGCAAATATATAAATAATTCATTAACACCAATCTCCCTTCATCACGTGCCAAGCTCAAAAGAGAAAGGCCAATCAGATTGCTGTCCTACTTCTACACCACTGATACCACAAGCACACACCTATATGAAACACACACACCACCCTAACAGAATAGTACTAATGATGGTACAAACTCATACAATCATGGTTTGAAAGTTGTGCATATTTCTTGAGAAACTGCATGATTTCTTTGTGGCTGTGTTATGTTCACTAGAAGTGGCAATGTTCATGATTGTAGTGCAGGTGGGAATTATAAGCACCAAGCAGGGTCTTACAAGATAGAAAACAGAAGACATTTAAAAGCCTGGTTGTTGTTGTTGTTAATAATAATAATAATAATAATAAATTTATATATACATGCCATCAATGCACATGGCACTATACAGAATAAAACAATAAAACAACAAATCCCTAGCACAAAGGCTTACATTCTGATAAAATCGCAAAATAAAACCGAAAGGAAGGGACGGGAATGCACTGAGCAGGCACAGGAAACACCATATGCCTCAGGTTAATTAACCACATACAGAAATGCCACGTGTGAACAAGACTGCAGTTATGGTTATAGTAAGTGGTCTAGATGTATCTAATGGAGTAGCATATCTAAGCAGGTCTCAACTGGTCAGTGCCTAGATAAGAGGCCACATAGGAACTCTA
This sequence comes from Anniella stebbinsi, assembly GCA_029215795.1. Lineage (NCBI taxonomy): Eukaryota > Metazoa > Chordata > Lepidosauria > Squamata > Anniellidae > Anniella > Anniella stebbinsi. Next base: position 114,350,672 of record JARDYH010000003.1, on the reverse strand, counting down.
TGCATTGTATATCACATTGAGTTCCTGAGATAAATGGTTGGTTGGATGGTCAATGTGGGGATGCAAAAAATACCCATATCCAACTGTCTACACATCTGTTGAATGAAGTGGCTGACTTTAAGACTGAGGGATAGTTTGGTTGGGCAAGTCACCACAGCACGGAAGGCCAAAATAGTACTCTAAGCTTCTTGGAGGAAAGATGGGATACAAATAAAATACATTTTTGGAAAAAGTATTGGTAAACTATTTTGTAGGATCCATATGCTTTAAAAGTAAACACTTAATGAGTAAACGTCTATGCTAGCCTTCTCCAAGTTTTGGACTTCAATGCTCATCAGCCCCAGCCAGCATGACCAATGGTAAGGAATGCTGGAAGTTGTTAAACAAAACATCTGGGGGGCACCAAGTTAGTGAAGGCTGAAATGAAACTCGGTCCCATGTTCATCAATTTACATTCTTAAAAAAAATACTTTGATCAAGGTGTAGCATATACATGCAATCACAAAAAGTTTAGTTTGTCACACTGTCTCCCCCTAATGGCATAGTGGCTTCAGATCATACCGAACAATAATATTCAGATACTTGAATAAAGCTTAGAAACACACACTTTCTGCTTCAGATACAGGAATTGCATTTAGGGGCTGAAAGGCTTACCTGTTCAGTGCCTGTAATCAACGATGACCCACACATCACAAGCAGGAGTTTACAGTCATGTGAAAAGTACTGTTGGAAAATAAACTTTATTTTCTTCACTGCAGGAATGTGCACCTAGCACTTGGAATTTTAAGTTAATTCACGCTAAAGAATGTTATTCTAGGCCATCTTTCCTACTGATTGCAAGGAAACAAATATCAAGATAGTAAGATATCCTCTGTCCCCTGCAAGATACAGATACCCCTTCTGTTTCAAGTCATGACAAATTCTTCTCCCTCGCTTTTATCTAGTTGGCAAAACAGGCTCCATGAACAAAACACCTGCCTTGACAACATCCAGATCACTGAGGGCCTGTGGAGCAATCCAGACCCCAAACCCCAAACAATACTCCGCTCCTGATCCAGTTCTACATAAGCTAAATTAACCTTCTTTTAAAACAATCCCAGTATTGAAAATGAAACATACTTCCAAATATGCACCCTCAGGATAACTGTCTTATGCTACAATCGGCAAACATTTCTCTCTCTCTATGCTCTCTAGATGCAACTGCCCTTAAATATGGATTCAATGATACATCTGTGGCTGGCCTCTTATCACAGTGTGTCAACAAGAGCACATTACAAAGCCTATACTGTCTTTAGTGGATATTCCTGGCAATTGAACATGTGCTCAGTGGCTGTCCCCCAGCTTTGGGAATCCTGGACATAATTTAATACCAATGTGAACTTTTTGTATTATTAAGATAAACATTAGTGATGTAGATGTGCATTCAGGGAGGATATCTTTAGAGGCAGATGTGTTTGCCACATTACAGTAGTTTTATCAGTTATTAAAAACTGTTTTCTTCCATGTACCATTTTTTGAGATAAATAGATAGATAGATATTAAAATGGTGCAGCATGCACAAGATAACATCGGTTTAAATTTATAGACTTTATCAAGTCAGCTGGCCACACACTAGTGATCTTTTTGAAAGGGCTGATAAATTGATAAATGCCATGTTAATTTTGAAAAGCACTGTGTTAGCATAACTACAGATGATTTCACAAAGTGAAATGACCTGATTATCAACATTTGTGCTTTGTGTCTTTCTTTTTTCTATTTGGCACTAGCACTGACATAAATTATATTGCACTAATGTAAGCTACTTTGGGGATTCCGAGGGTCATTTTTTCCCCCTGGACCTTCCCCCTGTGGGCTGCAAAGTCCCAGAAAAAATAGTGGGGGGGTTGCATTTTTGCGCTACAGAATGCAAAAGGGATCAAATTTAGCTTCTGATGAAGTGATAAACGTAGTGATAAAACTGCCCATTTCCCCCCAAACCTGAATATTATTAGTTGTCTCTGAATTTGGGAACGTTTCCTGTGAAAAACCTGTTGCACCAACAAATGCTGCTGACGTTGCACTAAAGGTAGTTTATTCACTAGAGGTAGTTTAGCGCTAGTGTCAAATATAGGATACTATCCTATGGTATTAGCAGAATGGCAAATTTAGCGTCACAAGTCCAAGGGGCAATGTACAGGACCATTTTCAATACAGTGAACTTGCCCCAAGTTATTTTTTTCCTGAAAAGCTTCATCAAAATTGTCTTCTGAATAATATGTCAAGTGCCAAATTTATCAGAAAAACAAAAGAAACACTAGCCAAACTTTTGTTTTGGTGAATATACATCCTCCCCCCCTCCCACACCAAAACTCAAAGTTGGGTATAGAATGCTACATTACATATTGTTAAAATAATTGTAACATACCTAATGTACCTTGCTAATACTGTCAAATGCACATATTCTAAAAAATGCTAATTGCAGTATTCATAAAACTGATTCATACAAGAGCTGGGCACAAATATTTATGAATTAATCCCTATTAAAATATTATAGTATGATGTACTTACTATTTCATCCTATCTCTAAAGTCCAAACTCATTACATTCTGAAAAATCTTCAAAAATTTTGCTGAACCAGGATATTCCATTGCAGTCTTAACAGGTAACGAAGCATTCTGATCCGTCTTTGAGATTAAGAAGACCACTTTATTATGTCAGATCAACCAAGAAAACTCAACTCATGGTGACTCCATCACATAAAAAGTGACATATATATTGATTTTTAGGATAGGGCTATATAGGCAATAATCCCTAAATCAGTTTACTCATAGTTTTCTTCTTGAGTAAGGCTGCAGTCCTAAATCAACCTAATAAGAAATAATCCCACTGCAGTTAATTAGACTTATTTCCAAGTACATGTCACCAGAACTAGGATGAGCTGATCAATAACCCCATTAGAGCTTAAGCATTTTGACTTAAACCAATAAAGGATTCATTCCTAAAACCCTTACTTGGAAATAAGTTCCATTCAAATTAACCAGACTTACTTCCAAGTAATGCATTTAGTATTAATGTGCTAGGTTATAATTATGACAATAGAACACAAGATGAAACAATGGACATTTTAGCATATTTTATCCATGTCCTGATTTTAATGGGACTTACTCTAGAGTAAGTCTGTTTCAAATTGAAGTCCTATTTAGGTTAATATGAAAAGCATGCAGGGACGAATAACATTCTGGAACTTGACTTCAGAAACGTATCTCTCCAAAACCAAAATAAATAAAATAGCCCCCAAACAACCAACAAACAAGATTTGACATGTTGAGTCTGAAGAAGCTGATACAGATCTAACATGTCAAGAATTCACACACTACACACTAACAGATGCCAGACCCTTAACTAGACATGATAGATCATAATGAGATTTTCCAGTGATCTCAACTAAATTAAGAAAAGCAGCCTGAACGCACTGCAAGAGTTTTAGTTTCACCTAAATTCTCTGCATTAATCTATTTCCTTTCATATAGAATGGCACACATTTCAAACTTAATGCCCATGCATCAGCTCTAAATTAAGTAACAGTAGAACAGGCACAAGGAATTAGATACAGGAGCATACATGGGGGAACAAAAGGCATACTCTTACAATACTCTGCATGTCTACCCCAAAGTCTGTCCTCCCAAGTTCAATGGGACTTACTCACAGGTATGTGCATACAGGATTGCAACATCAGTCACTTTCCTAAAATATTGCTACATATGGAACCTACTGAAAATGATGGAAATATTCCTACTGACCACAATGAGCTTAGGAGCATTCATTAATACGTGGTGTATTTGAGCAGGGGAAGCAAGAAGAGGCAATAAAAAAACATACTTGTAATTAAAAATGAGATAATTCATTTGGATTGGTATAAAGGACTGTCTTGCTTTCTATCTCTTGTAAATGTATGGGTAATGGAGAAAAGTGAAAAAGGATAAGCATTAAATTTATTTAGTTGGGTATACAGAGACTATAGAACTATTTAAAATAAAGCATTTAAACAAAATTAAATTCTAATTGTGGTAATGGACAAAGCGCATTGCCTGTTGCAAATAAATTCGATGGATTCTTCTGAATTTCTTTTCCTTTTTAAGAAAGTCTCATTTCCAAGTTAGGCTAAAGTATCATTTAAGTCCAAACACTAGCACAGCACATTCACAACCCCCTAGTGTTTTCACCTTAGTATATACATAAATCCTAATAATTTTCCTACTAGTTCTGTATACATTATCAAAGTAAGTACTAAGCTATTAAAATAAAAAAATAGATAAAAGTTTTATTTTAATTGTTTGCACTATGATTTTCACTAACTATGATAACAATAGTGAACATATACATGCTCACATAGAGAGTATGTGTGAAGTTATATTTGGCTGAATTTTGCAATATAGAATGCGGTTCCTATTCATGAACGCATTTGTTTGGAAACAAAACTCATAAATTATATTTCAGTAAACGCATATCTGACTCAACGCCTTTACTGTTTAATCAGAAGTAGGTCCCACCGATTTCACTGAGATTTACTTCAAATTAAGTATGCTTAGAATTGCAGCTTAATTTTTAAAGGCTCCATTTTTCCTGAGGAGTAATATGCCTGGTTTAGACTTGAAACGTTGGGGGAAATTTAATTGTCAGAAATGCAAATTACGTTTGCAGCACTTTTACAAATATCTTAAGGAGCGAATCAACCAAATTACTGAATGCAGTAAATAACATAGCCAATAGAAAGCACAGGTAGGTTTGGGCCCTGTGTGTCCATTTTTTAAAAAGTTTTCCAGCATAAGAATTCAAAAAAGAAAATTAATATACACCCAATGAAGTTCTCAGAACTTTCGAGTCGTGTTTACTCATATAGTTGCACTCATACAGTTGTACATACTCATATAGCTATATGCTTGGTTTCACTGCCATAGTCCTATTAAAGCTACCAATCATTAAGTACTATGATTACTGAAGGGAAATCACAAAGCCTTCTTTTCAGAGGATTTCTTAGTGATATGCTACCATACCCTAACGTTAGTTCAATTGTCCCACCAATCCCCTAATATGCTAGCAAATGAACCACATAGCAACGATTCCTCAATATGAAAAAGAACCACAATATTGATAATAGCAATCCCCCTAAAAGTTAAGTTAAAGTCACAGCAACAAATGCTAATTCTCCTTTAAAAAAAATCAGAACCCTGTAGTTTTGCTGTTGTATTTATTCTATTTTGCCCTCCTTCTAGAACACTAATCTGTTTCACATTTATAATGATCTATATATTATAAAAAAAGATACAATTTGAAAATTACTATTATTGTTAAATGGAATTGTGTGTTTTCAAACAGCAACTTAAAGCTTGAAGGAAAAAAACTATGCTTAGATTTATCCCAGTCTCATGCATACCTACAGAAATCATGGGGATTGGGACAACATCCAAAACTTTCATGCAACAAGGTCCCAGTCTGAATGTGTGTTAACACAACTGCTGATTATATCACATCATATCCACATTTTACCCAGACAGCAACTTTCATGAATTGGCTGTCATTTAATTGGACTGAGGCCCCAATCCTAATGTATTTACCTAGAAGTAAATTTCTTCAGTCAAGAGAATTTACTTCCAAACAATTGTGCTTAGTGTTACAACCTAAAGCTGACTGCCATTAGTACCCAAATCCAAATTAAACTACATAAATATGTGTCCCACTGATTTTACTGAGACTCGTGTCAAAGTTTTCCCAGTCACCTACTATCTGAAATATGTTATTTATTCACAAAAGATGTACAGTATATATGTCTCCCCCAACCCTCGCCCTGCTTTTTAAATAACCTATTTCAACCTAAATGCAAGGGTTGCTTTATTATAAATATGTCAAATACCACAGCCTATATAGGACCATCTAACATATCAAGGTTGGAAACATTTAAGACCCTAACAAAAATGACTGAGACTCTAGTATCAGTTTACTATCCCTCCAACAATATCCCTGACATTGGAATCAAATAATGTTGAATTATAGACCTCCTCACAAGAAGTCTTCATTTTTTTTATTGTTTTTCTGCTAACCCCTATAGGAATTTGGCTGTTTTCCAATCTCCATTTATGTTTCTGTATACGTAATTGGTGTGCATATGAAGATTAAATGATTATTCTGTCAAACATTACAATTTTATATTTGTTCAAGTTTATTTTATGTAAGAAAAATACTGTTGCCCCAATAAATGGGATGCATGCTAACCTGCACACACATTATTGAAAGGTAAGTGTCATAATCTTTTACAGTTCAACCAGTGGCACCTGAGAATAGAGATGAAGTAAGTTTACAGCAAAGAGTCCCATCGTAGTGGCTGAATGAACATATTTGGATTACTTACGAAACTGATACCTTATTCTGTGATTTACTGATTTGCTTTGTTATTTCTAGTATGGTATTGCATAGTATTACATAATTTTTCTACCAATCACAAGTAATAGCCCTATGTTAAACCCTCAACAATTCCAATAAATACTTTTTTAAACTATGCAAATATTTGAAGAGCAACTATTTAATCAGAAAATTATTCACATAGAGACTCACAATGCTGAACATATTTAAGTAGAAAAAAAGTTGTACTGAAATCCATGGAACTTACTTCTGTTAATATATTTTGGTTTGCAGTATAAAACTGAAATGTGAAGTGTCCTTTTTTACAATACTTAGGGCACAATCCTATATATGTTTGGATAAAATTAGGATTACAACTCGCAGCACTCAGCTTGCTGGCTGGAGGGGTGCTGGAAGTTGTAGAACTCTCTCTGTAAACATGCATTGGATCACACCTTTAGTGAACTTTAATTTTGTTATTTTATTCTCCAGTTCTACATTGGGAAACATTATAAAACCTATTCCTGGAAGAGTAGCTGTGTTAGTCTATAGCAGCCCATAGGAGCAAACAACAACAAAAGGGCTGACATGTTATAGCTATAGCTACCTTATGTATACTTACATGGGAGTAAGTATACCTGGGGACCTCATGAATTCAACAGAACATACTTTGAAGTAAATATTCATAGGATTAAATTGCAAAACTAATAATTTTATTATTACATGAACCTGCATGGTCTGTAATTTAACTTTTTAAAACTATTTGTTTTAAAAGTCTTTCGATTTCAGCCCTAAATGTGGCATGTCATGTCAGGTTATGAGTGTGATCATACAGTCTGATGATCATGTAAAAGGTATATATTTATATACCTCACCTATCATTTTCTGTAACAATAATTCAGTTTGTCTCCTGAAGGTGCCACAGCCTAGTGCTAATTTCTAAAAACTAGTCTTCTGGAACTCTAAAACCGGTAACTAGTGGTAGGCTATGGGGCTACTTTGTTGAGAGGAATAATGTTTGTCACCCTAACCTGAAACACTGTTACTTGGGAGTAGGTACAAATATAGATGATTCTATACCAAGTGACAAGTTATCATGGCATGCATATAATCACTTGATAATATAGTCCTCTGTAATGTCCTAGCAAATGGTAAGGAGAATTTTAGAATACATTGTTCCACATAAGAAATCCAGAAAGTGATAAATTCTCCTCACTACTTGACAGAACACAAAAACTGACCATTTTACCAAACCATTATATGCATTTTATCACTTTGTAAATATTTACAGTATCCACCTATAGTGTCCCTTCTGTGTCAATGGAATTTGCTTCCAAATAAGTGAATGTACATGCTTATCCTATTTTTTACTGAGAAGCAAATATTATTTTCTGGTTTGCTTAGTTAATACATTTAGAGTTAGACTATAAGGATTACAGCAATGCAGTGCAATACTTTGCATATTTACTTGGAAGTAAATCCCACTGTGTCCAAACCAGCTGACCTCTTAGTGTGTTTAAGATTGCAGCCTATACTTGGGAGTTAGTCCCACTGAACTCAATGGGGCTTACTTCTGAGTAGACACATTGCACTGTTAGGTTCACAACTTTCTATGTGATACTCAAACCTGTTATGATAACATGCAAATAGGTAGAGCCAGGTGTATTAACAGCAATCTGTGGCAAAGGGTTATTGAAAGATCTGACACAATTTTTAAAACTAATTTAATGTAACTATTTACACACTTATTATATGAACTCCACCACACCTAAAGTTCACACCCTTTACAGTCCTAAATATGTTATACAGAATAGATACTATTGCTGCACTACTAAGTAATGCTTTTAAATTTAAATAGTTATATGGTAAGCATAACCACTTTATGGAAAGTAAGCTTTATAATTAAAGTATCATTTCTCCAAAAACATTCATAATTTTTGAAATATATGTAACTAAATATAGTTTCACACTGATAGTAGTGTAAACAAATGATATATAAGGTTTATTTAAATAAAAATAAGAGTAATTAAATTTCAAAATTACCTATAGAGCAGAACCCTACCAGGAAAAAAAAAATATTCCACCCAACCATTGTATTCACAGTATAATCTGTGACCTGTTATTTAAACATTGAAGGCAAAATCATCAGTCCTTATATGGGCAAAGCAGGCTGGATTTAAATCTGTTTGACTTTTACTTCTGTCCCAGACATATTTACTTGTTAAGTCCCACCTTAAGCTTACTTGTTGGAAACAAGTATCATTGAAGTCAATGGGCCTTGCTTTTAAAATAAATAATTTTTGAGTGAAGAAAGAAGGAGAAAAATATGGCATCACATTGCGTGGAACCAAAACCCATGATCAACCTTTACTTCCCAGCATTAGAAAACTAGTTCCAGACCAGATTAGCAGTTAAATTAGGAGGTGGATAATTTTGTTTTGTTCAGTCCCAACGCTGGACCACCCACCTCTTCTGTTTGCTTAAAAGCAACAGGCATGAGAAAAATAAAATCTAAATCCATCAACTCACTACAACTTAATTAACTCTCCTCACCACCACTACCACTCTGAAACACATTACTTCGTTGGGAGACCTACTGATTTCAACTGAACTCTATTTCCATTTTGTAAAACGTGGGAGTTTATAGCTGCTATTTGAAGCCCACTTCCTTCGAAGCCATCAAGAGTTACTTCACAAACCTGCATTTAGGATTTGAAAGCCAAACTACCAGATCCTAACAAAAATACCACATCAACAAAAGGCTTTCCTCCCCAAGATAATAAATAAAACCGTTCTCCTCACTTCCCCTATTTTAACTACATAGGGTGGCCTGCTCGAACAGTTAAGTGGGAACGGGCACAATTCTTTTTATTCCACCTGCAAGGCTTTGCAGTAAAATTTGCCATTGTTGCAAATTCTACCTGCCACCGTCCTAAGGGCTCCCATGGCAGAAAGCATCTCTCTCAAAGTTTGGCTTGGTTTGAAATGAAATTAAAAACACAGAACTGCTGGAATCTGCGACAGGGTCCTCCCAGTATCCTCTTGCCTTTCCAGTTTGGAATGTTCCTTAAAGAAAGAGGTTGTGTGTGGGGAGAGGAGGGGAGGGAGTGTCTATTTAGCCTCCCTGCCACCACCACTGAATAGGCGCAGGCCAATGATACCAGGGCCATAAAGGCCTAACTGCAGCTTCCTTGAGGCAGAACAAGCCCTAGGCCACTTGCTCCCCTTCTTCCCCCTTTCCCCGCTGGGCGGGTGTAGCTGAAAGCAGACACAACCACAGGCTTCTCTCGTCTTTCGGGGCTTTCTTCTCGCCTTCCCCGCGCTTTCCCATCCCTGCCCACTTGCCCCATTGTCTTTTTTGGACACGCCGTCAGGCCTTGACTAAACCTCAGCGGGAGGCCAAGGGAAGCGCAGGGCGACCTCTGCCTGCCTCCGAGCTCGCCTCCTTGCACTCTTTTTTTGCCCGGAGGAGCCAAGCCTTTCTCGGCCAGGCCCCCCAAGCGGGTTCCCTCAAGCCCCTTCGCCCGTCTCTTAACTCCAGCTCGCTCCCTGCGGCACCCCGGGCGCCTCCGAAAACTCCCGTCGCGGCTCGCCATTTCGCAGGCCTCGAGGCCCCCTTCCCGGGGAAAGACGCCTCAACGCGCTCTGAGGTGAAGCGGAGAAGGCCGCGAATATTGGGGGAGGACGGAGGAGGTCCGGACGGCCTACAGTTCTTTCCCCTGCAGCGCCCGAGCGACTCGCATCCCCAAGACCGCCTTTTCCGACGCGGCTCCAGGCGTCGCCTCCGCCTCCCCGGTTTTGCACCCTCTCCATAACCTTCTGACCTCCTCCGCCCTCCTAAAAGCGAGGGCTCGGGGGAAGGGGGCTGCGGCTTTTTCCAGAGGCCAGGACTGCTCCTCTTCCTCCGACGTGTTCAGTAACCGTAGGAAACCACTGCGCGTCTGGAACAGCCCTCTCAACACCAGCCAGGCAACCCGCACATCCCCAGAGCTAGGCGTCAAGGGCGCTTCACACGTTCAATGCGGGGCGCAATGGAAACCCCCTCAAAAGGAGGCGTGTGGAAAAGTGCTTGGAGGGACAGGGTTTGGGTATTCAAGGGGTGCGCAGTCAGGGCGGCAATGAGCCCCGGGAACCTCTCGTTGGACATGAATGACAGCCAGCCCCTCGGACTCTCGGCTTCCTCGCTCCCTGTGCCTATTGCGCTCTCCTGTTCGGCGCCCCTGAGGAGCTCAGCGGGCTTTCCTTGGCAGCCGTCGTCACCCTTCTCCGCCTTCCCCCGGGCCCAGTATGCCAGGGGCTTCCACGCAACCCCCCCTCCCCCCCATGCCAACAGTTCTTCCTCGGGCAGCTTCAGAGCGACCCTCCAAAGCCTTCCTGCGCCCCGCTTAAGGCTTAGTAAGCGAGCTTCGCCGGCGCCACTTCGAAAACGGCCTGCAGCACGACGCTCGTCAGGAGGGGGCGCAAGCGCTGAAGCCGGGACCAAGCTCGACTTGCTTCCCCCGGGGCGGGGAAGGGAGGGGGGGCTCCGTCGCCTTCGGTTTGGAGGCTTAGATCGGGCGGCGATCCGCCCTCTCCTTGCCTGGCTGGCCGACCGGGCGAAGGACGATTTCTAGGTCTCTCCCCCGCCCAGCCCTCAGTCGCAGGAAGAAAGGAGGAGCCGCCTTTTGTCCCCTGCGGCGAGGGCTCTGCCCTCGATGGCCAAGGGAAGGCGACGAAACTCAGTAAGCTCTAGAGGCAATGGGGTTAATTAGCTAACTAGGCACTACTACGGCTCGCATAACACCTGAAGGGGATCTGCATTCGTCGTCTGCAGCACTGCCCGAACTAGGCAACGCCACACGGGAGGAAACTGGTTGGGCCACATTCATAACAAAGCAAGGGGACCTCTCTCTCTCTTTCTCTTTCTCTCTCTCTCGAACGACGAAGCCGCAGATCGGACCTCACAGGGGCGATCTCCGAAAAGCGCACAACTGCCTTTGCAACACTTGCTGCAAAGTGAGCAAACAAGCAAGGCGGCGCGCGCGCAACACATACACACGCGCACGCATTCTCCCCCTTTCACACGCCCACGCGCAGGAAAAAGTCCTGTAGCTTCTCAGCGTGAACTTGCTGTATGTTGTACTAGCGGCACAGGGTCCTACCCAGCTCCCTCACCTCGTAAACTGCGAGAAGAATGAAAGAGTGGGTATTAAACAACTCCTATCCCATCATCACCCAGTTCGACTTTTCTGCCTGAAGGCACAAGAACGAGACAATTCGGAGATGCCCCATTAAAGCGACGGACCAATCTCATTAGCAGCGGCAACACAACTAGCAAAAACTTTGGAGGGAAGAACTTTCCTTTTTGTCAATCCTAAATAGGATTGATTGGGATATTTATATTGTCATCTTTGCCACAGGAAGCAAAGAAGGGATGCAGATTGGGAAATTGCCATGAAGGATTTCAATGAATTAATATCAAGCCCCGATTTCTTTTCTTTAAAAACAACAATAACAACAACAACCCCATAACTTCACTTCTTTAGCTTTCACTTTAATAAAATAATGATTCCTTGGGAAAATGAGGTATAAATCTTCATTTTGGAGGCAATTAAAGTGTTGATTTCATTTGTGCCCCTAAGCGATTCTTGCAATTTGCTCAAATAGCTTTATGTACCAAGCACTCCGGAGCTTTTAGAAACCCATTTTCTAGTTAGACTTGTTGGATTGCAATTTTTATTCAACAACCGTTCCTGGAGCCTTCCTCATCTAGGGCTAAATTTAACAATTCCTGAGCTTTACGCTTTATGAGACGGGCGCACGGTACTGGTGGTGCCACAGTTCCCCAGGTAGGCACCTCCCAGCCGTGGCCATCTCACTTCCAACATTTTGAAAGATCAACTGACAACTACACACCCACCCAATTAGCCTATACATAATATAGAGTTTTGGATATCTGCTACGAAGAGGCTCATGGCAAAGTATAGAAATAATGGCAATGTTCCGATTTCCATTTTATTTGCTCTAGAAATTCAAAATTTGTCAAAGAGCTTCTGGAAAGTCCATGGCTCCACACACACCACATTTACCACCGCATTTATAACACCAAAAGTATTTGCTTATGTCTCATCAGGCCTAAGTAGGGACATGCCACCAAAGAGAAGGCTTCCAGTGTGGAAATGAACAGCACCTTTAACCAAAGGGATCTAGGAAATTGCCCCCTAATGTCAACTCTATGGTGTTCTTGGTTGGGGCAAAGCAAAGATACTAAGGAGACCCCTGTCTGCTTGACAGTGCCTTGCTTTTCCACAAAACATAGCTTCTGGAGCCACAGCCTGGCTGCTTCTAGAATCCTAACCTAGGATTCTTCATCGCAACAGATCATAAAGAAGAAACAACTTTGAAAAACGAGTCCGCTTCCCTTTCAAAGGGAAACAGCAATTGCTACTCAACAACCAACAACACCCAAGACCTGCGGTCGCTAATTGCTGTGTTAAGAAGCATTGATTAGTTAAACATCACCTCCCATCTTAAACCCAAAGTCACACTTTGGTTTTCCTTAAATAGAAAGCACATCTTCCGGGGAGGCAAGAAGACTTCAGGGATGTACATGGGCATGGAACATTTCTCACTGGCATGCAGCTGGATTAGGCCTACCCTACATATTAATGCAGATGTCTCAAATAAGGGGTACCAAATATATACAGACTATTTGGAAGACACACAAGATTCTTCTTTAATGCCATGCTTTAATTATTTATTTTTCTATTAAGTCAAATAAAACCCAGCGTCTTTGCAGTAAGCAAGCTTGGCACAAAGCAGTGTTCACTGAGCTCTAAAAGCGTTCGGCCAAGGAAAACTGACAAGACAGGCTAATGAACCGTAGAGACAGGAAGAAAATAGCCAGCATTTGCTAGATTTCAAACCTTCTCTGTCTTCCTTCTGTGGACCACCTATCTGGGTTTTATTCTTTCTTCTCCTCTCCCGCTTCACCCGCCCCCCACCCCACCATTCCTTTACCCGGAAACCTACAATTCATGACTAAACACTTCTATTATCATTAAAAAGGGAGTAAATAAAATAAAGACAAAAATTAAAAGCGACAAGGAACAGGTCAAGTTTTCAGGCAATGCTTTTACAAGCTCATTTCGCCAGGTCGAATCCAGGAGCAAGCCTTAATGAAGCAATAATAGCCACATTATTCAAAAATTTTCATTTCGATGGAAATTTATCTAAAAGGGACTTAATCATATGCAAATAATAAAAGGGGGCGTAGTGACCCAGTGAGCGATCTGCATACAGATTTGAATGGCTGTTACAAGGCTGGAGATGATCATACCTGATCTGTTAGATTTGCTGATCTCGTTATGTCTTCGCTGTCTGATTTTGATCCTCCTTCTCTATCGTCTATCACCAAATCGATAGGCATTTTTCCTTTCAAACAGCTGATATACCGGTGGCAGAAATTGTCACACAATTCGTGCACCTACATTATGACAGGAGTAACAAAACCAAAACCAAAATATAAGCAAGTACAGGTTAAGTGAAATTGACAAGAGCAATCCATCCCCCCTCCCCCTCCCAGTCTCTGACATCAAAAGTTCTAAATAGGGGGAAACACACTGCAATTATCCCCTCGAGACGCATCCAGAATTAAGAATAACGTTCTTTTCTGGCAAAATAGAGATATCCCAGAAAATTGACAGTGACAAGATGATTCACAGCCTACAACATATTCAACACCCGTGTTAAATGCATCTGCTCTCAGAGCTGTGACCATTAGTGAGGTGACCTGCATGGGTGACATTTAAGGTAAACTATTTAATCTCATCTAGTTATATCATCACAAACCCTTTCCAAAGGAGTTTGAGGACACAAAAGATCCCCCTTCCAATTGTACGGAAAGCTGAATACACTATGGTGAATTACATTATATCCATCCATGACCTTAAATTCCGAGGCACTGTAACCTGCCTTGTAAGGCTTTCCATTGTGAATGGGCCTATTTTAACCTATTTCTTGTAGAACAAAATCAGTCCACTTACTACACTTAGATAAAATGCCTAGAGTGCCTGTATCTCTCCCCACCCTCCACCCCCAAATGTATTTATAAATCTCTGGTGGATGTTTATTTTTAGGGCAAGGGGCAATTCTCGGGTAGGCCAGCTATCAATGACATATAAAACTCCACTGTAACCCTGAACTGTTTCTAATCCAGTGCTACTTTTAAATATACTTGCATTCAAATCTGACATCCTTACTATTATTGATGTTATTATTCAGAAATTTAAACAGCAAACCCGGATTAGTCAGTACTCTAGTCCCTTCGTCTTGGGGAATGGGTGGGGGGCTGTCCTATTCAAGAGAAACAAGAAACTGACACATCTAGCAAATCTGGCTTGTTTCTGCAAAACGTTACAGGACAATCTGTGCCCTGTGTGTGACCCTGCAGATGGCTCTTTAAAAAAAAAACACTACAGAACTAACTGAAAACTAAACGAAGTACCTGGACAGAAATTACTATCCATCGGGAACCAGACTGAAGAGCAATCAACGTTCCAAACATTATCGAATGCAGAGAAAATGGGCAACTATTTATACAAAGCTAGTAAAAAGGCATACAAGGCCTAGGCATTTGTGATCCAGATTTTTAGTGGCTGAAATTGTAATTAAACTGCAAAGAGAAATGGACGCCATGATTGGTCTTGACACTAATTACCAGAAAGAAAGACATTTATGCAAATTCTGCAGAAGCTTCAACTTCATGAAACATTGTGGGGGTGGGGGTGGGGAGAGGCAGAAGAGAGAGAAAGAGAATTACCTTCTCTAATTCCAATAGATGAAACCTTAATACTTGTATGGCTTGGATCATCTGCAAAGGTACAAAACAACATGAGTCTCTTGCTTAAGACGTTCTCCATAGCTTCCCTTTCTTTCCTCTACCAAAGAAGTGATGTGTGTGTGTGTGTATGTATGCACGTTGATTTATTGCAACAACTAAAAATTAATAGCAGTGGCTTTGTACACTGTTTAACAAGAAGAGCTCTCAGCTTTTTATTTTTGATCGCTATTGCAATGAATTGGCTAAATTACACGGATCATAAACATTTCTTTAAGAAAATGCGATCTGTATAGTGATATTACTGGACCAGCAAAGCCTGGCAAATCTCGGATTGGGGTGGTGGTGGGAAGCGAGAAATATTTCCAATGCACATTACCCTCCCTTATATAGACTTTTTTATTTTTTAAAAGTAAGGTGAAGTTTGGCTCAAGTTCTCCTCATCCCAAACCGCCATTTCCATTTTCTATAAAGGTGCTTCAGACCTTTCCAGTATACTGATATAGTCGCAGTTAGATAAATATAGGCTAGTCTTGGGCGCTAAGCAAACGCCCTCTACCAGCCTACCTAACTTCGCATTTGGATCCCGTTTTCTGGCTGCGCCTGCCTCGCGGTCCCCCTGACATGAAACTCCAGTTTCAAAGTCGAAATAATGACCTTTCCACTGAGGCTCTTTTTTTTTTAAGCGTGTGTGAAGAAAAAAAAAAAGACTCGCCTCTCTAGAAAACAGAAAATCTACTATGAAAGAGATGAGTTTGAACTCTTACCAAGTTATCCAGTTCGGGATTAGAAGAAAACAAGGGTTTCTCTGCTCGGATCTAAACATATGATGGGAAAGTAGGGGGAGGGGAGATTAAAAAAAGAAAGAAAGAAAAGAAAAAGTTTGAAATATGGAAGGAAAAAAGGCAAACGGCGTTATTATCTCTTTTTGCTTCATGACACTGTGCAGAGCCCCTGACTGCTAGGTTTAGTAGAAACACTTGAAACAAGCGAATCCAGGGCGCGGGGAAGACTTTCGAAGGTCTTGAGGGGGGGCTTCCTCAAAGCCACGAGGGGCTGGCGAGCGTCAGCTGCGCCTCGGTCCAAATTCCGAAGGCAGCGAGCTTGAGCGGGGCTTCTTTAGAAAGTGGCCGGGGTGGGTGGGGGTGGGAATGGAACCACCGAGGTTCGCCCCTCTAAGTAAAGATGCAGAGGGCCCTAGGACCGAGGGGGGAATGCACGCTCATAAAATCACCACCGATGCTAAGATCGCAATCATCATCAGGCACATAGAACAAACAGTACATGGAAAGAGGCTTTTGCGCCGAGGCTGGTTTTTATGTTTTGTTTTCTGACCTGTTTGGCGAACACGGCTATGTCTTCGTTGAAAGACTCGGAGGAACATACATCGCCTCCCGCCACCCCGGGTTCCCGGGGAGTGCAGGTCGCTAATTCACATTTCTCAAAAATCAGTGCTAAGAGTGGGAAGAGGGGGTGTCTGAAAGAAAAAGACAAGGGTCACCACACCAAAAGACAGCCCCCCCCCCGCGCGCGCCGCCGCCCCCCCTCCCCAGATGGCACTTTTGCCAGCAGCAGAGCCTGTTTTTTTGAGGGGGGGAGGGCAAAGGAGAAAGAAAAACCCTCCAAAGGGAACTTTGGAGCGGCCATCTCCTTCTGCCCTCCCTCCGCATTTTGCGCCCATCTCGCCCAAGCGCAGCCCACAGGAAACGTGGGTCTCCAGGCCCTGAGCTGTATAGGATGTCCTTTTGGAAAAGCAGGTCCTGGTCCGAGGAGTTGTTCACGGTAGCCAAAGCTAAAGCTAACCCCGATCTAGCAGCCATTTTGAATTAACACTCCCCCCCTCGCCCTACTCCCCCCCCCCCCATAGACAAATTTCATCCTGAGGATCGGGAGAGGCAGAACGGGGACGCCACAACCCACCGCCGAGCACGGGGAGTTTGTGGCGTTGCTAGTTCTCATGTGGGGAGTACGCTGCTCAGCTCCATTGCCAATCATTCCCCATCAGTGCGTCCAGGATTGGAAGGGGGCAGAGGCGCCCTTAAACCAACCCGAACTGATTAAATGGGGCTCAACAGCCTCCCCTCTCCAGTGGGACCAGGCTTTTCCCTCGCGACCAAGCCCACTCGGGGTTGGGGGAGTGAAAGAAATCGCCCGTTTTGGATTAAAGAGGGGTGAACTTTGGCTGTCGCTGGGCAGGAAGGTAAAGCAAACTCTTAAAAAATTATGATAAAACCGACGGTTTCCAGCGATCCCTAACTACGGATGATCAATTGCAAAGGAAAGGGTGCGAATTCATGTGGGGGTGAGATTCGTGAAACAAATCACAGCCCACAACCTAGAAACTATTTTTAAAATTCCCGCATTGGAGAGGCTTCAAATACTATCGACAGGCTTGGGAGGAAGGGTACAACTCTGAAACCAGCCCCGAAGCTCTCCTTTGAAATAACGCATGAGATTTCACAGGATATTTTTTCTATTGGTTGTTTTCTGTGTATTTTAAAGCTTTATTTTAGTATAAAAAGCTGCAAAGAAAGTGTTTATTTTTCAGCTCCTGTTGCAAAGACTTACTTTCAGACAACCCCCTCTGGTTTTGTTTTTATTTTTCCTGCAGCAACATTTTCTTTCTTTCTTTCTTTCTTTCTTTCTTTCAAAACTCGGACTACTCATAGGGCTTTTCAGCTTTTCCCAAAAAGTTGTGGTCAAAATAACCAAAGGACACTCAACCCTGCCCCCTCTCATATATATGTTTGAAAGTTGCAAAGGTATATATATATAAGGCAAAGGATCTTTCTTTTTCTCTTTTTTAATAGCCAATATCTACAACGTGTTTTTTATCTTTTTTGGGGGGAGGTCTAAATTTTGCAAAGTGTTTCACATTCTTTGCATTTCTCTTTCAAAACTTATTTCTGGGAGATTTTTTTTTTTTTAATGCTTCGATCCAAGATAGGTTGGCACGGAAAGACAATGCATGAATTAACCCAACTGCGGTAATACACCATCCCCATGCAAAGCTTCGGTTATTTACCTACAGTCTGTAGGCAACGGTGGATTCCCTTTGGAGTGAAAGAGGAAAGGGGGGAAAGAGCCCGACTTTCAGCGAATAGACCTGATGCTAGCTGTACCTACCCATAAATGGCATCTTTATCTCTCTTTAAAGCGTCATTGACAGAGGAGCCCATGCTTGGGGGCATGGCGTTGGTGTGAGCTGTGTGCGGGTATTGATGGGAGTGAAGCGGAGGACCGTGATTCAGGTGGTGGACAGGCTGCATGGATCTGGCGGCATGGGGGTCCCCGTACATGGAGCTCGGGATCCCCACTCCATCCATCCCACCGTAATGGGGCAGATCGTCGTACTGCATAACAGACAGGAGGGAAAAGAAAAGGGTCAGAAGGAAGGCCAGGTTTGGTAGAGTGCAGTTTCAAGTGTGTGTGTGTGTGTGTGTGTGTGTGTAAAAGTGTGTGTGTGTGTGTGTGTGTGTGTGCGTGGGGGAGAAGTAAGGTGTCCAGAAGAACCGCTTTGTAAGTTCAGGAAGATGGTACAGCATAAGAAGGGCCTGCCTTTACATTTCAAAATTGTGAAAGAAATTGGTGTGTGTGTGTGTGTGTGTGTGAGAGAGAGAGAGAGAGGTTCAAACTCCAATTAATTTTCCAGCAGGCCTTCAAAAGTCTGTTCATCTGAGCTCCTGGCACACACAGCATCCTTGTGGAAAGGGAAAAGTTAACAGGCCGATGGTGGACTTCTTTGGTGTCCAGCTCATCAGAAATACTTGTTGAAAAGCTGCCTCCTTTAGTACGCTCCCCCCAGCAGAAGTTAAAATGAGGACACCTATTATTAACACGTGCATCAAGACAACCCTCCTTTATTTTTTAGAGGTTTCCCCTGTGGGCATATCGGTTGTGAATGCCAACAACCCCAAGTGGAGGACCTTCCTTCCCTGGTGTTTGAGATTTTATATATATATATATATATATATATATATATATATATATATTTCAAGAGGGTGGGGGTGGGATGGGGCAGTTTCTAGTTTGGGGTGCTGGTGGGGGCAGAACTTAGTCTTTTGCCTAATGGATAGAGGGGAGAACATCTATATTCATGTGAGCTTATCCTGTCTTGAATTTTCCTACCATGAAGAAGTCACATACACAAACAGCAGTCCTCAAAAATGTGTGTGACAAAGCTAAAGCCAGGAATTGGGTTTTTCCTCCTTTTTGTTGGGTGGGGGAAAATAATTTTATTTAAGATTTTGGGATTCTCCATTACTGACACTGACTCCAACTCAAAATCCCTTTGCTGCTTACCATTCTCTGAGCTCTGGAAGCTCAGCTTTATAGTATGTTTCTTCTTTAGTACCAGCAGCCCAACGCTAGAAAGTGTGTGTGTGTGTGTGTGTGTGTATGTGTTGGGGCAAAACGAAAGACAAATATTGCCATTTCAATTTATTATGGACAAATATAAAGGAATGGGGGATTTGGGGAAAGTATTGACAGCTGCTTGAAGTGTAAAGGTAAATGCAAAAGAATTGAAAGTAACTTTCTTTTTCCAACTACAGCGTGAGGGGGATGTTGCCAGGAAATGCATTTAAAAGTAGAATTCCCTTTTAAGTGACCTCCTGGCTTCATTATTCTTGCAATTCACAACTAACTCCCTTAACTGGTAAACTTTTTTTTTTTTTTTTAGGGTAGTGGTGGATAAAGTTTCATTTCATAAAATAAATAATAAATTGTAGTTCTGAATATACATGCATGTAGTTTCCCTAAATTCATAATTAAATACGCACATGTGTTCAAAACAATATCTTGCCTGGAATGATTGGACTGCTCTGTTTCTTCCCCTACACACACATACACACACACACAATTATATTTATAACAATTTAAAAAGATGTTTTAATTAATTGTAATGCATTATTAACATGTCCATAAGGGCCAAAAATATTGACACACTATTTAGAATTCCAAGTTAAAAGAAATATAAGCTGAATCTTAAGAGGACTTGCATTCTGGCTGCATGTAGGTAGCGTTTTACCCACCCCAGTATGTGGTCAGTGGCATGAATAAATAAGTCCAAGGACTTCTGTGTGTCCCATACCTGCCTATAGGTAGGGTCAATACAGTTAAAATACATATGGTCCTCTCAAAAACAGTGGCAGACTTTTTATACAGTGTCTCCCACCCCCGGCAGTGTCTCTAAGATCCACGTTTCAATATTATATTACACGGAATCACGATTTTAAAAAAAAGAAATACATACCCTTTGCGCCATCGGCCTGTTCGCACGCACCCTTCCTTTTCAACTTCTAATATATCCTCTTTAAGGCCAGTGTGAAAAGAAACAAAACGTGCTCTCCCCCACCCCCACCCCACCCCCACCCCACCCCCCAAAATAAAGGGGGAAAAAAGAATCCTTTAAAGTCGCCAGTAGCTTGAGGAGCCGTTCAGAGTCTTCAGCCGGATGGGTCTCAGAGAAGCCGCACGACCATTCAGCAGTAAAAAAAAAAAAAAAGGAAAAAGGAAAAAAAAAGGAAAAGATCTTTCCTCTTCTTCTTCTTCTCTTCCTCGTCTTCTTCTCTTCTCTTCCTTCCTTCTTTCCTTTCTCTCACACTCTTCCCTTCTGGTTTCCAAGACAGCGGCGGGGAGAAAGCAAATATCCTTTCCCCCAAATCAGTTTTTTTTTTAAAGTGCCTCTCCAACCCAACTACCAACTCGCATGACTTTTTGCCACTCCAACTGTCAATCAAAGGGGAGCTTGTCAAGGTGGTGAATGAATGATGAAAATCCGCTGTGTGCGCTTCCAACTGCTCAGGACACCTCAAATGTTAACATCAAAAGCATAAGAGGTCTAAAAGCTTCCTTTCTTCCTTCCCCCTCCCTTCTCCTCCTCCTCCTCCGCTCCCCCTTTCTCTTTCTCCCTCGCTCGATTCAGTCCTAATTCCTAATCAGATTTTCTCTCTTCCCTCCGTGCAACTGGAGAAGCCCTAGAGGAAGAAGGTTTGGGGGGGGAAGAAGGGGAAAAACACACACACACACAAAAAGAAAAAGAAAAAGGGGGAGGGGGGAGAAAAAGAAAAAGAGAAGACTGTCTGAGTTTGTTGTCTTAAAGGAGCCACGATCGATGCTGCCTGCTGCAAGTCCCCTGTGCGTGTGTAAAGTGTGTGTTGCACACAGGCGGAGAGGTGGATTTGGACCAGAATGCTGGAACCCGGAAGTAGTGGTGGCCATAACAGGTCGCGTCTTACACAATGCAGCGGGCTGCATCAACTAAGCTCGCAGCGCAGGGGTGGGTTGGGTGAGCCGCAAGGCAGGAGAGAGCGGCTGGGAAGAGCTGCACCGAGAGGCTTCTTCCCCATTAACAAAACACACGCGCGCACACACACACACGCACACACACGCACACACGCGCACTCCCTCGCGCGCGCTGGCTGGCTGGCTGGCGGAGAGGAGCGAACAATGAGTGGAGCCTCGCAGCGCGATTCTGCCCGGCTCGTTTGGAAGATTTCCACCCGCTCCCCTTTCCTTCCAGTCTCTCCTTCTTCATCTCCTTCTTTTACGGCCTCCCGACTCAGTTAGCAGCGGAAAGCCCAAGCGAAAAGGGAGGGCTCCCTGTGGTGGTTGTGGGGGGGGGCGGCGGCTTCGCTCTTCCAACCCTTCCCGGTGCGGTTGGGGTGTGTGTGCGCGCGTGTGCGTGTTCCCCCCCCCCTTTTTTTTTTTGCACAGGGGATCTTATTTTCCTCCTGCCGGTTTAGCGCCAACGGTTTTGCTGCCTCTTCGAGGCTTAGAGCTTTTCCTTCCTTCCCTATACCCCTCCCCTCCCCCCTCGCTTTTAGTTCCCAGGCAAGTCAGGGAATCTGTTTCTGTGACTTCAGGAGTATCGATCGTATATCTTGATCATATCATTATTCTGGTTTACTCTCGTCAAACGACAACAAGGGGGCTGTTCTGGTGAAGTGCGCGCGCGCGCACGCACACACACACACGCATACACGCGCGCGCGCGCGCACGGCGGCTGTCTGGTGTGTAAGATCGCCCCTTTCCCGCCCCCCACCCCCGGTGTCATGTTTAGGACACGTTCAACAGCGATCCTCACCACGCTCTTTAGCAACCTCCGGGGCTAGTGGCCATTTCCTTTGTCTATAGGAATAGGGGCTTAATTTCTATTTACTCCTCGCTCCGTAAAAAGCAAATCTCTTGACTGGCGCCTTGTCCTCGCAGGACTTTTCAGAGGCTCGTTTTCTTCCAGCGCCGTCTTCCGCGAGCAAATACAAAGGGAAGCGAAGTTAAGGGACAAAAAAAAAAAAAAAAAAAAGCCCTATTAAGGGGATGAATCTGGACTGATCTGCTCGGGTTGCGCCTCTGTGGTCCAAAGCCAAAGCGTTCGCAGAAGGAGTTGTCTCAAAACTGCAACATCTCTCTCTCTCTGTCTCTCTCTCTCTGTCTCTCTCTCTCCCCCCACTCCCCGAACAGAGATCGCTCCAAGACAGGGTTTTCCCCGCCCCCACCTACTCCCCCTCCCTTCCCTTCCCAAGCTTTTAAAACCCCACAGAAGGAGAGAGAGAGAGAGAGAGAGAGAGAGAGAGAGAGAGAGAGAGAGAGAGAGATCTCCCCCGCCGTACGTTAGAAAATGAGCTCACCCAAATCTCAGTAGGCAGCAGTGGAGGAGCTGTAGTCCAATCAGGATCTTTTCTGCAAAAACCAGACGTGCATTGGTTGAGGGGGAAATCAATTATCAAATAATCGATCAGCAGGGAGCTTCGATCTGCGGGGAGTGTGTCTCCCCCCTCCCCCACCCACTTCGTTATAGAGGACTAAAGTTTGGCAGTGCAGGAAGATTGTTCACTTGTTCTGCGTTAGTACTTACTCCGCAAGGATTGTGTATTATTTATTATTTTAAAGCGTCACCCTTCTTTTGTATACGGAGAGAGAAAGAGAGGGCGGGTAAAATGCTTTCTCCTGTTTAACGCTTTGAAAAACAGCAACGCGTGAAGTCCTCCTTGATTCTCCTGTTTGGCAGGGGGCTGTGTGAACTCGTTTTCACTTTTGTCACTTTCACTATTCCAGATGCCTTTTCCTTGTCACAATAAAGAGGTTTCCCCCTCACCCCACCCCGCTCCCATTGCACCACCGAGTGCTTTCAGAAAGGCAAAGCTGGGGCGGCTGTGTGTGTGTGTGTGTGTGAGAGAGAGAGAGAGAGAATGTTGATATCCCCACGACTGTTCGTGACCAGGGGATCTCTTTCGCACATGACATTAAAAAGCTACAATTGGGCAGCGACTCTCCAGACATCAAGTGTGCCGTTCATTGTGGGCAGCGTACCTTTTTATAGGCACCGCAGGCGCCACGAAGTATCCCAAACTAATTTTTGTTTTGTGTTCTTACTGCCGTTCCAATTCATTCCTCGGATTAGATTTAAGAATTTCTGTGCTCCATGATCTATCTCCGTGGCAATGTCATGGATTTGTTCTGGGATGCTGTGCCAACGTGTTTAAACAGAAATAAATCGCATGAGGTTTGGGCCAGGCCAAAGAGGACTGAATAGAAAGAATTCGCTGCTGTTGAAACACCACAGCCTAGGTTTCTCGCCCTCCTGTTTGTTGCGATTTACGATTTTTGCCATGAAGTCTGCTGTTTGAAGGGCCTCGGCGGGGGCGGGTGTGTGTATACGTGTGATTTGAATGCGCCTTTTCAAACAGAAAGGACGTGTGAGAGAAACAAACGACGGTGAAGGTGTATAATAAATTCGGGGTTCCTTCCCCCTAATTTCCCGTGCGAAGGTCTGTAGCCCTTAAAGGCTTATTCGGCTCTACCTGTGGAGTACAAGGTACTTTTGGTAGGGATACCTGTGGGCTTAGGGAAATGATCGCCAAGTTAGGTGCATCAGGTAAAGAAAAGAGAGACCTGCCACCGGTCAGATCACTTTGGTGGGTGAAGGGCAACACGCAAAATCAGGCAATTGGGTATTGATACCTTCAGGCCGTATGTAAAGGAGCCTGAAGGGCGATGGAGGATTCGGAAGGGCTGGAGGTGTGTCGATGACCCCCAAATTAAAATTTAGAAGATGCGAGTTTACTTGGGGAGAAAAGCCTTATTCACTAGCCGCTTAGTTAGAAGCATAGAAAGGCAAGAAGAGACAAAGCAATCCGCTGCATGCTACCAAATATCGTCGCTTGGCACATCGGTGCTAAGACGTTTCAAACTTCTTCCAGCCGTAACCCCCAACACACACACACACACACACACACACACACACACACAATTTTCGAGCCCACCATCTCGCGGTGGGACACCTCAGCTTTGTGCATCAACGACGGGGGGGAATTCATGCTTCTCAGGTAAGGCAATTGGGGTCCCTTTAAACTTCAGTGCCTATCGCTCTCCTCTTTGGTTTCTTTACCAGGAGCGTGGTCCCCCTGATGTACACGTTTCTCTTAGGAGAGCGCACCCCAACCCGTGCGATCCTTCTTTGCCAGGGTGTGGGCCTGGGAGAGTGGAAAGGGACTGGAAAATTTGCACCCCGCCTCATTCTCAGGCCTTTCGGAGATAAATTTAGTCCATGAGAGGTTAAAACACGTTTACGGTGCAATCACAGTAGTAGTACAAATTGTTTGCACAACGCTCCTTCTGGATAAGGAGTTTTACAATTAGCAAATAGTTATTACTGTTGGGGCTTGCTGTGAGAAATTGCACCGAGGCCGTATCGAGTTGCAATATACTGGCCATAAAAAGACTAAGCGGGGCAGCAATTAATCATCTATTAAAAGGAAAAGTAAACCGACAGTACCGCACTATCTCCGTCAACCACCCGAGCCACTTCTGTGTTCTGGGCTTTTGACTACAACGACCCACACTTTTCGACTGGATGGCCTTTTTAGGAAATGCAGCCACTGCCTTAGCCAGCTCTGATCCCATCCTACCCAAAACCTGGGGTCTGAATTCGCAGACTCCACGTGTATGCTGGGACTCTGAAGTATAAAACCGCACTCCGGTCTCCTCCTGAGTTTCTCAGACGGGCCGTGGAAAGGAGCTGCAAATGACCAGCGAACTTCTTCCTGGCTAGAGATCTTGTTGTTTTCTTTCCAAGACGCGCCTGCTTTTTTTTTAGGAGGGTGTGTTATGATGGCCGTGTTTCGAGCACTCTTTCTTGAGGGTTTGATGATGACCAGGCGGCCCATTTGGTCCCACTTCCTTGGAGGCAATAGTTTGGCGTTCTGCAGGCCTCTCACGGGAACGAGAAGCAAAGTTCTCCAAAGTTTAGGTGGTAGAGACTGAACACCCAGATGCTCCAAGGCCGGACGACACTTTTCCAGTAGTTTCTAAAAATAGAATGCCTATTTTTAACCAGACTTTGTGCGGCCCGATTGTATGCGTGTTTACTCGGACGTAAATCCTAATGGGTTTAACCGGGCTTGTTCCCAAGTTAGTGTGCGCTGGACTGCAGCGTTAATCTGTTTGAAGTGTCAAGTTTAAGAAAGAGATGGTACAACCCTTATCACAGCTACATGTCATTAACCATTTACCCTGGAGTAGTCGCATTGATTTCAGAAGGATTATGCCAGCGTAAGCATTCTATCTGTTGCCCCGCGTTAAACCGAAAATCCCTACCTTTCAATTTTCAGAGCAACCGCTATGGTTTTTAATATGACGATCCATGATATCATAGGAACAAACTTTTAAGGCTGCCGTTACACACTGGCCAGATGTGATTATACTAACAGGAGCAGCAAAAGTGTTTCCTCCCCCCCTCCTCCTCCCTGAAGCCCCCCCCCCCCCAAATCCATCAGTATTTAGGTTTTAGGGCACGAAATAAAGGAAACAAACAGAAGAAAACAGATTTTAAACGCGACGTTGAGATAATGAAGGAATGCTGCAGATAAGAGTTTGAAGGGACAGGAGTGACCTTACCAAAAAGGGGGGGAAAAAAGTCAAACGCTTAATGAATGTCTGTGAGAAAGGCGAAAAAGAAAACTATTTAAAGATCCATTAAAGGGCAAAACCTGAGAAGGTGATAATAAAAGGAGGTTAACTGAGGGGGGATTAAGTGAAGATGAATCAAGTGGCCATGTGCAAGTAAGGGCCGGGGCGCTCGGAGTTAGAGAAGATTTGTTTACTGGATTCTGACTTCTGAAAACAAAGAGCGCCTGGTCCAGTTTAGGAGTCAACCAGAGGTCAGGTTGCACTACCGGGACAGGCAAGAGACAAAATAGTCAAGTCACTGTATTCAGTAAACAATCTGGATGGAGAATGAGAGGGCTAAAATGCATTTGGGGTGGTATTGGGGCGGGGGGGGGGAAAGGAAGAAAGCACGACTTTGCATAGTGGCTTTTATTTTCAATGCCCCAATCTCCTGGGGGGGGGGAATCGAGGGATAGAGGAGGGGGCGACAGCGTGGGGGGGGGGAAGAGGAGAGAGAGAGAGAGAGAGAGAGAGAGAGAGAGAGAGAGGCAACAAGACTGTTTAACATAATTACCAGCTCTGGCGTTTTCAGAAGTTATAGAAGTCTCTTTTATTAATTAAACGGCGGGCTTCATAAAATATTCCCAATAAAATTTACGGTTCTCTTAAAACTTTCTAAACACTGCTATAAATTCGGTTTTAAAAAATAAAATAAAATGAGCTGAGAAATGAGTTACTAGCCTCAACTTTTTGTCACCAAAAAAACCGCAGGCAAGGATCGTGGCGTCAGGTCAAAATGGAAGTCTTCCATAAATTAAAATGTGTGAAGTTACGAAGAGTTGGGCATGAAAGAAAGTCGAGGTGAAGTCTAGACGTAAGTTTTCCTTGTTCATAGCTATATACAACTCTTCCTACTCCCATCACAATGATAGTTGCAAAACGGAAAATTACTTGAACATTGATCGGCTTGTTGTTAAATGTGATTTAAATTCCAGATACAGCAATTGAAGTATTCTAAAAGTAAAGAAAACTCCGCATAGAATGTCACTTGCACATACTTTGGTTATCATACTAAACACCTATAAATTAATCCATTGCTTGACACTCGTCTGCAGGTTCAGGGTAAACGGTGGGGGATAATTTGCTTATGCTTTATTTGAATTATGGACAGGGCTATTTTTTGCTGTTTGAGTGTCCGTCCTATATATATATATATATATATATATAATTTCGATATTTCCAAAAATTCGTGTCTTTGTAATTTATGTTAATATACTTCTTCCGTATTAATATTATCAATAAAAACCTTGCTGTATAAAAAACCCTGGCTTCTTTAATTATTTAAAACAAAGCCTAGTCGATGGCCTCGTATTTGAAGGCTTGAACATTTATGCCGTCTACTGGCCGATGGAAAAAGTACAGCCACCATTGAGAAAAACTTTCGTTTGGGATAAAAGTCAATTCTCAGTCAGAACGTGGGGGCGCCCAGGGGGGGCAGTGGGGGCAGATCTGAACCTTCTATGAAGATAAGAGACAGTGCCTAATTTTCATCATTCTTGATACTCAAAAAGTACCCTTTCTTATAGTAGCTTCTTTCTTTCTTTTTAAAAATGCTTTAAGTAGAACTACAGCAGAACCTAAGGACTAAAATACCATACCAAGAATCATACTACTGGGACAATAAAACTGAATACTGTATTGTGGCTTGAGGTTGTGAGTGAAACTTGAAAGGGTGGTGGGGGGGGGGATGACCATCCGTGCAATCTTTATAAATGTCTACTCAGAAATAAGCTCCATTAACTTCAATGGGGCTTACTGCCAGGAAAATGTATATACTTAGCATTGCAACCTATGGGAAAGAAAGGGTCATTTTATTAAGAGTTTTTAAAAAAGAGAGAGCGAAAACTAGATAAATTTGCGTTTGAAAGAAATTATTGTTAGAAGGGAGAGGCGCTGTGAATGTAAACAGTGTGTTCTGCAGAGATGAATGCTGCATTGTCTCTGATAAAGTTGTTTGGACTTTAAGACTTTCAGTTTGGCCATCAGGTGTGTGATGTTTGGCTGTGATCTTCCAACGTTGTAAGAGAAGACTCCGAAGGATAGAGTCTCAGGGGCTTACACGCCTATGACCACTTTCTTGAAGTCAACGGGACTTGCTTCTGAGTAGATCTGTATAGGATCGCGTTGTGGCCCCTTATAAGAGCTCCAGGTGTTGCCCTAAGGTAGGAAATCAGAGGTGAAAAGAGGCTAGAGAAGATACGGGTTACCTATTCTTATTATTAGTAGAGACTTCATTTGAAGAAAGAAGTATAACACAAAATATAGTGAAACTGAAGCTCTCTATTGCATTTTAATAAAACACCATCCCATGATTTACAGGCACTATAGATTTTTAAAAACTTGAAAGCTGAAGTGAAGTCTGGAACATTATGAAACATAAATATGCTCACATGCTGTAATATAGCTGTTTGGGGGTATGGATCAATATGAGTTTAAGTATTGTGTTAAAGGAGTTTGTTTGTTTTTGTTTTTTAAAAACTCTTACAATCATTACCCTGCATTTAATACAGGTACTTTTCCCCTCCCCCCCCAAATTCACATGCACAAGATGGAATGAGAAATCATCCTTAAACTGAAACAGATGTTTCAAATGTCTTTCAAATGTACCACACTTACGCCCTTAAAAAAAGAAAAGAAAAGCCAAATAAAGTCATAGTTATTGGTACGCCATAATAATGGGAGGGTGGGGGATACTTTCCTTTAAATGTTGTGAACTTTGTTACCACTGTTAGGAGATTTTTGTTTTCAAACAAGAGAAAGGGAGACTTTAATGTGTCTTTACACTTATGCATGGCACTATATTTAGCAATAAATAAAACAACTATATGAATAGGATTCCATTGTAACAATGCAACCCGATAAGTTTGTTCAGAAATAAGTTCCATTGATTTCAGTGGGTCTTACTCCCAGGTAAGTGGGTATAGAATTGCAACCTAAGGGTCTAAGCAATTAAAAATGTCATAGAATTCAAACATAATATCTCTGAACTCTAAGTACTGTATTTTTTTTTAAAAAAGTTTCAGTAGAATTCCACTCAATAATATGTACTCATCCTGATAAGATGCTAACACTGTATGTGTGTGTATTATATATATAGATAAATATAACACCCACGGTTATCCCCCCCCCCCCCATGTTCTTTACAACTATAGAAATATATCATTTGGGACATCACGTTGTGCAACCTGACATTCAGGTGTAAATTCCGCTTGGTTCAATGGGACATACTTCCAAAGCATTCCTAAATTTGATTTCGTGGATATATTTCTATCCACGAAATATAGAGGGATGGTAGCATTCAGAAATGTTCATATCTCTTTATAAAAAGAAAGCATTTCTCAGGAGTGGGTGCGAGGGTGCGTGGGTGTAGATGTGTTTAAGGATTAGTATATACATAAGTGAACTGTAAAGGTACTAGGTAGCTTCATTAGAGAGGAATTTTGAGATTTGCTGATACACATTTGATTGGGGTGTCGAAGAACGTCTAGGACTCTTTCTGGATGAAGGCTGCTCCAGACGTCTTTCCCTTTCTTCGCCCTAGGGTCTACCTACCACGGGGCCACTTGGCAGCGCTTCCCGCAAAGGCTACATTCTGGCCAATCCAAGAGGCTCTTCATCTGCACCAACTTCCGACCCACTGTAGTCCAACACATCTCCAAACGCTTTCATGCAGGGCAGATATGGGGAGGGGAACTGAAGCAGTGGGGTTGCCTTGTGCCCCGCCTCCAATCCAGCCCTAGCCATTATTGGTTCAAGTACACATTCCATTGGGCAAAAACCTAGGAAGGTTTGCCAAAAGCAAACTATAACGTTTTGCCCAGAGAACATCACTGAATCATTGGACATAACAAATGCGCCTTATTTCAGAGCAGTACGACTCCACTGATTTCAAGAGCATTAAGCACTACTCTCCACAATATCTCTCACCTTTGCCTAGCGGAATGGACTGGTGTTTTGAAGCCACTTACAAGGGAATATTGTGATTAGACTGCCCACTCCCACCCTAGAGAGAGAGAGAGAGAGAGAGAGATCAGTGAGAAAGGAAATTAATACTTTTTTTTAGGTCTTCACTTAGAACTGAATGTTCAAACCTCCCAGGCCATACTATTTATTTATTTATTTATTTATTTGCACAATACAACTTTATGACTGACTATATTGCTTGAGAAACTCTATCAAATGTGATCATACTATATTCTGAAAAATCTGGTGATGTCTGTTGTTTGCATCTGGGGTGCTGAAGGAACATACAGTAGAATAACTTGTAAAGAACTGATTCAAAAGAGGACGCCAATGGCTTTTTCAGTTGAAATATTTCAGACACACACAGTTCTAGTGTTCAGTTTCATACCGGTTCCCAGCAACTCCATGCTCAACTCTATGTTTCAAGCCTCCTTCTCCTTCTGTCCAGTTTGTTAGTCGCAACACACGTTTGAACCAGGCCCTCTGAAATCGGTTGGAATACTCCCAAGATTAGCCAAAGTGGATTTCAATCCTTTAAAACCTATTGGAGAGAGTTTGAGTCAGTTTCACCCAGTTTGGCTTCACTTCCTCAAAAGTGGCGGTCCTGAGAATTGCAAAAAGTTGCTCGACGGCGTTTTTGGACTCGTCATTGTTACTTTGCAAAAGGAAGGAAGGTGGAAGGACAGTGAGAAGCTGCAAGTGTGTGGGAGCATCTGATTCAGAGATGCTGAACCCTGGGATCCCATAGAAAGGATATACTCCTGCAGAGATCCCCCCAGGGACTTATGGACATATCATAAACATGCTTACTGAGAACTAAATCCCACTGAATCCAGTGGGGCTTATTTTTGAGTACAATCTCAACCTGGTGCCCTCCAGATGTGATGCACTACAAGTCTCAGCACCCTTCATCCAAGTTCAGCACATCTGGAGGGCACCAGGTTGGGGAAGGATGTACTTGTACATATTCTTAGGATTGCAGCCGAAAAGGGGAACCGTTTCTTTAAGCCTTTTAAAAATGATTCCTTTACTGCATTCAAAATTTGACTCCATCACTTCTCAGTCATCCCAAAGAGGAGAAGTCATGTTACTGTTCTTCCAAAATCCAGGCCCTAGTAGACTTTGAATCTAACCTCAAATACCACAACGTGGACCTGTAGGATCAACCTGTCCAGAAAAAGAGTGAGGGAACTGAGGCTGGCCAGGCAGGAATTGGTTTTAAAAAGCCAAATGGTGAATTTGTACCCACAGTTCTTGCACTGTCTGTCTCTATCACACAGGCCTCTATTCTAGGTTTGTGACTACTGCCCCTAAATTTAGCACGGGTTACTTTAGCCTCGATGTATAGGGGAGAAGAACCTAAAGTTGTACCTGTTTCCCCAGCACGATTGAAGTAGAGGCAGAGTAGTGCCTCTAGAGTAGTGGCTTTAGACAGAAAACATGCATAGGATTGTGCCCTAAGTCTCCCCACCCCCTGTCTAAAAATGCATAGGATTGCATCCTTCACTGGTTTATTGTTTTGGCTGGGGTAAAACCATTAACAGTACACAATCCTATGCATGTCTACTCAGAAGTAAGTCCCACCGAATTCAGGTACGTCTTAATCCCAGGTAAGGGTGCATAGCATCGCAATCTCAGAGAAATAAATATCACGGGCTCACCTAGGGCACTATATTAATCAAGGGGGCTTTTCTAAACACATTTATTAGAATGTAAGTGGGAATCAGTGGGACATACTTCTGGGTAAATGATGGGGAGCGGGTACAAGTTGAAGTATCGGAGGAGTTTTGCTTAGACAAGTCACACTGAAATCAACTAGGACTGATCGAATGCGACCCTAAGCATGCCGATCCAAAGTAAATTCCACAGTAATATCCCTATTCCCAAGTAAAAACGTCAGTACCAGCAAAGAAGTTCTAGGTTTCGACTACTATGTAAAGACAGAAGAAAGGGGTGGGGGGAGTCCTACACCCCCCCCGCCGCCCATTGCATATCAATAGGACCCCCGCATGGAAGTCTCAATGAGTTCAGTGGAACTTACTTTCAAGAAAGTGTGCTCAGCACCACAGCCTTTGATCCTCTGCATGAATCCACCCCGCTGCAAGACAAAAACAAAAGAAAGCAAACCAGACAGCTAACATGAGAAATCCTCACTTTTACTCTACTAAGCGGCCAAATCAAGAAAAAGAGGAGGCATTTGTCCCCCTCCTCCCCCACCGAGGCTATTATTTCAGGTGTGCTAATGGGATTAGAGGCGTGTGAAGAAGAAAACCCACATGCGAGGAGAGCGCCTATGGTTCTGTCTCGCAGGTACCAGCTGCCCTCTTCTCCCTGTAGTCTAGTCTGCAAAGCGCAGCCCAGAGGTCAAAGCAAAAGAAAGCGACCGCAGCTGATTTCAGGAGGACCGAGGCTGGGGCGAGCAGGCGCAGGAGCGCAGCGCCTCCAAAAGTACCCGCCCGTCCCAAGCCCGATGCTAAGTCAGCCTCCATCGGAGAGGCCTCGCCTGGAGCGCGGGGAGGGTGGGGGCGCGGGGAGTCAAGGGACATGTGTCTGGGTGTGAAAGAGGATCAGATCTCCGAAGAAGCGGCGGGGGGGGGGGGAAGGCTGGGTTGGGCTGGAGGGATGTGTGTGTGTGTCATGATGAGCCTTCCGCAGAGATCTCGTATAGGCAACAAATGGCCACGATTCGCCTCCGCCTCCCCACCCCCACCCCAATCGCCCCCGCTCGGCCCCTGATCCGCCCAGAAAGCATCTTGCATTCTAATCTGTGCGGCTATCTTGATCTTCGCGGCGGCTGCAGTATCAGAGTCTTTTGCATAATTGCATATTGACTTTACTAAATGGAGCCACCAAGCCATTTGATCATCTATCTTTTCCCATCCGCAAACAGTTCCGCGGGCACACGAAGGGCTACGAGGTGGAGAGGGCAGCTTAATTGTCCCTCCCTCTCTCATTCTATCTCCCTGCCCTCCCTCCCTCTTTCTCTCTCTCTCTCTCTCTCTCTCTCTCTCTCTCACACACACACACACACACACACACACATACACAGGAAGGGGAGTCTGGGATGGAAAGAGAAATGGGTTGCCGGGAGTTATTTCAACACTCATGTATCAAGTCAAAAGCGCGAGGGCGAGAAAACGCGTGTGCCTATGATAGCCTACGCAAAGTATGGGTGAAGGCTCATATCTTTGGGGTGTGAGTGAGTGAGTGAGTGTGTTGGGAACCACTGTATACAAACTATATGTATTAGAGCTGAATCCTGCCTTTCCTCCAAAAACACGCAGGCGATATTGGAGTTATTCCATTTTCTCTCACAACAAGCCTGTGATGTAGGTTAGTCTGAGAGAGGATGATTGGCCCAGGTCCTCGCCCAGCGCATGGTTAACCATTGGAATTCACTTCCACAAGGTGTAGTGATGGCCACCAATTTGAGTGGCTTTAAAAGGGACAAATTCCTGAAGGAGATGGTTGTCAATAGCCACTATTGGATATATGCTAACTGCAGGATCAGAGGCAGTGTGCCTATGTACACTGCTTGCTGGGGAACATGGGCAGGACGGTGCTGTTGCCCTCATGTTCGGCTTGTAGCGTTCCTGTGGGCAGCTGGTTGGCCACGGTGTGAACAGAGGGCTGAACTAGATGGACCCTTCGCCTGATCCATCACGGCTCTCCTTTTGTTCTTCTGTTCAGGTCACCTAGTGAGTGTCACGGCTGAACAGAGAGTCACTTATTTCAGTTTTAAAAGTTTTATTTAAATAAAATAATTTAGGATGTGTTTGTTGTAGTTTAAAAAAAGGTCCCGGAGGAGGGATTTGAATGCAGGCCATCCAAGTTCAACGCTCTGCCCATTACACCACACTAGCTCTCCTGTCCATACAGGTGTGCGTCCCTCCTCATTATATGTTCTTGAGGACTATCATCTTCCCGATGAGTATGTATGCTTGAGTATTCATTGTAAGATATGTCAGAGCACCAGCACATTTTTTTTACTAAACCTTTCCATGTGACCGCTGCAGTCTTAAGCATACTCCCTTATCAGAAAGTGCTATAGAACTCAATGCGGGGCTTATTTTCCAGGAACTAGACGTAGAATGGAATATTCATTTTGAATGCTCTTTACTATCTGTATTTTATTTGCCCTTTTTATGAGGTAGGACCCCATTATTCCGATTTCATAGATGAAATGAGGCAGAAACCAAGCTCTACTACTCAGGGTATTTTAGTAGTAGGGATGCCTCTTTCCCTCCCCAACGTTTTGGCAAGACTTCAGCCCCTTTAACAGAAACAAGACAAGCAGAAACCCAATAACTGGAAACACCCACCACCCGCCATGCACTTCCAGGACAGGAAAGGCTGCACCTGTTGAATAGTCGCCTCTCATCCCACTATTCAAGGCTGAAGAGTCTGAGAGAAAAAGTGGCAGCCCTAGATGGGTTATATGTATGTCAGTTTTCAACACGTTGATATAAAACTAGTCTCCAGGTACAGCGAACGAATGGGCACAAAGTACGTGTCATGTGTGAGCAAGGGTTGAAAAGGGTGTGTGCACAGCCCTTCTCACCATAGAGTCTCAGTTTTGTGTGAATACGGAATGCCTTCACTGAACAATGCAGCCAGATGCAAGCCCAATAGGCTACCTTACAATTGCAGGGGAATATACGTGCTGGGTAGATTTCCCTCAGAGAGTGCTGGAAGTCTGAGGGGGAGAGGCAGGAGGGCTTTTCATGAAATTTGCTGTTCCCCGCCTCAATCCAAATGGAGAGGCGGGTAAGAAATATATATATATATATATATTATTATTAGAAGTCCCACCACTCTCAATTTTAACCTGGTTTTAGACAAAACAGGCTCCCCCGCCCCCCCCAAGTTTTTCAAAATCAGTAGGCCCTGTAAATTAAGTTGGTCAGGGCCCGGGTGGCCTTTTTTTGGCGACCTTGAAATTGGAGCCTTGGAGTGAAGCATCTTTTTGGTTGTCGCGGCATTGTGCTTAGTCCCCCCCACCGTCCTTTTCTCCATTCACTGGGGGGGGGGGCTCTCTCCCAGCCCTGCAGACTTTCTGACTCCCCAGCAGCACTTGGGCGAATGAAAGCCC
The DNA here is from genome assembly GCA_029215795.1 of Anniella stebbinsi. Lineage (NCBI taxonomy): Eukaryota > Metazoa > Chordata > Lepidosauria > Squamata > Anniellidae > Anniella > Anniella stebbinsi. Next base: position 114,315,474 of record JARDYH010000003.1, on the reverse strand, counting down.
TTCCCGCCGTTTTTTGGGTGAGCTGAATTCACCCTCTCGAGCTCCGGAGGGGGAGGGGAACATGGCTAAAACGACAGTTCCCTGAGGCAGCAGCTGCAACCGGAAGGGTGCGACTTTCCTTAGAGCATCGTCACACTGGAGATTTAATGCACATTTGCCGCGACTTTGATACACTTTTTCAGCGCTGGCCTGGCCTGATGTCGTCCCCGTCGTGCTGTTCTCTCGTCCTGAGCGAGTCCAGCTCTGAAAAAGTGGATCAAAGTCATGGTAAATGTGCATTAAACCTCCCGTGTGAGTGTGTGTGACCCTCCTGTGCCATATTGAATCTGACCCCCTGAGGCCTCCTGCCTTTAAGCTCTGCATGAGGCAACTGGTGAAACTTCCCTCAACATTACATCTACATGTTGGGGGGAGTTGTCGACCTGGTGAATTTCTGCCTGTCATGGAGCATCTAAAGGCACACATCAGACTTGCCTCATACACATGAAAAAGCAACAACTGTCCATTGAGTAGTGGAGTCTGTGCTCTTCCCCAAAAGTAATCACCTGCCTGATACCCATTCTATTACTAGAACATGTGGTTACTGGGGCTGTAGCTCAGTCGTAGAGCACCTGCTTTGCATGCAGAAGGTCCCGGGTTCAATCTCCAGCATCTCCAGTTAGGGCTGGAAAAATTCCTTCTCGAAACCCTGGAGAGCCGCCGCTACCAGTCAGTATCACCAACGCGGGGTTGGAAGGACCCAGGCCGTTATCGCATGCATGGTTTTAAGCACACTCGCTGCTACTTTGATCCACTTCTTCAGCGTGGGACTCGCATGACGTCGTCCCCCCCCCCTCGCGCTGTTCTCCGTTTTTAGTTTCTGTTTCGATTTAACCCTGAACGGGCAAAGTCCGTTTCAGGCAAGTTCAGGCAAGTTCAACAGGTTGAGCTGAGGTATCGGAGCAAAACCGACCATGTGTGATTCTCATAGGAAATGGAGGGGGAACCCGCAGAAGTAGTTGTGATAAAGGCCTCAGTATAAGGCAGCTTCCTATGTTGTTGACATTCTCAGAGGCTCTAGTATTTACTCCTGACAGGCAGAAATGAAACAGTTCCATATCCTCATGCATGCAACTATCACAGTAATGGGTAATGCTACACTTGTTGAACTTGTGCCAGTTGCACAACTATTATAAAGGCAGTGGAGCCCTGCTTAAAAAAAAAAAACCTTCCACAGAGCCTTGTCTCAAAAGCAGGTTCCTCAAGCAAGAAGCTCCATTTCTCGCTGCATAATAACCACCTTGAAAAGAATGGATTTAGAATCTGAATTTGGCAGTACCATACAATTTTCTTGCTGCTCCACAGGGGGTCAGTTCCATCTGTGGAGGATCAATTGTTGAGCACAGCAAAGGCAGGCATCACTTTTTCTTTTTTTGTGATACAGATAACAATAATAACTTTCTCATCAGGGCAGTTAAGATATTAATAATTAGGGATGTGCACTGGATCGGACCCGATCCACGATCCGAGTCCGGTCCAGTGGGAAATCGGATAAATTATCTGATTTCCGATCCCGCAGCTGGATCGGCCGATCCAATCCGAACCGGTCCGAAAAGGCTCCGAACCGGTTCGGCGGATCGGCGGATCGGCGGGCGCCCACTGGCGCCCACCGCCGCTTCCATTGGTGGGCGCCAGCGGGTGCCCGCCGATGAAAGTGGACAGCGGGGGGGGGAGGAGGGGGGCGCTTACCTTCTCGGCCCGTCCGCTCCCGTCCGGCACTAGCAGCTACTACCAGCGGGCTCCGCGGCCTGCTCTAGGGTGGCGCGCCGGGTGATGTCATCACCCGGCGCGCTACTCTAGAGCAGGCCGCGGAGCCTGCTGGTGGTAGCCGCCGGCCCCGGACGGGAGCGGACGGGCCGAGAAGGTAAGCAGGGGGTGCGTGGAGGGGAGGAGGGGGCGCGCGGAGGGGGGAGGGGGGCCCTTACCTTCCCGGCCCGGCCGCTCCCGTCCAGCGCCGGCGACTACTACTACCAGCAGGCTCCGCGGCCTGCTCTAGGGTGGCGCGCCGGGTGATGTCATCACCCGGCGCGCTACTCTAGAGCAGGCCGCGGAGCCTGCTGGTAGTAGTCGCCGGCACCGGACGGGAGCGGACGGGCCGAGAAGGTAAGCAGGGGGTGTGTGGAGGGGAGGAGGGGGCGCGTGGAGGGGGGAGGGGGGCCCTTACCTTGCCGGCCCGGCCGCTCCCGACCGGCGCCGGCGACTACTACCAGCAGGCTCCGCGGCCTACTCCAGGGTGGCGCGCCGGGTGATGTCATCACCCGGCGCGCTACTCGAGAGTAGGCCGCGGAGCCCGCTGGTAGTAGCCGCCGGCGCCGGACGGGAGCGGACGGGCCGAGAAGGTAAGCAGTGGCGGGGAAGGGGGCTTACCCCCCCCCCGAGCCGTCCGCTTCTATCCGCTGGCGCCTGCGGGCGCCAGCGGATGGAAGCGGACGGCCCCAGGGGGGGTAGGGAGCGCGGGGGAGGGGGCTTACCTGCCGGGGCCGTCCACAGCGGACGGCCCCGGGGGGGGAGGGAGTTAGGCCCCCCTCACCCCCCCGCCGCCATTTTTTCCTCATAGACTTGCATTGCAATGCAAGTCTATGGGGAAAAAAATGGCGGCCGATCCAAAAATTTACGATTTTTGGGTCGGGATCGGACTCGATCCGGTCCGGGGGGCCTCCGATTTTGTCCGAACCGGTCCGGGACAAAATTGGAGGTCCCGATCCGGGTCCCGATCCGATCTGGGGGGTCCGTGCACACCCCTATTAATAATCTCCCCAAGTGCTTGGGTGGGTGACAAGGGGCTAGATAAAGTTAACCAAAGGAATACAGGTTTTACTCTGTTGAAACTGTGTGCAGTTTGGTTCAGAAAGTGGCATTTTACAGTGAACTGCCTCTGCTAATGATGCTTTGTATCAAATGGTAGATAGATTCATCGTAATGAATGACACTCCAATTTGGATGTTCAAGTTTCAAATCTGAAGCCAAATTTCTCAAACACCAAAAGCCATTTATTTATTCATTTCAAATATTTTTAAGCCATATTTCTGGACCATGTCCTCCCCCCCCCCCCCCGCCAAAGGCAGTGAACAAAATTCAGTAACAATATTTTAAAAATAATGTAATATTATAATAAAACTTTAAAATTATGGGAATATCTAGGAATACTGTTATGTAGGGCTGTGCACCGCCTTGGGCTGAATCCCTGACACCGAGGCAGTTCCAAGTTGGCTCTGGGGCGGCCCGAGGTGGCCCGAGGCTGAAGTGGCTTAGTACTGAAGCTTCGGGGTTCCTTGGGCCATTTCAGAGGGCGCAGGATTCACCTCCCTCTCTCCGCTCACGTGTTGCTGCTGCATCGCTGCCACTGCATCGCTGCCGCCGCATCGCTGCCGCCGCATCGCTGCCACTGCTGCATCGCCCCATTGCTTCCACCATCGCCCCATCTCTGCCATGACCAGGAAATGCGGCATCCTGAGAGCCAGGCCGTGATTTCAAGATATCGTGGGGTCTCTGGGCCGCAAACTACAGCAGCCGTAAAGGGAAAACGGCTGTTTGTGGCCACCGTAGTTTGTGGCCATAGATGTACGAAAACAGAGTCCCCACGATATCTTGACATCGCAGCCTGGCTCTCAGGAGGACGACACATTTCCTGGTTGTGGTGGAGATGGGGTGATGGTGGAAGCAATGGGGTGATGTGGTAGTGGCATGGTGGTGACAGGTGATCAGGTAGGTCCCAGCGGCAGCAGCACTGGATTGGGGGATGAGGGGAAGGTGAGGGGGCAAGGTGAGGGGGCAAGGGAGGGAGCATGGAGTCAGGAGTCCAATGGACTCCTACCCAGACTTGCTCCTGGCTTTCCTAGGTGTCGGCTGCTCGGCCGGCACCCAGGGACCCCCAAGGCCGAGTCGCCTTGGGGCCCCCGAATCTTGCTTCAGCGCCGAGGTGAGGCTGGAAACCTCCAAAGCATTCCGAGGTGAATCGGGGGGGGGGGGGGACCATGCATAGCTCTACTTTCATGTCACTATCAGAAGACTTATGTTTATTTTTTGTCCTGTGGCTTAATTTAAGGTGCGCCACCTACAAGCAAAATGAAATATAACTTTGCCACTGATGGAGCTATAGTGAACTCAAAAGGATAGGGAATTTCAATAATTGATATTCATGTAATGGTGTTGCTAGTGCCGCCACTCTCAAAGCTTAGGGCCACCATGCATTACTTTTTAAAAAGTTCACACCTGAAGAAGCAACGTGTAAATGTGATGCCAAACATGTTCGCACACATTTGTATGTTTGCACTCACTTGTGTCGCATAGAAAGGCCTGGTACATGTATGCTAAGATTCCCAAAGCAGAGCAGCCCTCTGGCTGCAGCCGCATAAATGAAATAATGTTTGACAACAGGCCCTGGCAGTTATCTGTACAACCATGTGACATAAAATAAATGCTGCCATGCTCACACAAATTGCTACCAATAAACTGCAAGATCCCAATAGTGTAAGTGCAGCAATGGAATCTCTCCTCATTGGGGAGTTTCATGTATATGAACCAGGCCATATACATTAATCAATAAATGGGGCTTGGCCAGGGTTCTGTCAAGTCTACATTTAATGGCAAAATGATGCAATGTGCAAAACAGCCAGTCAGACCTGCCACACTATAAGTAACTCATTACAGCATTATTTTTTCTAGAAATCATTCAGATAATCTTTCTAATACACTTTTGATTCCCCCCACCCTGGGTGAGCTTTGTTATGTTCATTCTTGAAAGTTGCAACATATTTACTTGAATGAGTGAAGTCTAGCAATGTGCCCTTAATAGTTAATGTATTTCCTTTCTGAATCTCTTTCCAAAAGCTTACACAGGACTTTTTGAATGTGAGTGATGGTTTTTCTAACCCAGTACCTGAACTCAAAAGTAAGCCCCATTGCATTCAATGGGACTTACCCTCAAATAAGCGAGTAGGGCGACCATATTTTGGAAACTAAAAAGGAGGACAACATGGTCGGCCCCCAAGGGAGCGTCCCCACCAACATGGGGGGGTGTCCAACACCAGGGGGGGGTGCCCACCTGAACTAGTCTTGGTCACATGTCTGATTTTACAGCACACAATTAAGACAAATCTGTTCTACATAACATCTTAATGTTAAAATCACTGAAATAACAAGTGAGACATCCAATGTATCTGAAATTAACTTCACTCACTCCTACTTTTGAAGCTTTTGCTGTACTTTGTTGCTATACACTGTGTGATACATTCTCCCCTTCCCTCAAATATCTTTTCTGATTGCATCCTTACTTTGCTGCAAGCTGCTGCTTAACACGGCTTGCTGCCAGCTGGCCGGCTGGCTTTTTTATTTGTAAAGGTCAATTTTGTTTTGAAACTTGTGTAACAAATGTTACTCTAACATTAGGGTGGGTGTTGTGGGCGGCAGACACTACTTCGCCCATTCACACTTCTCACTTATATACATTAGCTTCTCAAGGCTTTTGAGTTGGCACCACTTTTCATATCCAGACTTTGAACTCCTGTCTACTTCCTGCACAAACACTCAACTCTGAGATCCTCTTTCTAATGCCCTGCATTGCATGCCAGCACCGTGGGGCTAAGTTACAACAGGTGACTCTGGGTTGTCTGTGCAGCCTCTGTTGTCTCTTTCTCTAAGTCATTGCATCCAAACCAAAGCCTTCAGCCTCAAACAATCAATCTCCCTCCCTTTGCCAAAGACACCCAACGGTCCAGCCAGGCTGCACCTTTGTACTCTGTGGCTGGGGGAAAGGGTGCCAGCTTATTGCTTGGTCATGTCTGGTGACTCTTACTTTAAAAACCATCTCCGCCACAAGCCGCCTCTGCCTGCACCAACACTGGCCTCTGAGACACTCTTAAAAGGCTCTGTGTGGCAGGCAGCCTCTCATGGCTCAGCTACAGCCATCCCTTAGTTGTGTCTTCAGTTTAACTCTGTCTCTAAGAGATATGCCAGCCAGCCAAAGCCGCAAATCTATCTATTTTTCTCCGACACACACTTCAAACATTCTGCATTGCATGCCAGCAGTGCAGACAGAGCCTAGCTCACAAGTGAACAAAGTGAAATGGAAGGGAAGGGGTAGTAAAGTGAAGCAATGACATGCCAGGTTCCAATATCCACATCAACAGGACATCCGCAAAGATGAGAGCTTCTCTCTCGACTGACTCCTCACTGTTGGTCATGAGAGTTTTTCTCTAAGGATGACCCTTCATCGCCCATGATGTGAAACTCTGAGAAAAAGGTCTCTGGCCTGTTCCATTTTGCCCCGTGGGCTGCTTTGACTGACCTTTCCTTTCCCAGATTTTGATCCGTGGATGCCTCGCCTCTGCGGAGCTCCAGGTGCCTGATTGCCCACCAAATCTGCAGCAGGAATGCTGCCATGCTTGTGCAGCACTTCTTAGCTAAAAACTTGAGATCCTCTTGATGCCAAGGGCTGAAACTGCTCAAGGTGCAAGACCCCAAAGAGAAAGTTTGACAACCTGAGCTTGAAGGGTATGGCTCCAGTGTTGTTGTTTTTAAATAATAATTTTAAAAACTCAAACTTTAAAAAATTGCTAAAAATCAACAGATGAACAGAACTGCTTGACGCTTGGCATGACTAAAGCCCTACTTAAAGTTTATCATTGTGCCAAGTTTCACCTCCATACCTTTAAAAATGGTTTTAAAAAAAAACCTTTAAAACCTCAATTTTTTAAAAAAAATCCTAAAAATCAACAGATGAACAGATCTGCTTCAAACTTGGCATGGCTAATGCCCTACCTAAAGGCTATCATGTTGCCAAGTCTCATCTCTTTATCTTTGAAAATGACGAAGCTTTAAGCATTTTTGTTAATTCACATTGACTATAAAGTAGAGCTGCCCTTTGGGTCGGTGGGGGGGGGGAGGATGGGAAAAATCTGGATTTTTCTTCAAATTTCATAATTCCCCCCTTCCTGAATTTGCCACCAAAAATCCTGACATCCTGGTTTTTCCTGAAATATGGTCACCCCAGAGCACACAACTATAGCATATATAGGTGGAAAGTAATGGAGCAATTAATTTTATCTTTCTCCCGAGCTGCTGACCAATAGTATTTTAGGGGGAAAAACCCTCGCCCATTTGTATGTGGGTATGCTTAGCAACATATATGATTTTACCTCATTTTATTCCTGCATTTTTCTTCAGGAATAAGAATGCTGATCTGTAATTATTATTTTTTAGGCTGCAATCCTATGCATGTTTAGACAGAAAAAAAATCTATACATGTTTAGACATGCTGACCAGGGGTACCTCTAGACAGGAGCTTTTCCCTGTGGTGGCTTTGGAGCGGTGGCAGGTGATGCACATGACCTAGCTGCCACTCTGAAGCCATCCACATCCCAAACCCCTAAACTCCGCTGTAGAAAAATCGGGCACTTAACCCAACTTTTTTTTCCTGCAGAGCCGGCACAGCCAATGGTGACAGCTGATTGGTTGTCATCGGGTGAAGGAGGGCCGGTTTGAGCGCTGTGCGTCCCTCTCTTCCTCCCCCTCCCGCAGCCCCATTCCTTTCCCCCATTTTTTATACAAACGGGGAAAGGAACGGAGCAGTCGGAGGGGGAAGAAGAGAGGGACGCATGGCGCCCAAACCAGCTCACCTCCCTCTGACCTCCCTCTGGCTGCCCTGTTCCTCCTGAGTGCGGAGTTGCCGCCACCACCGCACCGAGCACCAGGAAGGGGAGAGGAACGAGGCAGCCAGAGGGATGTGAGCCGGTTTGCGTCCCTCCCTTCCTCCTCCTCTGGCTGCTCCGTTCCTCTCCCCTCCTTGGTACTCAGCGTGGCAGTGGCGGCAACTCCACACTTGCGCTCCTTCCCGTGCAGATGCCAGGAAGGATTGTGAGTGCGAGGGCCCAAGGCATCCCAGCGCCAATGCGCCACCGTCAAGACAAGACCCAGGGAATACTGGGAGTTGTAGGAATTTTTTCTGCCTAACGTGCATTGGATTATGCCCTTAGAGAAAGCTCTAGCAGTTAGTTGCCTCTGCTGCCCCTTTTCCTCACAAGCAGCTTGATTATGGTGCTCTATCAATATGTATTGCTTCAGATAGGAAAACCACATTTCACAATATCACTGGACTCAAATTACACGATTTACCTTTGCAAGTAGCATTCAACATTTCGATCCCTTAATTTATGTAGTGCTCAAGGCTGACAGAACTCAGATACACTTCTATTTGAACGTCTGTCTGGAGTAAGATTTGTATATGAAGTCAGACGAACTTTAAGAACTTGTGATGTGCTGTCTCAGATGTTTTAATAAGAAACAAATGTCTAACAGACACTAAGATTATGTTATGCAAGAAATGTCAAAGAAAAGGGGATTAATCTTGCTCATTCTTCTTGCTCATTGTTCAAGATTCCTTTATTTACTCCCTCCAAATATTTGTTTTACGAGGCATAAAAATAAGTTGGTGTTTGTGAAAACAATGGGCAACACTTTTCAGGATCAGTATCAGGATACTGTTTGAGGATCAGCAGTATTCACTTGTCTCCACTTTTTTTTGGACCTTTCTGTTGGATTGTATCCAGTCTTAGAGTTATTGCCATTGCATTGGCTGTGGTAACATAAGGAAGCACTGTTACTCACTTTGACTGAGGCCTAGGCTAGAGTATACTTCAGAATAAAAAATGTATAGACCTTTTCAAAATAAATTACATACTGCCATTGTCAAATACTTCAGTATTATTTATTTTAAATCATCTTCACGTTCATCCTCACTCATGTTTATGAATGTATATCTTTTGCGTGTCCCCCACACGTTCTCCTCCTCCACCATCTTCTCCTCCGCCACCTCCTCCTCCTCCTCCTCCTCCTCCTCCTCCTCCTCCTCCTCCTCCTCCTCCTTTGTATTTCCCCTTGAAGAAAGTTTCACTGAAATCTAAGGGATGTATATTTTCTCAGAAGTAAGTCCCAGTGAGTCCAGTGGAACTTACTCATAACGTGTGCATAAGTTTTCAAATTCATCTTATTTTCAAACAGGTTCTTTCAGTATAAATAGGCTGAGTAAATATTAGTTGGTTAGGGCTGCAATCCTGTAACCACCTGCCTCTGAGTAAGCCCCACTGGACTCAATGGGAATTACTACTAAAAAGAGTTGTGTAGGACTGCACTGTATGTGTGTATGTATATATATATATATATATATATATATATATATATATATACACACACACACACACACACACACACACACTCTTACACACAGCATAGTCTTTCTTCTTTGCCTGAGATACTGAGCCTATCTACACTATTGCTTTAAAACGGTTTATAACAGTTATTAACCGGTTTAAAACTGTTATAAACTGTTTTAAAGCAGTAGTGTAGATAGGCTCACTGCTACTATTCAAGAAGATGGGATAAGATTCTATCTGTGTCCTTCTTTTTGCCATAGTACTCTTTTCCTTTGCATACTTTGGTGGGGTGTTCTGCTACTGCCTTCTGTGTTGGTGTAATTTCCAAATGGAAATCTCTTGGAGGTCTGTGTGTTCCAAAATATGAGTCAGGGTATTCTATGGATCTGTGGGATCACAGATGCATGTTTGTGGAGGACAGTTATCTTAGGTGTTGACTTCTTGTTCTGTATGCATAACCTTCACCAATGCTGTCTGTCACTCCTCTCTTCCTTCCCCCTTGCACATTTGTATGGTTACAATTCTAGTGGTGTAGGAGCTGAGTGATGTAATCGTATATTGAGTATTTTGATTTTTGAACTTAATTCTTCTTTCTGATGTAGCAAATATATGCCTGGTACTAGGCAAAGTTGCTCTGTGCAAGGAGCGACTTGAGATCTTGTTCTTCAATCTGCCTAGTAGTTGGGTATGGGGAATTAGAGGCATGTCCATAATGTTCAATAGTGTGTGTTTCCAATTAGTACTTATGTTTTCTACGCACAGTGTTGTGCAGGTGGACAAAGGAGAACTATCCCTGTGAAGGTTGATAGGATAGTTCTTAATCTCCCCCAGTGTACCCTACCACACCTCCTTCTATGCCTCAGTTTTGACTTTGCTGCACTGCAGATGAGCTGACAAACCTACATTGCGTAACTGTCATGGATGTCCCCAAGGTAGCTTCATGATGGTTCTGCCCTGTAAAACACCGTCTCTGAGAACTGATTCAGAAAGGATATGTGGTATAGTCTTATTGGGAACATGTGTGTGTATATATTATTAGTTAAATATTATTCACTTAAAAAAAAAACCCCTGGATATGAAAATTACTAGGCTAGAACCCTTCTCCTTTGCTGTGTTAGCTTTCCACATGCAGGACATTTTTAATTATTGTACGTTTAAAATTATTGAATGCAAGGGATTTTTGAGGTGGGAGAAATCACACTCACACCTATGATTTATCTCTAGAGCAGGGGTGCAGAACCTCAAATCTGACCCTCTGGGGGTGCAAATTGGGCCCTCTGGTGTCCCTAGATGACTACGGCCCCTCCCCCTTCCTTACCTTCTTTCTCCCAACTACCAATTGTTTGGTTGTTTCCCAGGTTTTGTGCATAACCCCCCCCCCACACACACACATTCTATAAGGTTGTAATGTCTCCCCTGAGGCTTAGTTACTTGCAATAAGAGCTTTAAGCTAAATTAAGCTGGTTTTGGTTTTCTTTGGCCACACCCCTTTTGCCTTTGGTGCCACCCCCCCCCCCACTGGAATGTAAAACACTTTCCCCCATTGCTTCTTCCATCTTTTTCTTATCAGAAAAAAACCATTAAGGAAAAGAAGATGAAATACCTGCAGAATGCCCTTGGATTGTTAGTGATTAACCATTCATTCACCCATTTCAAATAGTGCAGGGATTTGAATTGTTTAAGAGGCGGGGAAGTGAAGGAATATTCTAAAACAATATCCTAAAACAATATTGCAGAAGAGGCTCTCAGGCAGCATATTCTCAACCTTAATGTCTTGTTCAGAAGACATCTGAGATATATACATCTTTCTACAGCCTTCCCTGAGGGTTGCTGAGTTGTTTCCAAGTGCAGCCTCATATACTCTTTCTATGCAACTCAATAAGAAACCTTCAGATATAGGGGACAAAATAAGTTGGCTGCAATCAGGGATCTTGTTCCTATTCAAGACTTTAATGAGAGAGTGATTGTGTAAATGAGGTTCAATTTAAGCAAGTGCAAGGTGATGCGCATGGGGGCAAAAAGATCTGAACTTCAAGTATAACCTGATGGGATCTGAGCTAGCAGTGACTGACCAAGAAAAAGATCTTGGTGTTGTAATGGACAGATCAATGAAAATGTCAACCCAGTGTGTGACTGCTGCAAAAAAGGCAAACTCCACGTTAAGCAAAATTCGAAAATGACTTGAGAATAAAACTGTCAGTATGATATTGCCTTTGGTGTGACCACACTTAGACTATTGCATACAGTTCTGGTCACCACACCTAAAAAAAGATATTGGCTCAATTCGGACGACACAATAAACAACTGGTGTGAGGGAAACAATCATCAGTTGTTTTGACTATTGTGTCATCCGAATGCTGCCATAGTCAACTCAGCGCTGATCCTAATGCACACCACAGTTGGTTATTTATTACCATGTTGTGTGGGGACTACCCCCTAGTTGAACAACTGTGAAGTTGATTATTACCCCACCATTGACTATCATGTCATCCGAACTGAGCCACTGTAGAGCTGATTTAGAGAAATGAAGAGATTTTTTATGTGGGAAGTAACTGAATTGGGCCCTGCAAGTTCAGGTTGAACTGGACAAAGAAGCAGCATAGTTTAATCCCCCTTTCTTCTCTTTGTCTTTGTCTTTGTATTTGTCTCTGTCTCTCCTTTTACTTTTAAGTTCCCTGAGACAGAGGAAGGAGGAAAACACCAGTTCATATGGCTCCGTTAGGGAAACTGAAAAAATTGTCAATTACTTTTTAAAAAGAAACTAAGTGGCTAACATAAATTTGGCAGGATGTTCAAATGCATGTTTAAAGGGAAACATTAATAGGGAAAAAGAAGAAGGATACTCAGGACAGGTGAGGCATGAGTGAGAGAGAGAGAGAGAGAGAGAGAGAGAGAGAGAAAAGAAGTAGCCAGGAAACAGTATCAAAGTGGAGAAAAACAAAGGATACGTTATAGCACGGAAGTGAATAGCAAGCCTTAAAAAATGTTAATCATTGCTCCTAAGGAAGAGGTATCTATTGATGAAGTAAAATTGTTTGCCCCTTGGAAATCAGACATTAAAACAACAGCAAAGAACGCTGAGAAATAAAGAGGTAGAATGGTAAGGAAAAACCAGGTTTAAGATCAATAATGCTCATTTAATACAATCTCAGGTAAACTATGTGTGAGGTAAAAGCTTCCTTTAACCTATTACAATTAAGAATAAGTTTGGTAAGTTTTTACTTTCTGAAGCAATAGATCAACAATTTTGTAGGGATGACAAGGTTTTATGGATTTTTTTAAATTTTTTTTTTACCAAAACAAAATTTGGGTGTAAACAGGGGAACAAATTAGAGTTCTAATAAAAATTACAATAAGCCATTTTAAAGGTTCCAGCTTCAAAAATTTCCAGTGTAAGGGAAATCATGTGTCATTAGTTGTGAAAAAAAAGAATGTTTAGCTGTTTTTTCATTAAAGAAGAAGACATCAAAACAGTAATGGAGTAAAGTGAAGAACGATAGTCTGACATACAAAACAATGCAAGTAATGGGTATGGTGTGTGTGTGTGTGTGTGTATATATATATATATATATATATATATATATAATCCTCCAATTACAAGTGTGAAAATGCTCCCATTATTCCTTGGACATTTTTAGATAAGTTCAAATGCGGTTTTGAGCTAATTTGATTGGCCACAGAAGAAAGAATCTTGTATTTTCTGTCTATGGGCCTGATCAATCATAATGACCAGAATGATCAGAATACTAAAAACATATTTTGATGGATGTCAGTTAGCAACTACCTTATTGCCCTAAACCCAATATCACACCAAAGCTTTGGTTTACATAAATTCACTCAGTGATAGTTAAATGATAATTGATGACACATACTAAAAATTATTGTATGCCATGTAATAGTGGGAATAGAAAAACTGTACAGGAAGGTAAAAAAAAAGATGACACCGACACTGATTAGGGAAGCTACTAATTAGGCTCAAAACAAAAATCTAAACAAGGTTCTATCTCTACCTATGAAGTGGAAAGTATATGTGTGTAATGTTATGTCCAGAAATGTTTACCCACTTCCAGACAAGTTAGAAAGTTGACACAGTGATAAGTCTGGCTGAACAATGTACCAGAAAAATCTAAAAACATGAATTTTGGGGATTTAAGTATTTTTAAAGAATTTAATAAAAACCAAGGCTTATGCCTACAACTCCCAGCATGCCTTGGGCAGGAGACCAGACTTACTGGCCTTTGGCGGACATTGTGAGCGCATGGGCGGGTGGCTGCTATGTGTCTTTCACAACCTGACTCCTCAGGTTGGTCTCGACAGTCAACCCAATTCCACATAAAAGGAAACAACCCACATAAATGGGCTGTGTCCATTTGTGGTGCCTCCTCCCGCCCTCTGTGTGGTTTTAAAATTGTGACTAGATACAACAGCATGACTTTGAGGGGCCATACATGCTCAAAGGCACTTCACCCTGATATCACTGTTTTTTCAGAATCTGTGGGGAGCAAGTGCACAACTTTTGCCCTTAGGGGGAGGGAGGGAGGAAGGGAGTAAGGGGAGGCACTCTGTGCATGCCCAGAAACAGACCCGACAAAGGGGGGAAGTGCCCGACCCAGCCCCGGCCCTTCAGTACAGGCTGAAGTGGGTGAGAAGTGCAGGACAAGGCAATCCCAGCAGGATTGGCTGGAGCTGTGCATGTCCACTGACAGCTGCTTACATCCCCTCCTTGGTGATGCTACTCCTTCACGCTCTATCGAGGAGTAGCATTGGCAACAAGAGGACGTCTCAGAGGATGTAGGCACCCGCGGGCTGCCAAAGGCATGCTGGGAGGTGTAGTACTGGTAGGTAGAGTGGCTGATTTTAAATAAAGTAGGAGTTAGCAAACCAGGTCACTCTCTCCCAGTCCTAACTCAGCCCCCACTTTCCTGACCTCTCACTAACTGCCTTCGTTCTCCTTCTAACTGTCTTTGTTCTCCATGCCATGCAGCTGACAGATATCTTCAATCATGCATGGTCTGGTAGACCTGGTTTTGGGACCAAAACAGCTTTGGTCATCTTGGTGGATGACCTATGTGGGGAACTGGATAGGGGGAGTGTGTCCCTGTTGGTTCTGCTGGACCTCTCAGTGGCGTTCGATACCATTGACACAGGTATCCTTCTGGTCCACCTCGCTGGGATGGGACTTGGAGGAATTGTTTTACAGTGACTCCATTCCTTCCTGGAGGGATGGACCCAGAAGATGGTGCAGGGGGGACTTCTGTTCGACTCCTTGGCCATCGGCCTGTGGAGTCAATCAGATTTCCGTTTTGTCCCCCATGCTATTGTCCCCCATATACATGAAACTGTTGGGAGAAGTTGTCTGGAGTTTTGAGGTGTGGTGCCACCAGCACACTAATGACACCCATTCTACTTCTCCTTTCCACCCGATTCCAAGGAAGATGTTTCAGTGCTAAACTGGTGTCTGTTGGCTGTAACGGACTGGATGAGGGCAAACAAATTGAAGCTTAATTCAGACATGTCAGAGGTACCCTTTGTCAGTCAAAAGGCAGATCAGGGAATACGGATTCAGCTTGTGCTGGATGGGGTTACACTCCCCCAAAGACACAGGTTCGCAGCGTGGGTGAACTCCTGGATTCAGCTCTGAGCCTGGATGCCCAGGTTTCAGTGGTGGCCAGGAGGGCATTTGCACAGTTAAAACTAGTGCACCAGCTGCACCCATTCCTGGAGATGTACTGTAACGTGTGTGGGGCTGTCTTTGAAGAGTGTTCAGAAACTTCAGCTGGTTCAAAGAGCTGCAGCCAGAATGTTGACCTGGGCTGATTACAGGGAGTAAACAACTCCCCTGTTAAAACAGCTCCACTGGTTTCCAGTCTGTTTCCGGGCACAATTCAAAGTTCTGGTTAGAACCTATAAAGCCCTATACAGCTTGGGTCCAGGTTATCTGAAAGACCGTATTCTCCCTTACGAGCTTGCCTGTCCTCTGAGATCTTCAGAGGAGGCCCTCATCTTGGTCCCACCACCATCACAGGCATGCTTGGTGGGAATGTGGGAGAGGGCCTTCTTGGTGACTGCCCCTGGGCTCTGGAACTCCCTTCCCAGGGAGGCTAGACTGGCTCCCTCTGTGTGTTTCCAGAGGCAGGCTAAAACTTTTTTGTTCCAGCTGGCCTTTGGGGAGTAGTCTGGACCTCTGTTTATGTGTTGTTTATATATTGGGTTTAATATATATTCGTATTTTAAATGTTTTAAAATGTTTAAAATGTTTAATATTGTAGCATGTTTAATTATTTTTAAATTTTTGTAAATCTCTATTTGTTTTAACTGTACATGTTTTAATTTGTGAAGCTGCCTTGAGTCCCATTATTGGGGAAAATGCTGGGATATAAATAAATAAATAAATAAATACTACTACTACTACTACTACTAATAGAATGCCTTTTCTAATTAAGAACTGTGGCCATGACCTTGTTCATCTGTGCATGGAAGAACTTCTCACAGACATTATGTGCAATTCCTTCTAAGATGTGACCATGCTGGAAATATAACTCACCAGATCAGATACTCAGCTCAAAAACTTCCACTTTTCCTCTTGGAGATCCAGTGATCTGGTACATCCCAGGCTTTATCCATGGAATTTATTCTGCAGAAGACACAGCATAACAGGAGATGACATTGTTAGAAGACTCCACTCTATACTTAAAAGGGCAGAATCAAATGGCTTGTGCCATAGATTTTGTGACTGTAAGATGGGTGCACAAGAGTATTATGGCACCTTAAAGACTAATAGTTGTGTTGTGGCATGGACTAGAGACAACAACATCAGACATCATCAGATGTATGGAGTTATCTTCATTCAGCAGGTCTCTCTCTCTCTCTCTGAGCCTATCTACACTACTGCTTTACAATGCTTTAAAATGCTTCAAAATGGTTTATAACAGTTTTGAGAACTGTTGGGGCCCAGGACACACTCCATATACAGTTTTCAAAATATTTTCAAAGTGTTTTATCCTGCGTGTGTAGATAGTCTCTCTCTCTCTCTCTCTCTCTCTCTCTCTCTCTCTCTCTCTCTCATTTCTATCATCTCTTAAAGACACATCTGTTTACTCAGACTTTTCCTGAAGTGTAATTGCACTGCTCTGTTTCATGATTTCTGTAAAGTTTTAATGTATTTATTAGTTTATTTTATTTTTATTTTGTTTTTATATTTTATTTATGCATTTCTTATGTAATAAGAAGCACTATTTAAGTAGATTAAATAATATAATAATATAATATAATATAATATAATATAATATATAGTATTCAATAGGTTGTATTCAATGTTAGTCTAACTGGAGTACAATTTATTCCAATGTGTCTACTCAAAGTAGGACTAACTTTGAATACTATACACACACACGTATAAAATACATATGGAAATGTAAGTGTATGCATATGGTTATAGACGGCGAAAATGGCAACAAATGGCAATGAAATGCAAAAAGTATAATCTGTGCTGATTCTATGTAATATTTAAGATAAACTCAGTGCCATTTACACCAGCAATAATCTGGTGTTATCCAGACGTTTTGGGCTGCTACTCCCATCAGCACCAGTCAATCAGCAAATATGATGGGAGTTGTAGATAGTAGCTGTATATAGACAGTAGCTGTAATAGGTTTAATAGCTGCCCGGAATTGTGTAATCAGTTCTGTCCTGTCCAGTACTATTTAATAGAGTTGTAATTGAAAGAAACCAGGAAGTAGAAAATGTATTTCTAAAATGTACAGATGAAACCCGTTAGAGAAGAGTTGTGAGTACTTGGGAGGAAAAGGTAGGGAAAAAATGAGCAGAAATAAATGGAATGGCATTTCATAAGGATAATGGCTAGGCTCTGAACTTGAGTCCTATCAACCAAAATTGCAATTATTGCATGGGAGATGTCTCTCTAAGCTCTCTAAATTCAGTTTTGGAGGAGTGCTCAGGAGCTGCATTCCAGTGGTGGGCAAGGCCAAAGGCTAAAAGAGGTGGGGCCAAAATACAACAACAACAAAAACCCACAAAATGTACCAGCGTATTTAAAGCATGTATAACTTAAAATTCCTCCTGCCAGTAACTAAGCTTTAGGAGAAGTATTTCATCCTTTAAGAATGGGCAAAGCCCTGCACAAAAGCTGGGAAACCGTTAAAGCATAGATGGTTGGTGTGGTGGCGGCGGCGTGGTGGCCAGAGGAAGTAGGTGTGGCCATCTGGGGAACGCAGAAGGGCCACCTTCACTCTGCCAATCAGGTAAAGCAGAATAAGGTATCGACCACAGCTGAAGGCAAACTAAATATGAACCAGCAGTGCAGTGTGGTTGTGAAGAAAGCGAACACCATATATTGGCTGAGTTTGGATGACACTTTAGGCAACGGAGGGGGGAAGAGGCAACTGATGGTTCGTTATTTTTGTGGTGCCCAACACACGACACATTGCCCCTCACCCCAAACTCAGCCACTGAGTTGTAATAGTTTGGGAATGATAAATAAGAAATGGGAGGTGCGCCTACCACTTCACATGGCACTTAGAGAGGCTTTTGCTCAGCTGCACTAATACACTTCAAGTAAAGCCTGATGGGAATGATTCAGAAATACTTCTGAGTTCCATTGAGTGAAAAGGGTGAGTTAAGAACACGGTATTTAAAAGTACTTAATTTTGGCTTGAACGTATCTAGTAACAGTAGCGTATTAAACAAACAGCTTAATAAATGAACATTTGCTTCCAAAGTGTCTAAAATCAGTTTTACATCTAGACAAGAATTTTTAATAAAATATTTTAAATGACAAAGGTATATTGAAGGGCTCAAGAAGACTGAACCTGTAGTAACCCATTTTTAATTGTAATCAACCCATCTTGGGTATATTTAGCCTTTTCCCCATCTTAAGGAGTAAACCATGTTTCAGTTCAGAAATAACAAATGAAATATTGCATATCACTTGGAGCGTTATTTGTTGAGTTCCTTCCTTGCTAATTCTGGGCCTCTTTCAATGATGATCACCTGGTTAGCATTTTCCAGTTCCAAGTGCCCTAATGGATAAGTGTTTTAAAGGCTGAACGACTTCAACAATGAGCCTATCTACACACGCAGGATAAAACACTTTGAAAACATTTTGAAAACTGTATATGGTGTGTGTCCTGGGCCCCAACAGTTCTCAAAATTGTTATAAACCATTTTTAACCGTTTTAAAGCTGTAGTGTAGATGGGCTCAATTAATCAAGTTCTTTTGCATGGAGGGTCTCTAACTGGAGCCATTACATGAAATTAAATTCCACTGATATTAGTGAGACTAAAGCACACATAGGGTGCCTCTACAAGAGCGATTTAAAGCTTTTTCAAGGTGCATTACCAAATTTACCTCTACAAGAGCGGAGTGCAAATCAGGGGCCCAGGAGCTTTAAATCTCCAATTATTCGCATCCGATTATTCGAATGTGAATGTGCATATTTAACGCACATTCACATTCGAATGTGTGTTAAATAGCAAGTTTTAATTTACCCCAGGAGTAAGAGCGCCTTATGTCCATGTAAATAATTTTGTGAGGAGGCGTATTAACGATCAGATGGTCTGGTTGTCATGCGTATGTGTGGATAATTAGTGATCCACTTAGACAACTCGTCCCGCTTCTTGCTGGGTTCCTGAGAGACGGGAAGCAGGGAAAGGGGGTGGTGGACAGGGGGAGGTTGTTTTCATGCTTGCCTGCATGCCTGCATACCTGCCTCCGTCCATAGACACACACACACACACAAACTTTTTCCCCTCGCTTGCTTGCTGGGTGTGTGTGTGTGTGTGTGCGCACATCTGAACGTTTTACATCACCAAAACGACAACGGATGATTGAGAAGGAGAGAAGGGAAAACAATTGATCTCACTGGGAAAATAAGGAGGAGGAGGAAGGAACGAAGCAGCTTCCCCTGTCTGTTTGGGCGTGTGTTTGTGCGGATCTCTACTCTCTCTCTCTCTCTCGCTCCTTCTCTTTGGTCTCTCGTTCTCTTCCTCTCTCTCCGGCAAATGGTGGGGGAAGCAGAGAGAGGCTGCTGAAAATACTTTTAAAAAGGCTGCTGGAGGGGGAAAGTTCTGAGGCACATTCCCATTTACTCCTGAGCAGTTCTCGGAGTGGGGGACAAACTTCAGCTGTCAGCGAAATTGGAGGGGAGAGAGGTAGCCAAACAGGTTAACCACATCATTCCACAGGTAACCTAGGAAAACAAAGGTGGGAGATTCTGGTAGGTGGGGAGAATAAAGGGTGCAAAACCTGTTTGGGCAGTTTCCCCGGGACAAAGCGCATTACTTTCAGCAACATTTGCATGCATGTCAACAGCTTTAAAGCAAGTTTCATACAGCCAGTAATGTGCTTCAATGTCAAACCGAAATCTTGTAGAGGGGACCCTTGTTAGTAGCCTGATTTCATCCAGTTCAGTTAAGCATACTGGAAGTTGCAATCCTATGCACACTTACTAGGAAATAAATCCCTTTGAAATCAGTGGGACGTACTTCTGCATAGACATGCACAGGCTTACATGTCACTTCTTCAGATTCAATGGAGATATTTCAGTGAAACTGAAGTCAATATTTGTCCTTTTTCTAGTCTAGGTAAAGAGCAGGAGAAAGTACTCAGTAGTACCAAAGCTGCTAAATCCTGTGGTTGTCAGAAGAGTCCCCTATTGCAATGCATTCATCATGTGCACTAGTTCCGTTTGAAAATCTCCACCACTGTTTTGTTTGCTGAGACTATGAAATAGCAACTGTACAGGCACAATTCCTTTGACTTACATTGTGCATACTTATGGCAGCTTACCAGGCAATAATACAGCAACATTTGCCATGTGTATGAATGATGATTAATACTAATGTTTGTACTGCCCACTTGTTACTTGGCACAAAAACAACACATGGATTTTAGCTCTGTGAAGTACATTATTTTCACATTTCCCATGATCAACATACTTGTCAGGCAGCTGTACCCTCAAAATCTACATAGTTAATACTGAGAGAGGGAGGGGGCAATGGAAATCAAATTCATAGCTATGTGAACCTAACTGGGAGGCAGCCGAAAGAGGAGTACTCCGTTCCTTTGGCATCAAATTGATTAATGATTTATTGGTCAGGCTATAGAAAACTTCCACCTCAACGTCCAATGCTTCATATTAACAAGCAGGTTAAAGATGTTGTGCTGGTTATTCTATGCATGAATTACTCATTCTTTGCTTTATAGCATTTAAGGATGAAATTGTAGCCTATGAACTTGGGAGTAAATATGAAAAGATGAAAATATAAAGGTCTAATGTTGCACTCAGTAACACTCTGGACATTGAATAGCATTCAGTGGTCACTTTGCAATTACTACACCTCAGCCCAACTGAGGTCCCCTCTAGAAGGGGTCGCTTTTACGCCTGATTCTCCGAATATGTGCATTAACTTACAGTCGAGTTTAAGCCTAATACCTATATATAAGAGGTGTGGCGGCAAATTACGGGCTCCATACAATGCGCTTTAAAGTTGTTTACGTGTGTTTAATCGCATTATCAATTAAGCATATAACGATGCTTGAACGAGGAAATGTTGATGAAAGCACCGCCCTGTTTCCTGGTGGAACTGCCCCCTTAGTTTCTCGCCATTTGTTAACCCTGCCCACCTGAATCTCCCATCTTTGGATACCTGGGTTACCTGCCTGATCACCATTTGTAGTAGTTTCCCCCACCTGCTCAGGAGTAAATGGAAATGCAAGCCTATGGGTATTTGCAGGAGCAGCAGTACCTGTGACCGGTGGTGCTTGGGCCAGGCTTGTACGGGACGGGATGGGAGAAACCCCCACGGGACACTCCCCCTCCATGCTAGATCCAGACCCCCCTTATCTCCCCCTGCTTCGCAACCTCCTAATAGGCACACCTGCAGCTTCAAGGGCAAATTTTTGTGTAGCCTTTCTGTTACAATGTTTCATCTTGCACTGATGTCCTCTTCCCATATCAAAAGTTCCCCTCATTATACACACGGATATGGCTATTGAGATGCCTCCCGCCTATTGTCCTGCTCGCCGAAGCGCTGAATGGGCACAGCGAACCAGAGGCGGGTGAATGGCCATGAATGGCAAGGAGGGATTGAGTTAGGGATGCCCCCCACTCTCGTTCCCTGAAGGCTATTTGTCATCCTTTTTCTACACTCCCTTCCCCCACAGTGCAGCTGATTTGCCACCGCCTAGCCGTCCTTAGGAGGCAGCAGAAGCAGTGGGAGAGGCTCATGCGCAGTTTCATGCATTCATTGCACTTCCTTCAAAGACGCTTCAGGAGACTGCAGCGGATAGTCCGGTGTGGCCGCACTCCTGTACCCCACCGCCAACCGGCCGTGCCAGTGCAATGAGAAGCCAGGGACCACCCCAACTGTGGCCCTCTGACATGCCTTCCTATCACCCTGTCTTGCATCCCCACATCGTGCCTTCTGATTACGTCACCCATGCTTTGCTTTGCAATGGGCTTGTGCCCACCGGTAACCATTTGTAGAATAAAGATATTGCAGTGGTATCTCAGTACTAAATGGTTGTTGTGGTCCGATACACCAGACAGACAGACAGACACCCCTTCCTGGTAAAGCAATGGCAGAAGGGAGAGGGGGGAGGTAACTCAATGTGCCTTACTCCCAAGTAACAGCACACAAGATGACAGCTCAATGGCAAGAACTCGCTTGCACAGCACAGAGACAAGTTTCCCTGCATTTTTTCAGCCAGGATCCCAGCAAGGGAAGGGGGGGGCGGAGGGAGGGAAGACTTAGTGGACCTCAAATTAGACTCAAAATGAGCAACACACATCCTTATTTCAAGCCCCTTGCTTCCTGTAGAACCAGCTCCATGTGAGTAGCCGTGCGTCTCGAAGAAAGAAAGATTTCAGAGGGGTTTTAAAAGAAACTTTACTTTAAATACCGGTACGGTCAGCCATTACTAAACAGTCCAACATGACTCAAGGGAAGAAGAAGAAGGAAGTGGGAGGGAGGAGACAGGAAATGACAAAGCACAACTGTGGGAGGTGTTCCCGCCGAAGGGGCGAAGGGGCAGTTCTTCTTGCACGACATCACCACCACAGTCCGCCCACTATTATCGTTAATGCGAATGCTCAGAAGTTGATTACACTAAGATAAGGCGCTGTAACTTCGGAGAAAATTAAAAGTCGCTCTTTAAAGCGAATTCGAAAAAGTACATTAATGAGGACAAAAATCGGCTGCACGCCTGATTTGCACTTCATTCTTATAGAGGTAACACCATTAATGTGCCGTGCATGAGCCTTAAATCGATTGCCTAGAGGAACCCCAACATTGACCTTAGATCAGAGGTCAGCAACTTGTGGTCCTCCAGATGTTTTGGCCTATACCTCCCATCAGCCCTAACAAACATAGCCAATGGTGAGGGATCATGGGAGATGGAGGCCAAAAAAATACCTGGAGGGACAGGAGTTGCCCACCCCTGCTTTAGATATTGTAAACAAACAAAACCTGTAGTTGGGAAAATATTTTTGCTTAGGAGAAACATTGCAGGCAGTTTCTGCATCCAGAATTTGTTTATTCTTCCCTTCAGTGACTTTTGGAACTACATCAGAAGTACTTCAAGAGGAAGTATAATCTATTTGCACTTTCTCTTCCACTGCTTCTTTAGTCCCTCACAAGACACTCAAGCTTGGCATTGCTATGGTGTTTCAGGGCTCTTATACTAGAATAACTGGTATGTTCTCTCAGAACAATCTCACTATGGATGAACTGTGCCAGTATTACTCAGATTTGCATGTATCATTTACTTAGCTTTGGTCCTCATGGAATTAGGTATCTTTATTGAAGATTACCCTTAATGTATATTTAAGCATTAAAAATGAATGTGCGCGCATGATAAAACTCATAAAATTATTCATAAATGTAAAGTAAGAGCTGGAGAGCTATTTGGTTAGCCAGAAAACCTGAGCAAATATTGGTACAGCACTATATGGCTCCTTTGGTTTGTATATATTGCTTTGAACTTTTGACAGTTTAGATGCATCTCAGCAAGCCAAGGCCTGTTGAACTATTAAAATATATTATCTGCCCTTCAGCTTTTGATTTCTAAAAAATATTAAACTGAATAGATTGAAATTAGTTGATGCACTGTCAGATACCATATTACAGTATCCTCTTCCAACCCGAGCACCTCAAGTTGTATAGAACAGTTAAGTTGTTAAAAAATGCAGTAAAAATCCTAATTATTTACAAAGCTACAATGATATCCGTTTATTCATTTATTAGGTTCTATAGACAAAGATCTCAAGAACTGGATACCCTGGTACAGCTTCTTTCTTTCTTTTAATACATTGCAGTTCTCTCTGCTAAAAGGTTTACAGCTGGGGCAAAAGCCACTGCAAGCAATATTAATAATAATAGCCCTGATTTAAAGTGCACTTAATTACTCTGGACATGTTTTAAAGTGGAGGCAGGGAGAATAATGCTTATGTGGGTCTATATAGAGACATAGTTCTTCTAATGCTGGACACTTTGCAGTCCTGGGTACCTTTTTTTAGACTTGTAGAAGGTGATGTAAAATGCAGCTTCAGTAATATTTACCATTTTAAAGACATTGGAATAGGAAGAACATTCAGATTAGTAAAACACCCCTCCGCCCCTTCCCCCACCCCCACCAAGTGTAGATAGCCAGTGCTGTCCGGCTCAAACCTTTACAACTGTGTGGGGGGCAGTATTCGAGATCTTTCAGGTTTACTGAGGCTCTGTAGGCCAGAAGTTAGATAAATCACATACATGAGAATTGTGAGTGAGTTCTACCTTGCCTTTCCTTACTACAATTTTCATTTGCGTACTTCAAGCTTGGAGAATTCGAGGTTTGGATCATACAATAAAATAACAATATTGTGCCACTCCATCCTTTCTGTCTTGTTTTTCTACAAAGGGTGTCAAGATGAGAAAAGATTTGTCAATATGGGTCTTTTCCCTTGCCAGATCCTGGCAGGATCTACACTACTGCTTTAAAACAATTTATAACAGTAGTGACCAGAGCCGACGAGAGGGAGGGGGAAGCCAGTACAAATTACCGGGGCCCGGCGGTCCGGAAGGGGGCCCTTGGCCCAACTATGTTGCATATGTTTTGTCTTACTCAGTAGCATCGTTATTTGTCAATTGTTTTTGACATCCATTGTAAAATTGGTGAATTTCAATGAAAATAAGAATGATATACAAAATCCTGTTAGTTATCAGCCAATATAGACTTTAATCAACCAAAGAAGTCTTTTGCAGTGGGTGCTATAGGTGGGATGTAGGTATCTTTTTATAAGAAGGTACAGGTGGTTCTATAGGAGGTTCTTTAGGTTCCTTTCACAGGACGCTCTAGGAGGTCCTTTAGGTTCTGAGGTGCTGGCCTGAACATGTGTGTTAGAGTAATGGAGCAATGGGAAGGAGAGTACATGAATCCAATGACGTGGATAGCAGTCTAGGCTGACCATATGAAAAGGAGGACAGGGCTCATGGAACTTTAACAGTTGTAGAGAAGGGAATTTCAGCCAGTGTAATTTGTATGCAATTAGTCCCTGGTGAAATTCCCTCTTCATCACAACAGTTAAAGTTGCAGGCACTATACTAGAGTGACCAGATACAAAAGAAGGCAGGGCCCCTGCAACTTTAACTGTTGTGATGAAGAGGGAATTTCACCAGGAACTAATTGCATACAAATAACACTGGCTGAAATTCCCTTTTCTCTACAACTGTTAAAGTTACATGAGCTCTGTCCTCCTTTTCATATAGTCAGCATATAGCAGTTGCTTTATCTCCCTGCACTAATGTGTATGTGTGACAACCAGTTTTCAAACTGATTATAGGTCACTTTCTGGTTTGTTTGTTTCTTAAATTCATTACTACAAAAATAATAAAACAACAAATAATAAAAATACAGTGAAAACCAATGCAAGAACCAACATGGTTCCTGCTTCACCATGGATTGCACAGAGACAATAGTTACAAGTCAAACAATAACTTGTGAATGGTTTATGGAGGAACTAGACCCGTCTTCTGTCATCTGGTGCTCTCCAGGCGCTCTCCATGCTGGCTGGGAATTGCAGTCCAATACATCTGGAAGGAACCAGGTTGGGTAAGGCTGCGCAAGGCTATTACTTAAAGCACACGCCTATCCATCTGTGTCACACTAAGCTCCGGAAACCTCCCAAGAAGGTTCAATACATGGCCCATTCATTTCCATTTTTCATTCCTAATTAGATCTGCTTAGAAAACCAGAGGCAAGCTTGGATACCCACTTAACAAATTGGGCCAATTTAAGTAACAAAAATTGTCTATAATTTCAATGCTGTGGAACTTTGTCACTATGGTGAACCAGGTGGCAGGAAGTGCATAGTATAAGGATTGTTTATTCACTTGCTTACAGAGAAATGAGTGAGATGTGAATACCATTGATTGCAACCATACTTCCCCTCTCAGCAAGAATACAACTAAAAAGTGGGATCCTGGTTTTACTGAAGTTAATGGATTTTATCCAATATTAGTCCTACATAGAGTAGATCCACTGAAATGAATATAACTTAAGTTAGACTAAAATGGGATGTAATCCAAATGACTTCATTTCACTGTGCCTTAAGAGTGGACCCAAAACCTTCTGTGCAATTTCCCTAGTTATGCCAATATAGGATGGTAGCGGGTGTAGTGACAAATAAGCAGCTGCTAATAATAAGAAACAAGGTACTCGCAAGACCACACCCCCCCCTAATCCACCCAGCCCACATGTCTCTTGAATGGCAGGTCTGGCAAGCAATTCTCCTGGAAGGTGTTGTTATTCCCTACAGATGAATGGGTAGGTGGTGATCAGCAAGCCTGGGTTTATAGAACTTCTTAGGGAATTGGTTGATATTTCTAAATCTTTCTCAATATACTAATGCCATTTGTCAAACAAACATCTATTTGAGGGTATTATAAGAGCAGACCTGGAAAAATCATCATTATAGTGCGATCTACAGATTTGCTTGTTTCCTGTTTCCATTCTATTAGTTGAATAAGATACCAGGTTGGTTATCACAAACACTCTCTTCTTCTTCTTCTTCTTCTTCTTCTTCTTCTTCTTCTTCTTCTTCTTCTTCTTCTCCTCCTCCTCCTTCATCTCCTCCTCCTCCTCCTCCTCCTCCTTCATACAACTGAATAGGAAAACTGTAGTATAAACTGATACGTTGGAAGGACATTGATAGGTCTAATTTGTTTAGGGCACCTTGAATTATGCCAGGATGACCATAGAAAACAAGTATAGATCCTTGTTGTTCTTGCAGAAATACAGAAAATGAAGCAATCACAAGGAGCATTGCCAGGAATGCAAATCAAAATTACTAATCAGTCTCACTTCTAATTTTGCTTTAAGCTTTGTAAATATTCAGCATGAACACATTCTAGTTTAATTAAATGAGGAAATATTAATTACAGGAGAATAGTTAGGAGGTTTTTTTTGTCTACTACTTCTACTACTTACACACACACACACACACACACACACCCCTCCTATTTAATCAAAACTCTTGGAATAATTCCCATCTATCATAAAATGTTTTAAAGGACAAGATTAATTCCATTGTTTAAATTGTGTTTTATTGCCATAAGAAACTCTCATAAATGATCCTGCAGCTTTCTCACTGATCACTTCCTTCCAACGTAATATACTAATTAATTTCAATTAAATATATGTAAAAGAAGATATATTTTGAAAAATGCTTCTCCCTTGTCATTTGTTAATATATTGAAAAAGTGTAAACCTTGAAACATTTAGCATAGAAAATATTCATTTTTGGTAATTTCTCAAGGGGACAATTTATTAAATAAAAGGCTTTTAACATTAGCTAAAAGCAGCCCTGTAAATCATGGGTGTCATCAAACTGCTTCATCACTTCATTAATTTAAAAGATTATTATATGCGTAACTGACATAATTTTGAACAATGTTACATGGTTAATTTATTAACGGAGAAAAGCAGAAATGACACGCTGAATTGATTTATTATTATAATTGCATACTTTTAGGGTTTTTTTCTGTGACTTTCACCAACAGTGTAAGTGATTCAGGGTAATTAGTTTTTTAGGAAAGTCACACATTTGATTTCTAGGGGAATATCAGTTTATAAAGGAGGGTGTGGTAATTTATCCATATTGACTTGCAGAGATATAAGAAAAGGCTGTTCCTTCATTGACGTAGAATGGGCAGCAATGTTTGTAATACTATTAATTATAAAATGCTTCTGAAAAGTGTAAACAAGGAACTCTTAAATTCATTTCTTCTCAAACAATTCCTTATTCTGACAATGAACAAGCTACAAATCCATATCAAAAGTACAGACCATAAATTCAGATCTGTTCGTAATATTAACTTACACCAAGTAAAGATTTGTTTGAAAATATCAACATTTCCCTTTCCCCCTGGTAACATCTGTCTGTTACATAGTTTTCTTTTACTGTTTCAATTGATTGTTGTACTCACTCCTAAAGACTGCAGAGAATTAGTGTTGAATTTACAATTTCATACTATCATATGCTTCTTCGTTGGAGATGACATTTGTATGTCATCAGATCCTCTAAATATCACGATCCACAGTTAGACAATACTATTGCCTACCTGTGGATGTTGGATCTTTCTCTCTCTCTCTCTCTGACCAGTACAGCTCTTTGTTTCATGAGGCTCATAAAAATGTACTCTTGTATATCATGGTCACTGTTCACGTATTTAATATTACACAGTGTGCAAGTATATAGAAGACTAGAAATGCAGTGCTCAGTACTCGTAATATTCCATAGAACGTAACCCCTAATTCCACAAGAGAACAATCTAAGGTAGAATCAGATGTCCTCATTGATTTAGAGGCCATGTGCCCCTCTTTTACACCGGATCGTTTTCTATTTAAAGGGCTGCCAGAGGAATGTCCTCTATTTTAACAGCATCCTCCATTTGTAGGGCTGTCCAGTCCAAGTCTTGTATGAAGATAAAGAACCATCAGAAGGAAGAGCGCAGGGGCCTTCAAGTTGCCCATCAACAGCACCTGGACAGCAGACTGAGCTAGGCACACAGGTCACCTGGCCATGGTCTTCAACGCTATGGTGAGATGTGCCATATTTCTATTTAAATTATACTATTTTTCTAAATTTGTATCTATACATATCAATTAGAATAAACAATTTTATGCAAATCTGTGTCCCCTTTTGTCTTTTATTTTGGGTAATGTGTATCCCCATTTTTGGGCGATTCACAAGTGGTCACTCTATGTTGATTCCAGTGGCTTAAGAATTTCTTGGATTGTGCCCAGTTAAGGAAAGGCCTAAATAAAAGAAATCATGGGTCAGAATCCACAAGGCGATGCTGCATACAGGCACTCATGCTAAGCTACTCTGAAAACTGTTTTTCCAGCTTTATGGATTGGTGCTGTCACCCTTTGCTGGTGTTGTTAAAATACAGAGTCAATTTACTCAATCCAGAGAGTTCTCAGTGCCAAGGAAGCAAATGCACCCAGGCCATTGGGGGCGTACCTTAGACACCCCTCTCCCCAATTAAAGCTTTGGATGTCAAAGAAAGCCTCGTAGCACTTTTCTCCATGTGTCCTCATATCCACTCATTGAATATGATCTCATTTTCTGTTTACTCCGCCTGAGAAGAGTAAAGTAAAGGCAGAAGTGGCTTCAGGAAAATGGAATTGACACCATGCTTTTCCCTTCCAGTAAGGAATAGAGAAAACAGTTGACCCAAAAAGTCAGATTCAAAATTGGGCACAGATCTGGGCTCACTGCACTGTGTACCTCGAATCCTTCCAGCAACCCAGATTTTATCCAGTCTGTTAAGATTATCTGAGTTTTCAGAGATCAAGTTGTTATTATAAAATAGATGTTTCTACAGCAGCAGTTTTCTGTTGTGTCTGAAGACTGCTATTCTTACACTCCTTAAAGTACATATTACATGTAAGTAAATCCCATTTATTTCAGAGCAAAATTCTTTCAAGTAAACTGCTTAGAGAGCAGGGTGACAAGGGCTCATGAGGTGCCTAAGGTGACTGGTTTCACTTCAGCTTTGCCTTCCAATGGCAACAATTCCCCACCTATCTACTCCAAAGTATTCCAATGAAATCAAATGGTTTGACTTGAAGAAGTATATAAACTGTGGATTGTAAACCATAGCCCCTCATGCGTGAAAATAGACAAAACTTCTAAGTGTGGTATATTCTCTGGCCTGAAAAAAAATGCCTACGAATGCATTAAATATGTGGTCAAACTGCTTCCACCACACTTTAGAATGTATGTCTATCTTCACTTCAAGTTCCATTCTGAAGGGCTGGTACTTCGGGCCCCTTCTTCTGTCTCTTTCTCATGCTCCTTGGGTAACACCAGAAACCCAAGGTCATGTGGGAGGAATCTCTTTCCCACACCCACATCAAACCATGCCCAGAAGGGTAGTATAGATGTGAGACTCATAGGATCTTGGCCTTCTGATGTTACTGGGAGCAGTTTAGGAAAGATACTCTATGCAGTGGCTCTCACACCGGGAAGGTAATTTCAAAAGGGGATCTCTGGGGAATGTGATTAAAGGGCAGTATAAATATACTTATAATACATACATAGAAACATGTATTGGCGAAGGTTTCATGTCAAGAGCAAGCAACACCTATCTATTGCAATTGCATCAGTATTCTCACTGAATCCTTCTCCATCAGTTTCCGTCCCTTACTGAGGCAAGTGAGATGTTTTGATTTTTTTTTTTTACAGGTATTAACATTCCAATGTATTTTATTGGAACTTACAATCAAGTGGTTACATGGATTCCTCCTACAAAATCATGAAGATGTCATTGTTGAACCACTGGTATAAGGAACCAAGATCCCATGGAACTATTTCAGTTTCAAGGTATAGAACCAAGCGTGGGATATCTTTTGTGAGCTGCTTTGAGTCCATCTTTGAGATTGGATATAAATTATTAAAATAAAATAAAATAAATGTATGTGATGAACAGCTGTAAGTCTCCATATGCAGGTGATCACATTGCTCAAAAAGAAAACAACATGTACAAATCCCTCTAAGAACTGGCTGGGATTTACAATAATCAGCTTTAATTAAGTGATAAAGCATTTAATAAGATAAAGTGATGAAGTTCGCTTCTTAAAAATTCATTTTAAATCTGAGCTGGAGACAAATGATAGTTTTTGTTTTTTGGGGGGGTATGAGATCGATATCGGGGGGGGGACCAAAGATGCCTCTGTCATACCATTTTCAGTTTAAAATGTCTGTCACCAGTTCTGGCAAATGTGACTTTTACCAATAAATAAGGCATTGTGATGATATTCTGCTTATGGAAAAAGTGTGCTGACTTTTGTTTTGAACCTAAAATCTCTATTGACAAAACTCTGATATTTTTCTTTCCAACAATACAGTAATATAACTGTGCGCAGCTCTGAAAAGTAATTAAATGCTGCAATACCCGACACTATTACAGAGACATTATGACAGAATTTGGTGGGAAATGAATACAGTTTTTAATAACATTGTATTTCTTCCTCAAAACTTTACAAAACATTCCTGACAAGCTGCGTTTACTTGCTGCTCAAAGAACCATAATGTGCATACTGGAATCATTTCACCACTGAAATGCAGCCATCTCTAGGGTGCTGAGTGGTGTCCAGATGTTGGGCAATATATGCTGCATGCTACATAACATCAGAAGGGAGGGGAAAATTTGGCCAAGAATGTAAGGGAATGCCCTAAATATTATGGAAAAGCTTTTGTGTGTGTTAATGTGCATGCAGCAAAAAACAGAACCTCAACTTGTAGTGCCCTGCTCCTAAAATGTAAATCATCCAGATGGGCAACCTTCATGCTTTTATCTACATATTTAAACATTCAGAAGCTAGATGATACATCTAGTAAATCTCCAATTATCTCTGGCATGCGTGCACAATTGTCTGTCTGTGTGTGTGTGTTGTTTTTTTGTAAGAGGATCATTCTTCATGGGTGCCGGCATATATACATAGGGAAACAATTTAGGTTTTTTTAAAAAAAACGGGAAATATCTGTGGAAGACTGACTCTTCTCCAAACATTCTATCATATTTTCCCACAACAGACATGAACTTGTCTGTATTAGCATCTTAAGAAATGAATTGTATAGTTGAAGGAGTCTCAGAAAACCTGTCACAAGGAAGACTGATTGTTCCTAACAGATCTCTTCTCACACAGGTGCAAATGCCTGTCTTTGCATTCATCACAGACATTTGAGTCAAATGCAGTTTGTTACTTTCACATTGCCTTTATAGGTCTCCCGTAAGACAGAACCTAAGGAGCTGCTTTTCTGAGATAAAGTCAATGGAAGACCTTCAAATTAATTTCCAAAGATATGTGACTGGATCCTAAGTAAATTCAAATGAATGAAAACGACACAACACACACACACAACACACCCTTTTACAAATATGGGCACTGGATCTTTGAATACTGTTACTGAGAATGGTATGGGGTGGGGGAAGGGAAGGGAAGGGAAAGATATGTATGGAAATTAAGCTAATGTTTTAAGATTCACAGAAAATTCTGCATAAAGCAATGAGTAAAAATTAAATTTCATATTTTATTTTAATCCCATTAACCATTAAGCCTGCAATACCATATAGACACAGGTGGGATTAAGCCCTATTTATCTTAATGGAACTTATTAATTTTTATATATTATTTTATTAAAACATTTATATCCCACCCTATATCACAAGGATCTCAGGGCGCCGTACAGATAAAATCATACATATAAAATAGAATATACAATTCTAAAAGGAATGAAACCATTAATATAGGAAACCAATACGAAATTTTAAAACAGTAAAATCCAATTAAAACCAGGCAGCATGCAGGCTGGTGGATTTAGCCATTAAAGGCTTTATTAAGAAGCCATGTCTTAACGTGGTGCCGAAATGAAGACGCCAATCGGTCCTCCAGGGAGAGGGCATTCCACAGCCAGGGTGCCACAACAGAGAAAGCCCTTTCCCATGTCCCACCATAGCGTATATCTCATGTTAGTGGGGTGCGAAGAAGGGCTCTGTGACGATACCCCACATTTCTGTCTCCTTAGGTATGTCTGAGTTAGTGTGTTTGGAGAGTGTGGAATGTTGGACTGAGTGGGTGTGGCTAGTGATGCTAGGAAAGGGAGGGGGAGGAGTATATATATTGTGTGAAGCAGTGTGTTAGTGTTGGTTGGGTGGAGGGTAGTTAGATGGGAGATAGATGTGTTTAGTTGTGTGTTCTTGTTAGGAGTGTGTGAAGAGTAAATAAATATAAGGTTTTAAGGATTTAGGATTATTATTAAGATTATTAGAATTGTTAAGAATAGGCAGGTTTTAAATTGAATTTCAAAGAACTGTAAACAACAATAAACTTTTTCTTTTATTTTTGCTACCACAAACCACGTGTCAGCTTGGCTTTGTCACCTGCTCTATTAGTTGATAAAGAAACACATTACCTTAAACCTTCAGCCCAATATAATCACAGAAGATTATAAAAAACCTCAGTACCTTTCCCCCTCTGCTATAAGGGAAAAGTGGTGTTTCTTATACCCTTCCCTCAGGTGTTGAAGAGGTGGTGCTTAGCCTGAGAGGGGTGTGCTCGTCTAGGCCTAGTGTTTGAGGCTGTGGCGGCACAGGCTCCTCTGACAGATCTCAGGTCTTTGGGCAGGCAGGAGAGGCACTCCCTCAAGTATCAAGGCCCCAAGCCGTTTCGGGCTTTAAACATCACTACCAATACCTTGAATTCCGACCGGAAACGTATTGGCAGCCAGTGCAATTCCTTGAAGACCTTTAAGACCTACTTCTGAGTCCCTCATTTTTATGCCATTTTTGGTTTATGTAGTCATTGTTCACAGTCCTTGCTATGCACTGGGTTGGGGTTTTAATAATAATTGTGCACATTGGTATTTTTCATAGGTGACAATCCCAGAATGGAGAAAAATGTGCTCGGTGAGTGGCCATTCATGAGCATACACCTGGAGACATATGTAGTTCTGTTATTAGCATGCACAATGTCACACTGACTTCCACAGGGAGCAGACATGAATTACTTATAGCAAGAGTGTCTTGGAATCACAATCGGAACAGTTAGATACCGGATACAACAACAAACCCACACCCACATGAAGGCCTGCCATAGACTCAGTGCTACAAACGGCTTTGAAAATGGTGTCTGAGAAATATAATACTTGAAATAAGGTCAGATATTTATTTCACTGTGAGAAACAACAGACTGTAGACATTTTTGCCAGCTCACAATTGTGGTAAAATCCAGTGAACAATGTTTGGAAGTTCATATTAAGTACGATGTGTACACCCGAAAATATCGTATTTTATCGTTATTGGAATTTCGGACCAAAAAAATCATCATCTTTGATAATATCATAGGTTAATCGTATCATCTTCACAATAATTATTGGGAATCGATATTTAATTTGCAGTCCCGTTGTGCCCTATAGAGCTGAATTATTTTTAGAAAAAATGCCTATAACTTCTGTATTTTCAAAGTTATAGGCTTGAAATGTGATCACAATGCTTATGGGGTATGCCTAAGTAAGTGTATGAAATTTGAGATTGATCCCTCCAAACCTCGATTTTATATGAATTTTTAAAAGAATGTTTAAGTTCTGACAGGTCAAAAGTTGAACGATCTTTCAAACATTTATATAAAATAAATTGATCTGAAATTTGGCACATATGTGTAGCAACATGTGCTAGACATGTGTATGAAATTTGAGATTAATCCCTCCAACCCTCGATTTTATATGAATTTTTAAAAGATCCTGCAACTTTTTGACAGGTCTGAATGAACGCACGTGGCGAGCTGTCATTCTGACCTGTCAGAACTTAAACATTCTTTAATAAATTCATATAAAATCGAGGGTTGGAGGGATCAATCTCAAATTTCATACACGTACTTAGGCATACCCCATAAGCACTGTGACCAAGTTTCAAGCCTGTAACTTTGCAAATACAGAAGTTATATGTTTATTTATATGGCAGTCCGATAATCCGATATAATTGGTCTGAAAATTATCGGATTGGATATTTATTGGAGGTTTTTCTATCATATCGTTATTGTTAAACGCATGCACAATAAAGAGCATATCATATCATTATCGTACATTTTAACGATACGATACATATCCCTAATATGAAGCAACAACACTCTTTTGGGGGTTGATGCTGAGATTGTTCACAATTTGAGAGGAAGCACAATTTGAGAGGAAGCCTATGCCAACTCCATCCACTCCACTTTTGCAGACCATTCGTGCCCATTTAAGTCCAGCTTTTAAAATGAAATCTCTTCTGGCAGAGATTCAGTAAACTCAAATTGTGCTTCCTCTCAAATCAGTCACAAAAATATAAGGGGATTAAAGAACAATAGGACAATTACAAAACCCAGTTTCGATATTCGATTAAGCAGCTGGAGAAAGAAGAACATGCAAGCAAATACAGAGACTGTCTAGGGGAAAAAATCAGAACCTTTAACAGAGTTAATCTTGTAGGCTAGCCATTTATATAAACCCAAAGCTTATTAATTACATGCATAGACCAACCTCTAATAAGATTCCAAATGTTACAAAAAGCTTTCATTCTAATACCCTAACAAGTAATCTGGTATCTGTTTAATAGCAATTGTTCAACTGTCATGCTAATATCCTGGAATCACCTTAGAAAGACAACTCAGCAGCCTCGATGCTGGATAATAATATCTCTGATTTTTCTTACAAGAATCATTGTAGGGGAGTAAATGGTTAAAATGCTCTCATGGGAGTCTACCACCTCAGATTGCATGTTGTGGAGGGAATTACTCCAGGATTTATTTATTTTTAAAGTACCCATGCTTTTTAGTCTGGATTCTCCTTGAGGCTTGATACATGGAAGGATTTTTTAAAAAAATGCCTGGGAGTCTTCAAATAAATGATGCCCCCCCAATATGCATTCACATGGAGGACTGTCCTGTATTCACTCCTGAAGATATTAATATATTAATTAGCAGTAATCTTTGGTAAGCCTGTTACTGAACACAGATATTAAAAAGTGAATGCATTTATCTCTACCTTATAAATTGACTTTAGGATACATGTTGAGCCCTCTAAAGCCTTTATCACACCTACCTGGTTTGCTTATGCTGGTTCCCCCTCCATTTCCTATGTGAGTGTAGCCTTTTGATCACACATGGTTGGTTTTGCTCCAATAACTCAGCAAAGCCTGCGGAGGAGGGGAGAAAACAGACAATCCCCGTTCAGGGATACTTTGAAAGTGAAATGGGAAATGGAGCACTTGGGGAGCAAGAGCAGCGCAAGGGGACGACGTCATGTGAAAGAATTGAATCAAAGTCGCAGCTGGTGTGGATCAAACCGCCCGTGTGATAAAGGCCATTATCAGCCTTCCCCAACCTGGTGCCATCCCGATGTGTTAGACTTTAGAATTCTTGTAGTCCAACACACCTGGATGGCACCATATTGGGGAAGGTCTCAACCCAAGACATTTACCAATTCTGGCCCAAGACTCTTTGGTGCCTGGGACAGAAAATCCAAACTTCCCATACTCTCACTAAATAACATGGGGCTCAACTGATTAGAACTTTCTCTACCAAAGCTCATTGATATGAATGTGCTGCACAATCCCCACTCAACTCAGTAAGGATTGCTCAGGGCTTCCGAGGGACATGGCGCCAACCCAGCGCTGAGAAGACACTCCCCCAAGCCAGGCTCGGAGACCAGTGGGCCTCATCCTCCCCCCACCTATAAGGTGCTTTGGTGAGTAAGAATTCTGACAAGTAAGCTTTGGTGCACTAGATGAATGTTTTGTTTTATTTTAAAGGCAACCAACTATTTCTCAACTTCTCTGAGCTTGGTTCTTTAATACATTAAATTGGAAACAGAAGTTGATTTGATCCTTTTCCCAGTCTGAAACATGGCCTTACCCATGTGCCGGGTGGCTTGGCAAACACGTGAACCTGGTTGTTAAAGAGTTTAAAGGAAGCTCTGAAACTGGACTCTATCTTTCACCACATATGAATACCGTAGGGTTGTCTTCACATGTGGGCAGACTAAAGGATATTAAAAAGACATGTGAGTGGTGGTGGCGCTCTCTCTGAGGAATGTAGACAAAGGGTGTCTTGCAGCCTTTCCTACCTCGCAGGGTTGGAGAGGCAGATGCAACAGTTAGTTACACAGGGAACTGGAACTGGATGTTGCCCCATTAGTGGATCTCTCCCCACCACCCTATAAATGCATGTAGGATTGCTCTGCTGAAAGGTTTTGCCTGATGCCTAAAAGAAAGCAACGCTGGTGCCAGGTGAAAGTTCCATGGGAGGACATTCTGTAACTGGGGGTGCCACCGTCAAAAAGGCCTCTACCTTGTTGCCACCCCTTTCACTTTGGACAGGGAAGGCACATGGACATGGGCAGATGACCTTGGATCATGGGCAGGTTGATATTTCATGTCTTTAAGGCAAGCAAGATTGTAGGGGCAGAGCTATAAAAGGAAGGGGTGGCAGGTTTGGTGTTCTTTTCACTTTCAAGTGACTTGCAAGGATTCCCCCCCCCCCCCCGGTTGCATTTGAAAGCTTCTCAGCTCCCTGAAGGAAGAGACATGGCAAGTCAGTTGCAAAAAGTAGTAGAGGCACTGAAGCATATGGGCATATTTCTAACAATGTGTGAGTGTAAGGTCTCTTGCCAGCCATAGATATGCATGGGAATTTGCGAGGCACTCGAGGTGCCAAATTGCAGGCTCTTTTTTTTCTGTTCACAAAGAGATCCTGTGGCTTCCATTTGGAGATGAGTCACTTTGTTCTGATTTATTCAGTTTGTCAATGGAGCTGCCTTTTGTTTTCATTGGAAGGTTGAAAGATTTTCACTCAGGCAAGTGATACAGTCTGGTCAAAATGGGAGGAAAAAAAACCAGAATGTAATGCTTGATGAAAAATAAGCTAGAAGCCTATTTGCCACATGTGATAACTGTGTGTATGTGAAATTAAAGAAAGGGAGAAGTGAAATTCTACAAATGAAGTTTATGTTGCTTTTGAGATTTTATTGTTACACTGCTTATTGTTCTCTGCTGTGTTCTGTATTTTTCTGATCTTGTTTCATAATGTTACTGTATTTTAATGGTGTTTTACGTGTTTCTTTGGAAGCTTGAGATTTTTTTTTCAATTAAAAGGCAGGATGCAAATTAGGGCAGTGCGCGGACCACCCGATTCGCTTCAGATCCCGATTTGTCACTTCTGAATCAGGCCTGATTTGCTTTGGGTTGATTCGGACATCCCCCAATTCACTTTAGATCCAAAGCTGAAGTGAGATTCGGACCTCCAAATCGAGATTTGGATGACTCATTTTCCCCATAGACTTGCATTGGGAGAAATAAATGCCTATAACTTTTTCATTTTTAAAGATAGAAACATGAAAGTTGGGGACCTTGCAGATGGCCTGGAGCTACTCATGAGTCGCTCTAGGCCATCTGCAATGTGCCCAAGTTTCATGTTTTTATCTTTAAAAATAAAAAGTTGTAGCCATTTCTTTCCCCCAATGCAACCCTATGGGGGAAAAACACAGAAATGACTACCGCATGGGCGAAATGATCATTTTTCAAAAAATCATAGCCACAAAACGCCTGCACATCTGTGTCTGAAATTTGCCACACATACGTAGCTCCAGGCTATCTGCAATGTGCCTAGGTTTCATATTTCTATCTTTAAAAATAAAAAAGTTATAGGCATTTCTTTCCCCCAATGCAACCCTATGGGGAAAAACACTTAAAATGGCGTCCGAATCGCTGAATCGATCTGAATCGATTAGGACCAAACCGATTCAGTTTGGATCAATTCAGACCTTCCCCGAGCCACTTCAGATCTGTTTTAGGGAGGTCCGAATCACCCCAATTTGCTTCGGATTCAGGATTCGGATCCGAAGCGATGCTCAGCCCTAATGTGGATGTTTTAAATCAAACCAGCAAAAATGAAAAATATAAATCTGTCAGTGGCTATCAGAGAGTGGCTGCAGTTTTACTGCAGCATTGTGTGGAGAGATGAGCTGTACAGCCATCGAAATGCTGTCACCTGAGGCAGGTGCTAATCTGATGCCTTTTTGGTACCAAGCAAAGATTTTTATGTTTTCTCAGGCCTTCAAACATGTTTTAATGTATTGATCATTTATTGTTTTCTGCTTGTTTTATCATTGTATGATGTTTTTATGTTACTGCTCTGCTGTTGTCATTGTATCTGTTATAGCATTTTTATTTCTTAGACACCATTTTATTATCCTTTAAGACACCATAAGAGTGGTTTTGAAGTTGAAAGGCAGCGTTTAAAACTTCCAACCAATCAAGTACTCCATCCTTCCCTTTTTGCCATACCCTGTGGTATATGGTATGTGACTTTGGGCCAAACAAGATGTGACCATAAAATGTGGGTGGACAACTTGAGGCCCTTTACATGATCACTCCCATCAGCTGGCATAGCCAATGGTGAGGGATCACAGGAGCTGGAGGGCAAAACAGCTGGAGGGCCCTTCTCCTAGCACCATGGTCCCAGTCCAACCACCCTCCACCCTGGCAGTTGCTATAATTTTTTAAAGAAACCATGGGTGGTCCTGATCACGTATTTCTTGTGTCACATTTATTTTGATTCTATTACTTGTTCTTGCTATGGTAGTAAAAGTGTACCTGAACAGCACCATTTCAGAGTAAGATGAGGCTCATGTGATGGAATGCTAGCATGTCTTAAGTATATAAGAAGAGCTGGGTCAGACAAAAGGCTTTCCTAGCCCAGATGCCCATGGGAAGTGCACAAGTAGGACATGAGCACAATGAAACCCTCTTGCTCATGTTCCTCATCAATTGCTATACCTTTCATATGTAGCTATCATGACTAGTAACCATGGACAGCCTTATCCCTGATGAATTTGTCTAATCCCTTGTACTGCCCTTCAGTGTCCATTTCTCTAAAGCAACAAACATCTTTGACTAGGCTCCTGGCCTCCATAGCTTCCTTGGAAGACAGCATTTCTTTCCTGGGCTTCCAAAAGCCCCGAACAGGAAGCCCTTTCGATATAGTCAGTCTGCCAGAGATGGTCAGAGCACCCCTCTTTTAACTACCACTTGCCTAGCCTCATCTCCCAGCCAAGAAGATGAGAGCAAGCATTTTCCTGCCTACAGGCCATGCACCTAACTGATGTTCTAAGATGATAGGGTGACCTATCATCTTAGAACATCCTGTATCTTTAAGGACTCCTGTATCTTTAAGAGTTGTAGAGAAAAGGGAATTTCAGCAGGTGTCATTTGCATGCATGCAGTACCTGGTGAAATTCCCTTTTTGTCACAACAGTGAAACCTGCAGAAGCTATACTACAGTGACCAGATACAAAAGAGGGCAGGGCCCCTGCAGCTTTAACTGTTGTGATGAAGAGGGAATTTTGCCAGGTGCTGCATGCAAACAAATGGCACCTGCTGAAATCCCCTTTGCCCTGTCCTCCTTTCCATATGGTCACCCTAAAGATGGACAACCCACTTGCCCCTCCTCCTCTGACCAAGACTAATCAAATGGAATAGGATTCAATGTTCCTTTGTCATTGGGGTCCCTGCCAGTTGGCCATGCTGTCCCTCTGAATTCCCTGGCACCTCTGTCAATAGAGGATGCTATGTTTCTGTGACCCATACATTGTGAGTAATTTACTTCCAAGGATTTAGTGTAGGTTAGCAAGGTTCATTTTCTTGCCTCTTTTGATATTTTCTTTCATAAACATTCTGGAAGTGAGGGGTATGGATGCCTAACCAAGATATAAGAGAAAGGTTCTTCTCTCCTCATGTGGCACTTAGCAACACTATCAGAATAACCAGATCTGTATCTACAGGGAAAGAGGAGGGAATCAGGCTATTGGCACACACAGACTGGTGCAGCTATCAACAATATGCAGGTAAGTAGCTCATTGCACTAGGAATTCCCCTGGCATAGAGCTAGAGGAAGAAGGAAGTGGGTGGAAGCCTACTAGTCCAATCAAGCTGTAAGCAATTTGCCTCTTGGAGGGAAGTTGTGGCACACAGGTGCAAGCACAACCCATTATACCCCCTTTAAAGCCATTTGTTGGCCATCACTACAGCTTGTGGTAATGAATTTCATAGCGTAACTATGCACTGTTAATTACTTATCTATTCTGAATCTCCCACCATTCAGTTCCATGGGATGACCCATGAAATGCACAGGGTGAGCTAGACAGGAGAAGTTGAGGAGTCTCAATGCGTGGATGAGATGGTGGTGCAGGGAGGAGGATTTCAGATTTGTTAGGCACTGGGGAACATTTTAGGGCCTGTACAAGAGGGATGAGCTCCTCTTGAACTAAAATGGAACCAGGGTTTAAATTTAACTCTGGGGGAAGGCTGAAAGGAGTTGGGATGCATCTAGTTTGCATTGAATCATCCCTATGGACGAAAATGGAAATGTTTGCGATTGCCCAAAAATAGGAGGGGAAGAAATAGGTCATAAACATATAGTAAAACATGATAGCAAATCAAAGAGGCCTAAGTGGCATAGCAGAAGATGGGGAGGGACACCATGTATAGGTATTTTTATGCAAATGCTAGATAGATGCCTCAAAGTCAAGATGGGAGAGTTAGAGTGCCTGGTTTTGAAGGAGAACCTAGGTATAGTTGACATTATGGAAACCTGGTGGAATGGAGAGAACCAATGAGATACAGACATCTATGGATGTAAACTTGATAGGAAGGACAGGGAAGGGTGTACTTGAGGAGATGTTGCGCTGTACATCAAAGAGAGCATAGTGTTGAGCAGGCTGGAAAACTTAAATGGGCAGATGCCAATTTAGTACTAGGAACCTGCTATCATCCCCCAGTTCAGAATGCTTGGAGTGATCTTGAGATGGAAAACAAAATCAGGAAGCCCTCCAAACAAGGACATGTTGTAATAATGGGTGACTTCAATTACCCCCATATGGAATGGATAAATGCATAGATGGGATAAATGAATGATGAAGAGGTTAAATTTCTTAAAGCCCTAAACCACAGTGACTAGAACAGTTGGTCATGGAACCAATGGGGGGGTGGGGGGTGGGGACCCTGGATTTAATCGGAAATGGTGCTGTCCAGGACCTATTATGAAATGTAAATGTTGTTGAACCAATTGGAAACAGTGACCACAGTGCTATCAGATTATATATATATATATATATATATATATATATATACACATATACATATATATGAAAATTGCCAAGGAAGTCCAACACAGTCATATTGGACTTCAAAAGAGGAAAGCTCTCTAAAGTGAGGGAACTGATTAAAAGGAAGTTGAAAGGGGGAGTCAAGAGGGTTATATTCCTTCAAAGGTTACTCAAAACCACAATGATAGAGCTCAGCTAGAATGTATTCCACAGGTTAGGAAAGGTAACACCAAGTCCAAGAGGTCACCAGCATGGTTAACAAGCAGTGCCAAGAAAATTATTAAGACAAAAGGCGGGTTCCTTCAGAAAATGGAAGTCTTGCACAAGTGAGGGAAATAAAAGGGAGCGCAAGCTTGCACAAAGGCAATGCAAGCAAACAATAAGAGATGCAAAAAAGCTTTTGGAGGAGCATATCGCTAACAACATCAAAATTAACAATAAATAATTCTGTAAATATATCTGAAGTAGGAAACCAGCTAGGGAGGCAGTTGGACCATTCAATGACAATGGAGTTAAAGGAGTACTAAAGGAGGATAAGGAGATTGTGGAGATGGTATCCATCCCAGAGTTCTTAAAGAATTCAAACATGAAATTGTGGATCTTCTAACCAAAACATGCAACATGTCCCTAAGACCAGCCTTTGTACCAGAGGACTGGAAAATGGCCAATGTAATGCCAATTTTTAAAAAAGGAATGGGGGTGTTGTTGTGGGAATTCACAGTCCAGTTAGCTTAATGTCTGTTCTGGGTAAATTGGTTGAAAGCATTATTAACGATAAAATTAGTAAACATATAGAAGGACAAGCCCTGTTGAAAAAGAACCAACATGTCTTCCTCAAAGGTAAATCCTGACTCACTAACCTGTTAGAGTTCTTTGAGTGTGTCAGTGAACATGTGGACGGGGTGATCTAATAGACATTGTTTACTTGGATTCCAAAAGGCTTTTGACAGAGTCCCTCACCATAGACTCCTAAGCAAACTTAACAGTCATGGAATAAGAGGAGAGGTCCTCTCCGATGGATCAGTAACTGGTTAAAGAACATAAAGCAGAAAGTTGGAATAAACAGTAAATTCTCCCAATGGAGGGAAGTAAATAGTGGGGTCCCACAGGGATCTGTATTGGGATCAATGCTTTTCAACTTATTCATATATGATCTGGAATTAGGACTGAGCAGTGAAGTGGCCAAGTTTGCCAATGACAACAAATTCTTTAAGGTGGTTAAAACAAAAAGCGATTGTGGCTCCAAAAGGATTTCTCCAAACTGGAAGAATGGGCATCTAAATGGCAAATGGTGTTCAATGGAAGCAAGTGCAAAGTGATGCACGTTGGAGCAAAAAATCCCAACTTCAAGTATAACCTGATGGGATATGACCAAGAAGGGGTTATGATGGGTAGCTTGATTAAAATGTCAGTCTAGTGTGGGGTTGCTGTGAACAAGGCAAATTCCATGTTAGGCATAATTAGGAAAGGAATTGAGAATAAAACTGCCAATATTATACTCCCCTTATACAAATCTATGGTGCAGCCACACTTCGAATACTGCATACAGTTCTGGTCACCACACCTAAAAAAGCATATTTTAGAGTTGGGAAGAAGGAGGGCAACTAAAATGATCAAAGGGCTGGAGCAACTCTTCTGTGAGGAAAGGTTACAACAGCTGGGATTGTTTCGCTTGGGAAAAGGTGCGTAAGGGGAGACGTGAGGTGTACAAAATTGTGCATGGTGTGGATAAAGTGGATAGGGAGACATTTCTTTTCCTTCTCTCATAATATTAGAACTCAGGGTCATCCCATGAAGCTGATTGGTGGGAGATTCAGGACAGATAAAATAAGCTGACCAGATAAAATCCAGGTCAGGGCTCATGTAACTTGAACAGTTGTAGAGCAAAGGGGATTTCAGCCAGTGTCATTTGTATGCAATTAGTTCCTGGTGAAATCCCCTCTTCATCACACCAGTTAAAGGTGCAGGCACTATACTAGAGTGACCATATACAAAAGAAGGCAGGGCCCCTGCAACTTTAACTGTTGTGATGAAGAGGGAATTTCACAATGGACTAATTGCATACAAATGACACTGGCTGAAATTCTCTTTTCTCTACAACTGTTCAAGTTACATGAGCCCTGACCTGGATTTTATCTGTTCACCCTAATTTAGTGTGGAGCAATTGCACATCAGGGTCATTCATGACACATAACGTTGTTGCCACTTTGCAGCAACTGTGTAGCTTCCTTCTCAAAAAGGTGCATGTGTCATTCAAATGATGTTCGTAATTGATCTCTTCCATTAAACTTCCCTGAGCAGGGGAGCATTTAAAAGGGCAGCAAGTAAGCCACTCTCTGGTCCCCTCTACAAGATTTTGGTTTGATGCCCAGTTGTCAGATTATGCACGTCTACTGACAATCACTTTTACGCCTAATACCTATACATGGGAAACGTTGAAGCGCATTACGGGTTGTATGAAAGGCGCTTTAAAGTTGTTGGCATGTTGCTGAAAGTAATGTGCTTTGTTTCACCCTTTATTCTCCCTGCCCACCAGAATCTCCCACCTTTGGTTTCCTAGGTTACCTGCTGGGAATGATGTGGTTAACCTGTTTGGCTACCTTTCTACCCTCCAATTTTGCCGCCAGCTAAAGTTGTCCCCCCTCCCAGAACTGCTCAGGAGTAAATGGGAATGTGCCTCAAGTTTCCCCCTCCCGCAGCCTTTTAAAAAGTATTTTCGGCTGCCTCTCTCTGCCGTCCACAATTTGCCAGAGAGAGAGAGGAAGAGAGCGAGAGACCAAAGAGAAGGATCAAGCGAGCGAGAGAGTAGAGATCCGCACAAACACACGCCCAAACAGACAGAGGAAGCTGCTTCATTCCTTCCTCCTCCTCATTTTCCCAGTGAGATCAATTGTTTTCCCTTCTCTCCTTCTCAATCATCCGTTGTTGTTTTGGTGATGTAAAACATTCAGACGCGCGCGCACACACACACACACACAGCAAGCGAGGGGAGCAAATGTGTGTGTGTGTGTGTGTGTGTGTCTATGGATGGAGGCAGGCATGCAGGCAAGCATGAAAACACCCTCCCCCTGTCCACCCCCCCTTTCCCTGCTTCCCGTCTCTCAGGAACCCAGCAAGAAGCGAGGGGACAAGTTGTCTAAGTGGATCACTAATTATCCACACATACGCATGACAACAAGACCATCTGATCATTAATGTGCTTCCTCATAAAACTGTTTACACGGATTTAAGGCGCTCTTATTCCCGCGGTAAATTAAAACTCGCTATTTAACGCGCGTTCAAAAATGTGAATAATCGGAGATTTAAAGCGCCTGGGCCCCTGATTTGCGCTCCGCTATTGTAGAGGTAAATTTGGTAATGCACCTTGAAAGAGCTTTAAATCGTTCTTGTAGGGGCACC
Source organism: Anniella stebbinsi (assembly GCA_029215795.1). NCBI lineage: Eukaryota > Metazoa > Chordata > Lepidosauria > Squamata > Anniellidae > Anniella > Anniella stebbinsi. The sequence continues at coordinate 114,270,680 of JARDYH010000003.1, read as the reverse complement.
CTCATTTGCTGAGCAGGACCTACAGTTCTACTTGCTGGACTCCAACCACCCAACCCCTAAGTATGGCTGTTTCAAGTGCTGTTTGACCTGTAAAAGCAGCTTTTTAGGTAGTGTATAATATATTGCTTTTCTTGCTTCATGTGCTTCTCACGGACCAAAGCGATTTCATCAAAAACTGGAAATAACCAGAAAACGCTTCTGAAACTGTTTCCATGTAGATTTGGCTGTAGTGATGATCACCAATGCCAATGGCTTTAAAAAGGGGTTATGGAGAATAAGGCTATCAATGGCTAGTAGCCGTGATGGCTATTTGCTACCTCCAGTAGTTGAGACAGTGGTTGAATTCGGACAACACAATAGTCAATGGTGGGGTAATAATCAACTTTACAGTTGTTCATCTAGGGGGTACTCCCCACACAATATGGTAATAAGTAATCAACTGTGGTGTGGATTAGGATCAGCGCTGAGTTGACTATGGCAGCATTCGGACGACATGATAGTCAATACAACTGACGATTGTTTCCTCCCCCAGTTGCTTATTGTGTCGTCTGAATTCAGCCAGTATGTCTATGTACACTAGTTGCTGGGGAGGGTGCTGTTGCACACGTGTTCTGCTTGTGGGTTTCCCATGGGCAGTTAGTGAACAATATGCTGGACTAGATAGAGCCTTGTTCTGGTCCAGCATAGCTCTTTCTTTGTTCTTATGTTGACCCTGGGTTCTAGTACCACGAAGAAGGAAGAACAAATTCTTCCGATATCCACTTTCTCCATACCATGCACAAGTTCATACAGCTCTATCATATACTCCCCCTTACTTGCCTTTTTTTCTAAGCTACATAGTCTTAAACGTTACAACCTTTCCTCACAGGGGAGGTGCTTCAGCTTCCTGTTCTTCAACTAGTTACTTATTCATAAGATGACCTCTCCTCTTGTTTTATGACTGCTAACTTTGTTGAGAGACTTTGTCGAAGACTTTTGGAACTCCGAGTAAAAAATGGGTAGTATCCAATACTGCCTGCCTGCTAGCGGGACCTATTGCTAGTGCAATGGGACCCTAGTGGTCTAACCTGTAGTTATTTCTGGAATGCTACAGGTTGGCACAGCTCACAGACAGGAGCGCCACCGACTTGTCCTATTCCCAAAATGCTTGTTTCCAGAGTTCTTTTAGGATGCACTAGCTTGTGATATGCTCACAGTGGGTTCCATAAGCACAAAGGAACCAGTGGAGGTGCAGTGGCATATTCGATACTGGCTACTGGCTGAATCACCCTTATGCACATGTTTCTTTACACTCTCGAAGAACTCTAACTTTCTTTGACCATGTTGATTCTTTCCCAGCAGGACTTATCCTTCCATATGCTTGCTAAATGTACTTTTAATAATGCTTTCCACAAATTCACCCAGAACAACAACAAAAAAGCTAATTGGCCTGTAATATACTGGATCCCCTTGGATCCTTTGTTCAAAATATGGTGTTACAGTGGCTATTCTCTAGTCCTCTGGTATGGAGGCTGATCTTAGGGACATGTTACATATTTTTGTTAAAAGATCAGGAATTTATAACTTAAATTCTTTAAAAAGTATTGAGTGGATAATACCTGGACCAGGTGATTTGTTTGATTTCAATTTGACAGTGAGGTCTAGAACTTAATCTGTTGTCACAGCGATTTGCATCAGTTCCTCAGACACCCTTCCTGAAAATATTAATGCAGGCACAAGTATTCTGCCCTACATCTTCTGAAGTGAAGGCAGATGTAAAGAATTCATTCAGCTTCTCTGCAATCTCTTTATCCTCCTTTAGTACTTGTTCAGCTCCCTTGTCCCTAGCTGATTTCCTGCTTCTGAAGTATTTAAAGAATTGTTCTTAATATTATTAGCAATATATTCCTCAGAATCTTTATTTGCATCTTTTATTATCTGCTTGCATTTCTTTTGCTCAAGTTATGCTCTTTTTCATTCCCCTTGTTTGGGCAAGACTTCCATTTTCTGTTGGAAGCCTTCCTTGCTCCAATAGCTTCCTTGTTACTGCATGTTAACCTCGCTAGTGACCTCTTGAACTTTGTATGCCTTTCCTGATCTCCTAGGCTAGCACCTTTCTCTTGTATGGAAGGGCATTCAATTATGTCAGCCCTTACCTATACGTGGTACAGTTGAGACACAGGTTCACCTCCTCCTGAGAATTGGCCCTGCATACCATGTAAGCAAGCAACTTGACCAATATTCTTTAACTTTTAATAAGCTGAAGGGAACAAAATTAGAGAAGAAGTTGAAATTATCCTCATTAATTTCAAAATTCTTTTATTACTTTTTATGCCTATATTTAATGTATTTAAATTTAGATCAGTCAACATTTTTCATCTGATCAAGATCTAAAGCCTTACCTAATTTTGTGGGTTACACAAATGAAATACTCATCAACTTCCCATCAAACAAAATGGCTGATTGACTGTTCAAAATGAATGAAAGTCTGATTGCTTCATACTATCATGTGCTATGGCCACCGGATGCAATACCACAGGAAAGTGAATCAAGGTAAGTGAGACAGATGTTTTCAAGAGATGCAAATTAGAACGTAAGTGCTAGCAATGTTAAGTATTTTTCAGGAAAAGCACGCAGAGATGTACCTAAAAATTGTTTATGGACATCTGCTCATCTAAAATATTTGGGCAGCACAGTTTTCAATAACAGGTTTTCCTCCTGTTATTGCAACACATGTGAAATATACTTTTTAAAATGTAGGTCATAAATGAATGAGAAAACACTGAAAGTACTTTATATCAATATTCTAAAAGGCCATTATTTGTAAGCAAAGCTTGATTTACCCAGAATGAAAGAGAATATTTTAGACACAAGTGCAAACAGGCGCTTCTTTTCACCCCCACAAATGTGGGTTGACTTCTTCCCAGTGAAGAATTTATTAAACTAACTCTCTTGTCCATCTCACTTGGCAGCACTAAAAAGCTATTTCAACAAGTGAAGTGCCTACTAATATTTAGAAAGGTACCACTTACATAACAAGTTGGAAATAGTTTACAACATGGTCGGATGGCTTTACTCAGCCATATTTCCTCTTCTAGGATTTGTTGGAAAAACCTTCCCTGTCGCTTTTTAGTTTGTTGTCTTTTGTCCATCACAAAGGACAGATTTTCTTTTGTAAATCCCCAGTAATTAAATGAGTACTTCAGCGGTGATGGCCTTCAATGGGTCCGTTTCCTAGGTTTTGCCTTTGACAGTCATATTTTTGCGAAAAGGCTGCTGAGATGACTAGGCATCTAACCCTCCTTAACACTAAACCAATTGATGCCCATGGACACTGCATGAAGGAGGAAAAGATTCATTAATGGCACTTCATTAAAGAGCTGCAAAGGGGAGCTCTAATGTGACTGAACCGACTGAAATCCAGAGCAAGCTGTCTATTAGAGATGCAACAAAGACAGTTTCGGAAACTGAACTCTGGCTCCACTGCAGCGGATTAGGAAGAGTGATGGGATTAGTGCTTAATGACTTGGGGCAAGAGACAAAGGGAATTTCTACAAAGAGGCTTAGATATGGAAGAATTAACACTCTCTATTCCAACCAGGCCTCTGATGAGTTCCAACATTCTTCTTGGCCTCTGAAGCTGAAGTGGAGGTGGGGATGGGCAGAAAAGCTTTGCAACTTCCTTAACCTTTTCTTTTCCATAGCCTTTTTTTTTTTTAAAGAGACGGGTAGAAAGAAGAGAGAGAAAAGAGTTTTCCAATTCTCACCTAGTCGTGCTCTTTAAGACAAAAGGGGGTTCTAAAAGCCCCTAAATTATTACGGCCAGCCCTGCCCCACCCCGCAACACATTTAAAGGTGGCAAACAATCCAGCCTACATTCAGAGCAACACGTGCTAGTGGAACCAGAGGAAGCATGTTTTAAAAAATTATTACGGGGAAAATCCTAGATCTAATTGAGCCAGGATTTTACCCACAGGGCAATGGTGAATAGTGCCAACTGCTGCTGCTACTTGCTACACTTAAAATTGATGTAGTGCATTTAAGTGCGGAAGAGCTCCATGTACTTTTTCTTTGCAACAACCCTTCAAAGCAGTCCAGTATTTTGAATAGTATAATGCAGAAAATGGAGGGCTGAAGCTGAGAAGTAGGGTTTCTCTCCCACCCCCTGGGTCTGTCTATCAAGTAAACTCACAGCCATGGTGAAATCTGAAGATAAACTATGCTACATCAGCTCTCCCAAGGGTCCAGCATGTTGCAAACCCATCAGTATTTGGATTTCTTGTCACACATGCACTGGGGCAGGATCTACACTGCTGCTTTAAAATGTTTTATAACAGTAGTGACAACCGTTGGGGCCCAGGACACACTACGTATACAGTTTTCAAAACGTTTACAAAGCGTCATATCTTGTTTGCTGTAGATCTGGCAATTGTTGAACTGTTGCAAGTTTATATGTGGTGAGAAGGGGTGGACTGTGGTGTGTATGGGGAACTCCAACAAGTGGCATTGCAAAATAGACAGAACTCTGTGAGCTTCCATAACTAATAACTGTAACTACTTTCACCACAGTCCCAAACACATCATGACCCAACGCGAGCAGGAAATGCGGCGGCACACAGCGAGGAGAGAGGACGATGGGGGACAATGCAGAGGAGGCAGCAGGTAAGCTGGGAGAGTGGGAGGGAGTGCTATGACCAGATCAGAATTGGATCCGGATCGTGAATCCGATCTGGTCCGATCCGGGCCCGATCTGATCCTGTTCGGATCTGGGAGGCCCAGATCAGCCCGATCCACTCTGGATTCAGGATCTGGATCCATGCACAGCCCTAGTGCTCGGTATCACAACATTCTGTCAGCTGTTTCTGATGTATCATTTTGTGATCGGATTGTCTTTTTAAAAGGATCATGCAAGCACTTATTTATGTATGCATGTATGTATGCATTTATTTATTTTAAATGGGAAAATGGTAAACATTTATGGAGATGAATTTGGCTGCTTCTAGATGAGGCTGTTATCATGCCAGCACCTTATTCACAGAATTAATGGGGCTCTAGACATCATCTTCATCCACTCATAGCACTCCTATGTTTCCCCCCTACCACCACCACATCTTCTGTCTTCTCTTACCACAGAAAATCTATTACAGAGGAAAAGACAGACCAGCTTCACAATGACTTCAAATTAGTAGCACTAGGGGGCCTTCTTTCTGGAAACACCCTTTATGTACAGGACCCAAAAGAAAGCGAGGCTCCAATTTATGTGCCCATATGGGAACCCATGCAATAGTTCCACGTGGTGAGACTCGTGTGTACAATGTTACCTCATGAAAAGTCCCATCTCTTCCATTTTCTGGGACCTGGCCAATGATATCCTTGGAACATGCCATCCAGTTAATGACTATTAATGCTGATTTTTAAGAGCAGAATGTTCAGTGTCAGAGCTCTAGCAGTAATAAGTTGCTACCCAAAATATTCAATTATTTTGGTTTAACTGGGTTGAGAATTTGAGAAATTAACCACCACCACAACTTTTCTGTAGTATTTCACAACAGAGCGCTGTACAAAAGTTAAAAGGAGACAAACCTATTATATTAGATGAAATCTAATATTTATTACATATTTAAAATATTGATCAATATTTATCCCCAAATACCTAAGTGATATACCAAGTAAACCTCAATTAAAACACAATAAAACAATAAAATAGAATCTCAGTCCAATACAGTAGCTGGTAATATATAATCACTTTTATTTCCAGAGTTAAGCAAACATACTTCAGTGAGACACCACATATTTGCAGGAATTCAGCCTAGTGCAAAAAAGGTGCTGTGGCAGCAATCCTTAAATTATGCTGAAGCCAAATGTAGCAATTGAAGCTTTGTTGTAGGCTCAGGAGCACTATTCTGAGTTCCAAAAGGCAAATGGCGAGGAGAGTACCCCAAAATGTGTAAATAACATTTGCACTGTAAACCAATGCATCGTATATTTCTTTGTATTAACCGGAGGTACTTGCAGAGAAAAGCTGAGTATTCATTTCATGTGTTAGCCAACACAAAATGCCCCTAGAGCAGCTTTAGACTCAGAAGTATTATTTCGCCTGTGTGGTTTAGAGGGACAATGGTAGCCCCCTGCCGTAATCCATTCAGGGGCAATATCATCAGTCAGTGTGAAATTAAATACATTACAGGGCAAGAGCTTAATGTGTTTTATAGGCAGTTGTTCATCCACATCAAACTTTAGCTTTTAAAATCCTAACATTTGATCCCACAACAGGAGCCATGCCTTGAGAAGACGACTGGCACATTTGCACAGCCAGCAGGGCAGTAAACATGGAGAGGACCCTGCAGTTGGAAATGCAATTGGCTCACAGATTAGCTTAACTCTTTGGAGGGAGGCTCAGATAAGCCAAAGCTTTGCTGTACTGGAGATTCAGTAGCCAAGCTTTCGCCTAAGTACACCACGAATGGAAGAGGTAACTGAGGTAACTGAGTTCTGGGTATGATGCATTGCTTCCGAATACAGTAATAGACAGATAAACCCCAGTAGTAAAAGTGGCTATTCCATATATCTTCATCATTCTTGGTTGCCATCTACTGTGGCTTTTTAACTGCTGAAAGGACATCAAGCATTTCCAAATACATAAGCTGTTCTCAGCACAAGAATTTCGTGCCAAGGATATTAGTCAGCCATATGTTTTTGGATCAGATGTCACAGTGGATTATCTGATACTCCAAGAACAGTGACTGCTTCCTTCAGCTGCAGATACAAGACGTGTTCTCAGGCCTGCCACCGGACACTACAGCTTCCCTGAAGTGGATCCTGCGATTACAGTGGTGGCATTGTATCTCGCCTATCTGCAAATGAAACTAAGCTATGCATCTTGACGTACAACCCGATTATCAGGAATGTGCACTCTGAAGTCATCATTGTGATCCATTTCCTTCTGTGGCATGTTTTTGATACAAAAACATCAAAAACTCCATTGAAGGAACGTTAGGACATCTCTCTAGCAGCCCTAATGAGTTTGTAGGGAGGGAGCAGGCATTGAGGCTCCACACACCTAAAGGAATGTTGATATTGAGCCCTCACATGTTTGCCAGGGATGCCGGGAAGACAGTGAGCCTATCTACACTACTGCTTTCAAGATGTTTCAACTCTGCCATTGTATGTGGAGGCTCCATTCAGTTATCATAGCTAATAACCATGGTACGGGTTGGGGAAAGTAATTAATGAATCACACAAGACCAAAATGTATTGTAGAATATATATATATATATATATATATATAGGCTGACCATATGAAAAGGAGGACAGGGCTCATGTAACTTTAACAGTTGCAGAGAAAAGGGAATTTCAGCTGGCGTCATTTGTATGCAATTAGTACCTGGTGAAATCACCTCTTCATCAAAGCAATTAAAGGTGCAGGCACTATACTAGAGTGACCAGATACAAAAGAGGGCAGGGCCCCTGCAGCTTTAACTGTTGTAATGAAGAGGGAATTTCACCAGGTACAAATTGCATACAAATGACGCCGGCTGAAATTCCCTCTTCTCTACAACTGTTAAAGTTACATGAGCCCTGTCCTCCTTTTCATATGGTCAGTCTACTTTAATCAGAAGATGTAGGTTGAGTGGGCCACTGCCCTCTCAGATCTTGGAAACATCAGGGTCTGAGCTGGGGAAAAGAAAGAAGCATATCCCCAACAGATTTCCTGGTAGCTGCCACACAAAACAAGTGCATTGTAGAAAGAGCATGTTCTGAGAAGGCCACCATTTTAACAAAATCATTTGCTTTGTGAAAATAGTAGTAGAGATGTTACCCCTATTCAGACAACAATTCTACGTACAGTCAAGGCATGGATTGGGTGTGTACGAGAGAGATTGTGCCTGGTGGCTCTGCACTCCTTTTACCACACATGGATTAGGTCATCCACACAGAGATGATGTGCCATCTAGCGGAGGTGTGTACTTTACAAAAATACAGGGAATAGATTGCCCAGGCAGGTAACACTTGTATACATGTAGGGTAATGATGAGGAACTGCAGGAGGTCTGGGGTGCATTTACATCCCTGCCCCTCCCACAGGCTTAGGCTGACCATATGAAAAGGAGGACAGGGCTCATGTAACTTTAACAGTGGTTGAGAAGAGGGAATTTCAGCCGGCGTCATTTGTATGCAATTTGTACCTGGTGAAATTCCCTCTTCATCACAACAGTTAAAACTGCAGGGACCCTGCCCTCTTTTGTATTTGGTCACTCTAGTGTAGTGCCTGCAACTTTAATTGCTTTGATGAAGAGGTGATTTCACCAGGTACTAATTGCATACAAATGACGCCGGCTGAAATTCCCTTTTCTCTGCAACTGTTAAAGTTACATGAGTCCTGTCCTCCTTTTCATATGGTCAGCCTACACAGGCCGCACTCTGAAAAGCTGCCAAAATTTGGTGTAAAACCGCTCTGAAGTGCTCTGAAGTGCTAGAAGGATTCAATTTAGCTCTTTGTACTCTGCAGTGAAAAATCCACCTTTTTTTTGTTTTACTTTTCAGATTATTATTATTTTTGCCGTCACCAAATTTGGCAGCATGGCAGGGGGCAGGCTGAGATATACCAGAGGGCATCAAAGGGCACGTTTCCTGCTCTGATGTAGGTCTTATTTATGTGTTTACTTATTTTGATCTTATGACCTTAATTGCCCAATAACAAATGTTCTCTAGGTGGAGTACAAACAGCTACAAGGATAAAATATCCTAAAAACAGTTACAAGAACAAAATGCCATACAAAACAAGAAACAGCACAGGAAAAGATAAACATAGAGAGATAATGGCTGAATTCGGACGACATGATAGTCAACGGTGGGGTAATAATCAACTTTACAATTGTTCATCTAGGGGTACTCCCCACACAACATGGTAATAAATAATCAACTGTGGTGTGGATGAGAATCAGTGCTGAGTTGACTATGGCAGCATTCAGATGACACAACAGTCAAAACAACTGATGATTGTTTCCCCCACACCAGTTGTTTATTGTGTCGTCCGAATTGAGCCATTGAAACAGCCCTAAAATCTAAACGCAAAGTCTCTTACTTTGCAGACCTATCCATATCTACCGGGAAGTAAGTCCCATGAAGTGCAATGTGCCTTCCTCCCACGTAAATGTCTACAGGATTGCAGCCCAAAAGTGTCTTTGTTCCAAAGACAATAGTGAGATCATGGGGCAGGCCCACAGGACACGCATTGATTCTACACAAAACTGTCTGAAGAGGGCAGGTGAAACACCTGAAACAGAACTGTGCTTGGGAATACTTTGTGGTGGTTGCTCAAGACGAGAAATTGCCTTAAAAGTAGGGATGTGCACTGACCCCCCTGGATCGGATAGCGGATCGGAATCGGACCTTGGGGGTCGGATAGGATCGGATTTTCCCGATTTTGGGGCGGATCGGATTCGGATCGTGGATCGGATCTGATCCGATGCAGACCCCTACTTAAAAGGTGGTGTCCTTGCTACTTCACGCTGTTGCATCCACTTCTCTTGCTGCGTTTATTTAAATATGTTAGTCTGTGACAGAGAGCCTATCTACACTACTGCTTTAAACCAGTTTATAACAGTTTTAAACCGGTTAATAACCAGTTTAAAACTGTTATAAACCGTTTTAAAGCGGTAGTGTAGATCGGCTCAGAGTGTATCTTTCTGTTTATACAGAAGAAAGGCAAATCCACAAGCTGATAATCGTAAGGAATTGGCCTTCTTGATTCATATTTTATCTGTGAATCCCTGTGAAATCAGACAAAGGCAAATGCTAATAGTAATATTTATGAAAGGAGGCTGATATTGACTGCGATTCCTAAGAACCCCTTATTAGAGATGGATGCAATAAACTAGATCACTGGCAGGTTAGAAGGCCACATGCAGGTGCGTGCTGCAAATGCTAATAACATTGACTCTCTACTCTTCAATGAGGTAAGTGTTGACACTAGACAATTTGGAAGGGAGCATTTGAAGTATGTTTTTCTGTATTTAAGTGTCAGTACCAGTAACACCATTTAAAAGGCTTGCAGGTGCTTGTCTCCCGAAAACAAAAAAGGATTTAACATATATATTACTTTAAAAAGAAAAAAAGAATATATATATATATATATATATATAGTCCATTCAGAATAGATTATTCCAAGGCTACAGTCCTAAGCACATGGAACTAGTTTCCAGTTAAATCATTGGGACACGAGCGGTTCACGTGCATGACCGTGACTGCAACATCAAGTCATGGATTTAATCACCTAAACTAGCCTTCCTCAACTTGATGGCCTACAAATGTTTTGGACTTCATCTCTCATCTGCTCTGGCCAGCATGCTCAATGGTCAGGAATGCTGGGAGGTTTGTCATCCAAAACATTTGGAGGGTATTAGGATATGGAAGGCTGCCTTAAACAGGGATTTCAGAGCACATGTTTTTCAGTGGAAGCAGTTCACACATTGAGCTACTAGTCATTAAGTGCAGAGTAATTAAGAGCAGAAAAGTGAGCTGAGCTGATGTATTAGAGCATGGGTGGGTGACGTGTGTGTGTGTAAGGTTTAAAACAGCCCTTTCTTTCACCTAAGGGCAGGGATCCAGGAATGGTGCAACTAGTTCTATCTGCCCTGGGCTTGGACAGTAATACACCATATCTTTCCGCTCACCCCTTTTGAAATGATGGGGAGTTTGAAAAGTGTTTTGACCATTTAAAGAATTTTTTAAAAAGATCCTACTAGGCAGGATGCCCAGGCTTTTGGACACGCGTGAAGGAGCCTGTTGGGTCTTGACCAATGTACTTGGATTGGGAAATGAGCACCAGTTTTTGCCTCTTGCCTCCAAAAGTCTAACATTTGAAGGGCTTAACAGTGCAAGCCAATGTGTGTCTATTCAAAAGCAAGTCCCATTGAGTTCAATGAGACTTACTCCAAGGTAGAAGATTGCAGTCAGACATAGGCCAGATCTACACCAAGCAGGATATTACATGATGAAAGTGGTTTGAAAACAGTATATGGAATGTGTCATGGGACCTTCCAGTTGTCAGTGCACTTCAATACCTTTAAGAAGCAGTAGTGTAGGTTCTGCCCTAGTCTAAGAGCTTACCCTAAGTATATCAACCTGATGCAATGTAGTTATGGATAAATGGATTTAATATAATGGCAGTAAGACCCTTTCCACACCTACAGGTGTAGAGGTAGGGCCTGGGGACAATCCCGGACTTACCGGCTTCCGGAATCGTTGCTCTGGATCTAAATAGGAATTGCGACATCCCGGCTTTATCCCAGGACGTTGCTCCCACCATTTTTAAAAAAAAGGATCAGAAGGGTGCATGTGCGTGGCATCGACAAAGTACGTTTTTTTTAAAAAAAGAAACCTAAATCGGGGGGCCCACCCCCCGCCTGCCCACCATCCTGGGGGGGGGTGGAATTGCTTCCCCCCTCTTCTCTGATGGGCATGGAGCCATCCCATGCGGCTCTGCACCCATTTCTGGTGCCTGCTTACTCGTGAGTAAGCAGGCAGCAGGTTGGATGGGTGCCCACTCATCCTGTGGTCTCGGGACATTCCCGGGACTGTGGAAAGAATCAGGTTTTCCCTGCTCCCGGGTTCCCTGTGCATCATTTGTAGAAATGGTCTAAGTGTCTCAATACAAGCAGCTTCCATCAACCTTTTGTGATCTGCTGCTTTGGGTAATCACGAGTGAAAACAGTATGGTGGTTCAGTGATGTCAGTGCTGAAACTTAATTTCTACTCTGGCAATAATAATGTGGTAGATTGCTACTGAGGGCATTTTGACCCACAGAAAACTGAAATCATAGGGCCCAGGGTCATCCAAGGTCATCACAGCAGAGTAGGTGGAAATTGCTAGGTATTTTGGCACTTCTGTGTGCTTCTCCGCAATCACTTGGGGCACTTGAAATTAGTTTTCAGACTTCTCTACAGATATCTTCCTAGGTGAGCCCCCCACAAGTAACATGGCAGCCATTCTCCATAGGTGCTTGGTTTATCATACCGTCTGATATTAACAGCATTTGATGCTGTTATCAGACTTCTGATTCTGGAGTGGTGTGAGGACACCACATGGAGTGGTGTGAGGACCTGATCCCTTTCAGGGTATTCTTGCCTGAATGTACAGCTGTTGTTTAGAAAAATGCCCCAACTGTAGCCCTTTTACAGCTTGATCCTACACAAGTTCAATCCCATTGAAAGCAAACGTCTTGGGCTTGCTTAACATTGCGTAGGATTGCTATTTGTGAATATATCAGAAAACACATGCAGACAGTATTCTGTACATTTTTCATTTCATTCAATTTCGTACATTTCTATACCGCCTAATAGCCAAAGCTCTCTGGGTGGTTTACAAATTAAAAATACATTATACAAAGTATAAAATCTATTTAGACATTAACATAGACAAACAGCATGCACACGCACACACACATCTAAAACCATTTTAAACAATAGACAATAAGAACAATCCAGGACCTCATTAAAACTTCATCATAAGCTGCTAAATACCTAAGGGACGAGAAGGGTCTTAACCTGTCACCAAAAATATAACAATATTGGTGCCAGGCAGGCCTTGATGGGGAGATCATTCCTAGGCTGACCATATGAAAAAGAGGACAGGGCTCATGTAACTTTAACAGTTGTAGAGAAAAGGGAATTTCAGCCAGGGTCATTTGTATACAATTAGTTCCTGGTGAAATTCCCTCTTCATCACAACAGTTAAAGTTGCAGGCACTATACTAGAGTGACCATATACAAAAGAAGGCAGGGGCCCTGCAACTTTAACTGTTGTGATGAAGAGGGAATTTCACCAGGAACTAATTGCATACAAATGACCCTGGCTGAAATTCCCTTTGCTCTACAACTGTTAAAGTTACATGAGCCCTGTCCTCCTTTTCAGATGGTCAGCCTAATCATTCCATAATTGGTAGAGGGAACATCACTGAGAAGGCCCTCTCCCTTGCCACCCTCCTAGCTTCCCTCAGAGGAGGCACCCAAAGGAGTAGGGGTGTGCAGACTGGTCTTCTTCTCCACCCCTAAATTTTGGGTGGAGTTCCATTGAGGCATTTCTCTGCCCTGATTTCCAGATTGGGTCCCTCTCTCCGCTCTGCCAGATGGTTTGGTGAAAAACCACACCGTTTTGGGGTAACCGGTATATTCTCGTCAATGGGAATTAATAAAAATGCTCACAGATCTTTCAGTTTTAAAGATAAACACATGAAAATTGGCACAATCACAGCTTTTAAAGAGGCCCATTTTTTAGTTCTTGGTTGGAGGTATCTGTGGGGCCAGACATCCCACATCACTTCTTGCCTTGCTTTATTTACTTCAGGCATGCAGGACCATGCTGAATAGATTAGGGTGACCGGATAAAATCCAGGTCAGGACTCATGTACCTTTAACAGTTGTAGAGAAAAGGGAATTTCAGCCAGTGTCATTTGTATGCAATTAGTGCCTTGTGACATTCCCTCTTCATCACAACAGTTAAAGTTGCAGGGGCCCTGCCTTCTTTTGTATATGTCACTCTAGTATAGTGCATGCACCTTTAACTGGTGTGATGATGAGGGAATGTCACCAGGAACTAACTGCATACAAATGACACTGGCTGAAATTCCCTTTTCTCCACAACTGTTAAAGTTACATGAACCCTGACCTGGATTTTATCTGGTCAGCCTAGAATAGATCATGACAGCCTTGTAAATATGGCTGCCTCTACAAGAGAGGTTTAAAGCTCTTTCAAGGCGCTTAAATTTTTTTACCTCTACAAGAACGGAGCGCAAATTGGGCGTGGAGGCGCGTTATCTCTCCGATTATGCGCATTATCGAATGCGCGTTAAACAGCGAGTTTTATTTTGCTCCGGCCGTTAAAGCGCATTTTGACTATGCGAACAAGCGCTTATGCGCATTAACTACTTGTAAAGTGCATTTTGGTCATCCGTTAATGCGCTTCGCCGCCTTTCGCCGCCTCTCGTGCAGAGGTATTAGGCGTAAATGCGCTTCAGCGATTATGCGCATAATCGCCTAACCAGGCGCAAAAGCGAATCCTTGTAGAGGGGACCTAAGTAGATGTTACACCATTTTGCATTCCTGAAGATAGCTAATCACACATTATTTGAGACTCTGTATTTGCAGCATTGCAATGTCTATGTTCTTTCTATCCCTGTTACATCAGGTTTCTTGCAATTGATTGTATTGGATGTCACAACACCTGGCTGTACTTTCCAGACACAAATGGACCTGTGTCAGCTTGATACCTTGTGCTTTTTCTTGCCACAGCAAGTTTAGTTTGGTGTACAGATAACAGCATTTGTAATAATTATCAAACATATTCTTATCTTGTATTTTATCTGCTTTTTGCTACATTTGTGGGTCCATTGATTTGTTTGGTGGTAGCCTTGTAAATAAGTCCATAAAAGTTAGTTGCCTGCAAGAACAACAAAACAGCAACAACAAAACCCCTAGCCTGGTGGGAGGTTGGGAATGGAAAGATAGAGCACTCCATCCTTCGTTCAGCAGCCCACTGTGTTCCTATGCTGGGCAGAGAGGAGGGCCAGAGCACTCCATCTCTCCTCCACCAGCCTGCTCGCTCACCTGCATGCAATTCCTGGCTACCAGGCTAGTGCTTAAATAGAAGATGAGATTATAACTTGTCCTGAGCAATGAGGCACTTCACCTAGCTTTCCACAGGTAAAGCATATTCAGTCATGCTTCTCTCCACCTGCATACTGAAACTGTAAATTCCCTGGATACCTGAGAATAAACTAAATAAATAATACAAATAAATACCTATACCATGTGTTGTTGGTTTTAAAAGGTAAATTGAGCCTTAGTGACTTATACAGACAGGGCTGCCTGGTCTGGATTTGTTGAGATCTTCAGCTACTATGCAAACAGACAAAGCAACAGCTTGGCCTAAACTCATGTGTGTGTGTGTGTGGCTTGCAGTTGTGCTAAGTATATCCAATCCCCTGAAGTCCCCCTGTCCAGATGTATCATGAAAGCTCCCTCTATGAAGATAGGTTGTGCCACCAAATCCATTCTGACTACCCACATGCATAAAGTTAAACATGTGCATAAAAGTCTAGGGTTACAGTCTGAAAGAAATGTACTGTATAGACTTGAAAATGCTCTCTAAATAACATGCTTTATTTATTCAAGGGCTACGTTTTAAACATGCTCATGCAGAGGAGAGCACTACCTGAGAAACTTTTAAGTACTTCGGTAGAAATGAGAAGTGGATGAAAAATATATTAGTAAAATACACTGAATTCACAAGTATCACCCAGCAGACTGCAGCACTTTAGAAATGCAGAAGAGTTTCATAACAACTCAAACTGAAGTAATAAAGATGGTAATGATCCTGCTAATGATCTTACATCTTCCGTGTCTTGAAGTTCTGCAAAGCTTAGGTGTGTCTAATTTTGCCTGGCCCTCAAAGGGGGGGGGAAGGGGGGGAGGGCAGACTAAAATGTTGGCCTATTCACATCTCAGGGAAATATTAACTGAGGTCAGAAGAAACCAGAACATCTGGAATGTGAGAAAAGGATTTACTACTCAAGGATTAATGAACTCTGAAAATAAAGTTCTCAACTCTGCTAATTTGTTTGGGCTTCAAAGAGGAATAGAATGCTAAACTGGAATATATATATATATATATATATATATATATATATATTACAAATGCTTCTGCAAAACACACATAATCCCAAAGAATGCAATTTAGCTAAAATTAGCATTGCGTAATGGGCAAACTGAAGCCATCTCTATTATTTATCCGATACTATGCAGGCAAAAATGCTAAATAGTCACTGTTAGTAATCTATATCCATATTACTGAAAGGAAAATTATGTATTCCCTTGTTTCAGTGTCTTGGGACTGGGCAGAGAAGAGGAGGAGAGTTTCTATGGGCAAATCTTCCCTCCCTTACTGCATGGACCCATCAGCCTGGACTACATGCATAGGAGGGGAAAATCAGCCTTGTGAAATATAACCTACACATGTAAAACAAATTCTTGGGTGTCAGAGCTCTGAGGGTGTCCTTTCTTGGGTTAATGGTCAGACAGAAGGCCACCCTCATGACCCACCAGGATACCAGATACATGCCAAAGACTGCCAGAACAACTGTCTGCCGGTTGCCTCAGAAGTAGAATCAATGCTGAAACTACTCCAGAGGGAGAATAGGGAGGCATCATGGCTCTGTTGCCATGGTGACATAGATACTTCCTCTCTTGCCAGGAAGCCTGGAAGTTGCTATTTATTTATTTATTTATTTATTATTTTACATTTCTAGACTACCTAGGGTTACCAGATAAAATCCAGATCAGGGCTCATAGAACTTTAACAGTTGTAGAGAAAAGGGAATTTCAGCTAATGTCATTTGTATGCAATTAGTTCCTGGTGAAATTCCCTCTTCATCACAACAGTTAAAGTTGCAGGCACTATACTAGAGTGACCATATACAAAAGAAGGCAGGGCCCCTGCAACTTTAACTGTTGTGATGAAGAGGGAATTTCACCAGGAACTAATTGCATACAAATGACACTGGCTGAAATTCCCTTTTCTCTACAACTGTTAAAGTTACATGAGCCCTGACCTGGATTTTATCTGGTCACCCTAAGACTACCCAATGGCCAAAGCTCTCTGTTGCCACTTGGCTGTTTATAAGTTAGGCACACACTGGCCAAGGAAAATCAGTCCCAGAGTTCTCTAGTGGCATAGAGTCACTGAAGTGCAAAAGACAGAAGGAGGGCAACAGTAGGTTGACCATATGAAAAGGAGGACAGGACTCATGTAACTTTAACAGTTGTAGAGAAAAAGGAATTTCAGCCAGTGTCATTTGTATGCAATTAGTTCCTGGTGAAGTTCCCTCTTCATCACAACAGTTAAAGTTGCAGACACTATACTAGAGTGACCATATACAAAAGAAGGCAGGGCCCCTGCAACTTTAACTACTGTGATGAAGAGGGAATTTCACCAGGAACTTATCGCATACAAATGGCACTGGCTGAAATTCCCTTTTCTCTACAACTGTTAAAGTTACAGGAGCCCTGTCCTCCTTTTCATATTGTCAGCCTAGGCAACAGGCACTTCAGCCCTTGCCCTTCTTACGTCTGCTCAAACAGACATTACTTTAAATCTTGCCTCTTGCAGCCCCCTGTTTTTACTCTTGAGTAGGTGCAAAGCCCCCAATGTGGATTGGGACCCTAGTGGTGTGTGTGTGTGGGGGGGGGGTAGATACTTATTGGGGGCCCTATAAAATAAAAATGAGAAGAAGACATAGCCGGTAGACTCAAATTTCAAGTAAGGTCTGCTTTGGCCTTGAGAGCCCTGGGCACAGGTGTAGCAAACGCTTGCCGCCACACTGGGGCTATAGTGTGAATTTTCCTTTTGAAAGGCTTGAGTGAGCTACATAGCTGGTCCTCATGTGGAACTCTGAGTGCATTCACACCTACCTTTTCAAGCTGTGCTAGTTGATTCCAAAAGGAACTTCAGAAGCAAAGTGCTTCCTGTTTGTAGTGTTTCGCTTTACAACTTTTGTGAGAAGTAAATTATCCCTGATCTTTCTCCTTTACTCCCAGACTGAGAAGGAAATAAGCAGCTTTCTCATGGCCCTTACAAAGCAGGGGAGAAGCCTCTCTTTCAAAAGGGCACTTGAACCAACTCTTTCTGTTTAGGTACGC
This sequence comes from Anniella stebbinsi, assembly GCA_029215795.1. Lineage (NCBI taxonomy): Eukaryota > Metazoa > Chordata > Lepidosauria > Squamata > Anniellidae > Anniella > Anniella stebbinsi. The sequence goes on along the minus strand of JARDYH010000003.1, from coordinate 114,253,005 downwards.
AAGATGTTACTCCCTAATTCTGAATCCTTCTCTCTTTCAAGCATCCCAGGGGAAACAGCAGTAAATTACAGCTGGATCATAGCAGTAATTTGACACTAAAGTGTCGCTCATCAAGCACAAATCACACAGTGCTAGAAGCATATTCAGCTGAAGATCCAAAAGTAAACCAATAGTAAGCTGTCAGTATAGCCATAGTATATCCCCTGTGTCTACATATAGAATAGGTTTTCAGGATTGAGGCCCAGGTGCTTTCTAACAATAATGCATTTCTCAAGGATATCTTAAAGCTTGATCAGAGATCTCCTGGAATTCCATGAACCAACTGCTGGTTGGTCTTTGCTTCTAACCTAGTTTCTTCTAGGAATTAAGAGGCACTGTTTAAACGTTTAGGAACTGGTTTAAGATTGGATGCTGTATGCTGAGAAAAGCTCCCCAAAGAAGTAGATTGAATATGTATTCAATTATTTAATATATTTATATATCCCATTCCGTATAAAATCACAGGGCAGTGTACAAAATGCATTGAAGCAACAATTAAAATAAAATCCAAAGATACAAACAACAACAAAGAAACTCTACCAAGCTAGGTGCCTAGGTAAATGTATAGGGCTGTATCCAATGGTGTCATTCTGCTATTGCAAATGACGTTGCGCTACCAGAAACTGGGTTCTGAACTATGTGCAAGAGGAGAATCCAACTGAAGTTACATTTTTGAGGGATGGTTGCGTGAGCAGTTGTGCAACCAGTTGCGTGAGCAAAATGTGTAAGCACTTGGGCAACACAGAGATTCAGCGGAGCTCTGCTACTGCTACTTAAGTTTGTGGAATGACACTGTGGAATAATGCTTATATGTTTTCCACAGGTAGCTAAACACCTTCAAGGATGGTGTCCTGTGCAGGTGACAGGACAAGCAGGACGCCATAGGTTGTAGGTCTCAGTGAATGGGCAGGTTGATATGGGAGAAGGCATTCGCTCAGGTACCCTGGCCCCAACTTGTTTAAGGACTTATATGTCAGCAACCTTGAACCTGGCCCAATAACATATTGACAGCCAATGTGGAACAAAAGTGGAACGTGCGCATTGTCCCACACAGCAACCTAATTGCCAAATTTTGCACTTCCTGCAGTTTGTGGACAGGTCTCAAGAGTGCACTCTTTAAGGGCAGGAGGCCCCACTCCCTCATGCAAGGATGCATTTTCCCCCTATCTTTTTCATCCCTCCCCCCCAACCCTGTATCTGAGTTGTGTTCATTTGTGGTTTGCAACCATGAGGATGTTCTGACACTCAGTGAGAGTTCTGACCAGCAAGATGCCAGCTGTAAATGCCTGCAAGGCCAAGGAAAGGAGGACCAAGCCATGGACAGTGATTGAAACACTGGCAACCAGGGATGCCAAAAGGTACAATAAACCTACCCCTTACAAAATTCAATTGTAGACTATAATGACAAAAATAAAGTGGGTTAGGAAGTGAGCAGCAGGGTGTGAGTGAGGATGTTCCTGGGAAATTGGGGTAATGTCATTTTCCTGATCCAAATCGTACCCTCAAAGCCAATATTTGCCCCAGTGGGGAAAAGGCAATAAAAATGGAAACACTTGGCAATCTCCTGGAACATAGGAATAGGGAAACATAGGAATCTGCCTTATACCAAGTCTACCTAGCCCAGTATTGTCAACACTGACTGGCAGGATTTCAGACAGGAGCTTTTTCCAGCTGTACCTGGAGATGCCAGGGATTGAACCTGGGACCTTCTGTATGTAAAGCAGGTGCATTACCCCTGAGCCATGGCCCTACCTGCCTCTCCCAAGTTTGGCCCCTGATCTATCAAGCTCGTTACTATTTACTCTGATCGTCATCAGCTCCCTATGGTCTGAGAAGAAGAGTTTTTTCCAGTCTTTGATAATCCTTTTAACTGGAGATACCTGTGATTGAACCTTGGACCCTTGGCAGTGTAAGTCATGTGTTCTACTACTAAGGTATGATTCTCCTCCTGTGAGGACATAACTGCAGAATATTATGAGTCCTGCCTTGTCTTGTCTTTACAAAAGAAAGTTTTCATGAGTCTTTCCACTGTCTTTTGACTCATTTGTGTTAGCCAATGAGCCGAACATATGTGCAAAGTAACAGCATTTACATAGAAGAACAGAAAGAGAGAGCGAGGATTAAATGTCAGCAGGTGGCAAATACTTGGAATGTTTTTGTTGATCTCAGAATTCTGTCATTCCCTTGAATGTACTTGGGTGATCCCATGCCTATCAATTCAGTAATGAAACAGGGCCACGAAAAATTATGGTGATGATTTTGGCATACTCAGGGACTCCCCGAATATATTAGCTTGAAAAATTAAAGGGTAAAGGAATCTCCTCCTCCTCCTCCTTACTTAAAACAGCCCACCAGGAAGCTGTGAGTTTCCAAGTCCATAGAATATGAAACTATATTTGAGCCATGGAATGTTAAGGAATCAGTTGGAAACAATGGAATGGTGATGGGGGACAAGGAAAATAAGTGTCTTGTAGTAAGTATCCTTGAGGTGGAAATTAGAGTTGGCAAGATACATATATGGAACAAGGTATACTACAAACTTTCCATCTGTAAATACCAGTATTACTAGTAAGAAGACTAGGAAAACACTATCCAAGTATCTGGGCAAGTATGAAATAAAACCATTGGACTCAAAGTGAAAATTAAAAAAAATCAATGGCAGAGCTGCTACATTTCTCATAAAGAACTAAATTTTATGTTGCGTCAGGAACACACACACACATATATACACACACAATGAAAGCAGTCCTTTGCATCTGAAGCTGCAGTAGCATTGCTTTCCCGCAAATCGATGGAATATGATGGGTATTTATTAACATGACCCCAAAACCAAGGGTGCTTCCAGATGCAGGGCTCCATAACATTGTGATGAGTTATTTTAATTGATTGATGAACATGTGGATGATATTACAATAACGTTAGGAAATGAATAATGCCTACCTTTGACATGTCCTAATTCTGCTTTAGTTAGACGTGTTATTGCAAAACTACGGTCCTAGGGTGCATCCATTTGGTGCTTTCGGAGGGGAGTCGATGTGCATTGCAAATTTCAAACTCTAGGGCCAAAACAGACATGGCTTTAAATTAATATTCAGTAGCTACATCTTACTTCATTTTTACTCTAGGGTAGGGATATGTAAGAATTTTGTTTCGGTTTGCAAATCCCTTGAAAACGCCCCAATTTGCAACCCCAAATATAAATGGGACTACATGTTCTCCAGAAATGTTTGCAAATTCCAGAACTTGTGTTCGCATAAGCAAAATATGTACTTGAAAAATGCACAACTTTCTCAAAATGCGCATCTTTCTCCATTTGAATGAACTTGCAAAGAAGAATGAGATTAACGGTCCTTTGAAGTAAAATTCTGAGAGTTCAGCAATCTTGAGCATTCCTGCTTCTCCTCTAGGATAGCTGGGGGTGGAATAAAAGTCCCCTAACTTCCACACTTGGGTTCCAATTTGGATCAGGACACCTATTCTGGCATAGAAATAAAAAAAAGACCATGTGGCTGCTAGATACAGATTTAAAATAATGTCTGTTTTGTCCCTGAATTGATGCATAAGAACCAACCCTTTGGAAAAGTCCCTATACATATAGAACACCACCTGATTCCTTATGTCTCCTTATGATTTTCGAGGTCAAGTGAACCCACTTGTTGGATTGTAACATACCAATGTAACAAGGGGGATCACTCATCATGGCTGCTTCTTTATCAGGAAATTCTCTTCCCCAAAATTTTTTAGCATTGTCTCAACAATTATGCATTGTCTGGACACCTGTGAGACACTATCTACACTACTGCTTTAAAACGGTTTATAACAGTAGTTATTAACCAGTTTAAAGCTGTTATAAACCGTTTTAAAGCAGTAGTGTAGATAGGCTCCTTGTTGCCTGGGGATCAATGTGACTTTTAACCGGGATTTTAATCTTGTTGGTGCTATGCATTTAACATATTTCCAAGTTTTTGAGAATCTAATTTTGAGTCTTTCATTTCTGTAAAATATGTCAGAAGAAAGACAGAAAGAGGAAGAAAGAAATATTGCATCTTCACAAGCCACAGATGTAGACAGTGAGCACCACCTAATACAATTCACATTTCTTCTGTTCAAAAGCAAGACACTCAACTCACACAGAATTTGTCTATGCTTGGCTACTTTTGTAGTAATTATACAAGAAAAAGAACTGCATTAGTCTTAGTAGCCTGATGCAATGTAGTCTAGAGCCTAAACAAGCATACAGCTCAATCTTCATGTCATGACCGTTGGTTAGATCTGCAGTAATTGTCCCATTTTTACTCGAGTCATACCTTGAAGGTTGCAACCTGCCCAATTCTGAGAGCTCAGGGTGGCTAACAATATCACAGAATTTTAAAATAACAAATGGACCAAATAGAAACACATATATTTTCAACTGCATAGGAATAGAAATGTACATGATTTGCTCATATAACGAGGGACAGATGGAGGAAAAGAAGGGTACAGAGCTTATGATATTCTCTAGGGCGAATGGCACTTGTGGGACAGAGCTAAGATATTGGAAGAAAAAGCCCCAGGGGAAGATATGCTATTCAAATTTAACTTTACTTAGTGGGTCCCAATTTTGGCTAAAAAAATTACATTGGTAGAAGAGTTTGATAAGATAATAATGAGGAAGCAAGTGAAGAATTCTGCATCAGCAGGGCAGTGGTGAATTGGTACCCATTCCAACTTCAAGACCATGATGTGAGGGTCTCAGGACACACAAACAATTGCAATAAGAAATGCAAATATCCAATGCTGGCAACCCCAAGAAACTACCTGAAGCGACAGCTTCTAAAATAAGAAAGGTCAGTGGAACTCCCTTCCTCAATGTCTGCTCACTCATCCCTTTCTGGTAGTTTTTGGTAGTTTCAGGTTGCTAGCAAGCACTATTTTTCTGTTGTGCTAGCCTCATTCCACTAGTGCAGTAACAATACTGGATACTGTCCAGAGATTTAAAATTGTTTCGCAATGGCCTTTGTTCAAGACAGACAGTAAAAATGGCAGAATAAAGTGAGTAACCACAGTTAAGACATTTAATTTTGAGCTGGGACCAGAAAGGACAAGTTTTGAGATCTGCAATGTTGTAGTCTAACAGGTATGATTTAAAGCTAGAGAGAGATCGGTGAAAAAGAAATCAGGAAGAACTCTATGAGCGGTACATGCTATCAACAGTGTTAGGATGTTTCTCAAAGTCATTCAGTGTAACCAGGGTATATATGCAATTATATATTTTGAAGTTTTTAGAACATTTATCCAGACAAAGCTACACAGAATTATAATGGAATAAAGTTCTATCTGAGGTGTTGAATTTAGAGAATCAAAAGGGTGTGGATAATGAGGGAAGTTTTTTGTTTTGTTTTTTAATTTAAAGAACTGTCCTCCAGTATACAGATTACAAAAAATAAAAAAATGGGAAATTTTAAGTACTGAAACTTTAATGTTTTCTGAAGATAGATTTTATTTTAAAAGGCAAATCCTTCAGGCCAATATGTTAGTTCCATCTGTTTGCAGTAAATATTTCTAAGAGACTTGTGGTGGAAAAAAAGAGAGATAAAGTGTCCAACATAGATGCTGTTCCCAAGCATACAGCTATATACGATTATCTGGGGAAAATTAATCAAACTGCAGATCAAAATATATTTGTTCCCAACGCCAAGAATGTGGGTTTTTAGTACTGGAATTTTAAACAATTCCCTTCTATTCCAGTTGGAAGAACTAGATTTTTGTTTTCTGAACAGACGGTTTGACTGAAGATTCCCCTGCCCCCCCTTTGCTTCTAGAATATAATGGCCCAAACTGACCGTTAATTTAGGATAAGCTCATACATTAATCAGTGCAGTAAAATATTTTTATGATGTTACTTCCAAGGCATTAAAAGACTGCAATTCAAGATCTCAAGATCTGAAGGGGAGGTAGAAATGTTGACATTTTATTAAGCAATACAAAAATTGTAATGGATTGCCAAAGTTCCAAAACTTGACATTTAGCATTCCCTTTAAAAAAAAGAAAAGAAATATCAAAAGTGATTAGTTTGCAATAATTATCTAATCCTTACTCTTTTGCTTTCAGGCTATTTGTGTAAGATTAGGTTACTGCAATTCCAAATAATAGCAAGGGCCCTGCTGCCATGGCTCTTTAGCCAAATGAATCGTAGTCTCTTGTAAACAGTCTTGTGATCTGATTTCCATAGGGACGAAAGTTGTAAAAGGCTGGGGATTTGCGATGGATTTACACATATACTGTTTCAGTTAAGTTACCAAGGTCAACTTAACAACCCTTTTCCTCAGACTCTAAAACGTACTTGCCACCCAGTCACTTACACTGTATGCTAGGAAGTAACCAATGGTGTTGTAAAGGGATTCTTGAACCTCAGTGGAATTCCAATTGACGTTGTTTTAAAGAGATGAGGGGATTGTTATAAATGAGCTGCATGGAGCTATTAGGAAGTTTGTTTTCACAAAGATGTGAGATTCGTAACCAAGACAGGACTGGAACTATAATGCCCAACTGATTTACGTGGAAGTCCCACTGATTTTGAGAGACATTACAGACAAATGAGTGTGGTTTAAGGCTGAGGTGTACAGTTTTCTGTCTTTTGACTTGCCATAGTAATTCTTACCTGTCTGCCTGACTTCAGGTATGTATATGATATGAGCTTGAAATATAGTTAGGTGAGCTGCTCACTCTAAAACAATTGTAACTAGCATGTGATGCATGGGCAAGTAACTAAATCCGAGGGTGCAGTATAAAGATCTGAAATAATGGTTTTCCATGATGTGTCTATAGATAAGGTATTACAATAGCAATATAGCTGTTGTTAAAGGGTGGATTACTTAGAAGCCTTTCTGTATGGAAGGTAAAAACATAAGAAGAGCCATGCTTGGTCAGACCAAGGTCCATCTAGTCCAGCATTCTGTTCACACAGTGGCCAACCAGTTGTTGACCAGGAACCCACAAGCAGGACATGAGTGCACCAGCACCCTCCTGCCCATGTTCCCCAGCAACTCATGTACATAGGATTACTGCATCTTCTACTGGAGGTGGCACATAGCTATCAGAACTAGTAACCTAGCCGTACAATATATGTTATTACAAGTTAATACAAAATGTTTGTATTAACAGCTTCACAAAAACAACTTGGGGCTCACTTTAACCACATTTGGGTTGGGGCAGGATTCTCTCCCTTTTATGGGGCTTGGGGCTTTACTGATATGGTTACGATAAGCCCAAGGCACATGGGAGCCCCGTCACAGAAATGACTTTCCCTCATGGAAAGGTGTCTACATGGTCCCCTGTTGCCATTGTAACCACACTCCAAAGGTGTTGTTTGAAGCTAGCCTCAGTAAAGAGTAAACCAGCCTCAGCAATATTCTAGGACTAGATACTTTTTCACTCAACTTTAAATAGTTTGAGTTACGATAATTACATTGAAATGTGCTTATAATAAAGGAAAATGAGATTTGCAGTTAATCCACAAGTCCCAGTAACTGGTCTGATAGTCTCAGTAACTTGGCAAACAATTTCTTTGCAAAATGCTATTCCTATCACTGCTATAATTTCTTTTAATGCAGCTGAAAGAATCAGATTAAAATACGACTCAGAAGCTGCACTTACCTCGGACTGATTAATATGCTTATGCTGTTACTGTGCTGCCTTGCTTAAAAGCATCAAGATACGCTTTTCTCAGCTAGTCCTCTATATATTCATACCTCCTGTGTGCCAGGAAAACCTCTTTGATTAGTCACACTAAACCACTGCTTAAGTGGTACGCATTTTTCTCAGGCCCGCGTTTTTCATAATCAAGTAATAAATTCTGGGACTAATCATAAGTGGTATCCTTTCTATGCATGTGCAAAGGAATTCATCAGAACATTTCTCCCACCTTATTAAAAATAAAACGCTGGAGTAATTAAAGATGTATGTTTTCGACTCAAAAGTTCACTTCACAGGGTCATAACGTGGACTCTGAAATCTACATCAAGTTTTACTAGGGATTTGTTTTATGGACATCTTGTTGTTAAGAGATTTCTGATAAAAAATGAAGGCGGGTATGATTTAGCTCTTATTATGATGGCTATTTATTCAAAAGAGGAAGAAATCTCTTCCTCTCACACACCCTGTTTTGCCAACCAAACTGGGGCTGTCTAAAGAAGAGAGTACATTGTGATGTTATGCTACCTTTCTCCATGTGTCATCCTTCAGAGCCAGAATAGTATCAACTTTGATGATGTGTGATGATTAAGCCAAGCTTGAAAATACGTTAACCATGAATATATGAAACTATAGAGATCTGTGGAGTATTATTCATCAAGCTACTCTATGGTCCTGCAGTGACAACATTATTTAAAGTCATGCCTGAGATGGAAGCTGTTTCTTCACATGACTACACACTTAGCGTTAATATTGCCTTTTAGCGACATAGTGCAATGCTAATCTATCATAATGCCCCTCCAGGTGAGATCGAATATAGAGCCCTTTCTAAAACCAGTGTGTTCTTTCGGCACATGTGCATCATATCCATCTTACTATTATCCAGTTGGACCAACAACAACAAAAACAACACAAAAACCTTTCCTGGTGAGTGTAATGCATTAGATACTGTAGCAGGCATGCCAACCGAATTTGACACTTAAGCTAATCCGCACCCTGCTGTGGAAATACATACACAAGGATTCCATTACCACATTCATTAGGCTGCAGTACACTTCCTCTTGAACAGGGATTGTGAACTATAATAGACTGAAAACAATTGATTGATCCTACTTAACCAAATCTCTATGACACTAGCCAAATATTTCGGAAGATATGAAGAGATGGAAGGAATTCAACTGTTTTGAATTTGCATGCCCCTTTTTAAATATTTATTTCATTTCATTTCATTTCTATACCACCCAATAGTGGTTACATTTAAGGAAAAGGGACATCAGGATAACATGCAGCAGCTACATTTTCAGAGGCTGCCCAGGAATTCGTTTAAGAGTAGTAGATGCCAGACTTTCTTAGGGACAACTACAGTTTTGGGTTCATGTGCTTCATTCACTTTTGTTTAGAAAGAGTGTATGAAACATGCCATAAAATTCTCCATGCTCCTATTAGAAAGCTTTCTTTGGCATCCAGAAGAGGATATTTCTTTGGTCACACATGTGGGAGATCATACAGCGGCCTCATTATATAGTTTACATGGTAATTAGAATCAGATGAGGGAAACCTGTTGTCCAGTACCACACTGGGGTTTCCTAGGTAGGAAATCATTGATGTTCTAGATATAAGGATGAATGGGAGTAGACCCACTGAAATCAACAGGACTTAATTTAGTTTATTTATTTATTTATTGCATTTGTATACCGCCCCATAGCTGAAGCTCTCTGGGCGGTTTACAAAGGATTAAAACAATTAAAAACAATATACAAAAGTTAAAACAGCAAAAGCATGCAATATACACATACATTTAAAACCACTATAATAACTTTAAAAACCTGTAAGCCTAAAAACAAAAACAAACTCAAGCTCCTCAGATATTGCCAAACGCTTGAGAGAAGAGGAAAGTCTTGACCTGGCGCCGAAAAGATAGCAATGTTGGCGCCAGGTGGGCCTCATCAGGGAGATCATTCCACAATTGGGGGGCCACCACAGAGAAGGCCCTCTCCCTTGTTGCTGACCTCCGAGCTTCCCTCGGAGTAGGCACTCGGAAGAGGGCGTTAGATGTTGAACGTAGTGTTCGGGTAGATTCATGTCGAGAAAGGCGTTCCATCAGGTATTGTGGTCCCAAGCCATGTAAGGCTTTATGGGTTAAAACCCATTTCAATGGGTTTCTACTCTATACATGACTTTGAGCCTATCTACACTACTGCTTTAAAATGGTTTAAAACAGTTTAAAATGGTTTATAACAGTTTTGAGAACTGTTGGGGCCCAGGGCACACTCCACATACAGTTTTCAAAACATTTTCAAAGTGTTTTATCCTATGTGTGTAGATAGGCTCTAAGTCTGAATCCAGCCCAATGCCTGCTTTTGTTAGCAAAACACCAAACTCAAACCTATTTCAAATATCGTCCAATGAACTAAAGGAAAAGGGGGGGGGGGGCGCAGGGGCATATGTCACTTCTGAAGAAATACTTTTGTATCCATGGAGGCTCCCTGTGTGAATTAGAAATCTCATTTTCCAGGGTTATAAATTGTGTAGGGAGCCTTCCTGGATACAAAAGGCTCCCCACTGCAGACATTCACCCTCATTATGTGAAGGACCAGGAGGAGCTGCATGACCCTAGCGGTGGGGCTAAATGTACAGCCCCCATTTGACATTAAGGATGAGTCACATGTGAATAGGGCTTCAGCCATTGTTCCATCCAGGCTGAACATGCCAGTACCGTTCACCTTTTCTCATTGGGCTTGTTCTCTGTAGCCCATCCCACAGGGGTTCTGAGCCTCTTTCAGCCTGACAGCTGAATCCAATGTTGGAGAAGCTCTCCGGGGCCATATTCCAGCGGTGAGTGGGTCTGAAGGCAAAAACGTGTACCAGCATATTTTAACTTAAAGCTCTCTTAACTATGTAACTAAGCCTTGGGTAAGGTAGTTCAACCTTTTAGGAAGGGGACAAAACTGCATAAAAGCCAGAAAACGACCAAAGGAAAGGGGCCAAGGGAAGAGGGCACAATCATCTGACAACACCGGACAGCCAGATTGGGACTCCAGGCCAGCTGGATTTAACACCTGTGCCTTATTATGTTCATTGCCTTTCTTTAAACATGTTCCAATTTGTCCACATCCTTCTTCAAGTGTGCCACCCAGAATGAGACACAGTACTCCCGATGAGGCTGACTAGTGTAGAACAATTGTTAAGGCAGCCTAAACTTGCGTTAGTAATATGACAAAAAGGAGAATGTCTTTGAAGCATGTGCCTTTCCCACCCCTCACTGAAACTAGCTTTGGCCATTACCCCATCATGCAGAAACAAGAGGGGGGGAACTTCCATGGAATGCTCTTCTTCCACGGAAATGTTGCGCTTGAAATGCATCCTTCCTACCACCTCTGCCCAGAGATGCACAAGCTGTCTCGGTGTTGGGAGTTTGCACATCACTCAGGTGCAGAAGATGCAAAGCCTGTATTTCAGATGTGATGTTGTGGAGGAACAGGAAACATGGCCAAGGTGACCTTCCTGTGTTTGAATAGATGTGGGATTAGGCCAAATGGCTACAGGGCTTTCAGGCCACCAAACGCCCCAGCGGCACTTCTCAGTGTAGAAATTAAGCCTCTGCCTCTGATGTCTGTTTTGTTCTGTACTGCCCCCGTCCCTGTTTCCCAGTGAAGAATTGGGGTGGGATTGGGGAATCTACTTTCACGTATGAGTTGACCTTGCTGCCTGCTTTTAAAGCCAGCCCTCCCTTTCTTGTACTCCAGCTTTCTGCTTGAATTTGGGGGAAGATAAGTGGAAGGATCAAACAGGTTGAAGGAGGTACTGTTTTCTTGCTCCAGGAACATGGCCCTTTACACGGTGATTGTAATACAATCCATCCTTTCTGGGATTGGGAACACTACAGTGCAAAACTGTGTATGAAAACCTCTTTTATCATTCATCGTCTCCAGACCGAAATCATTTTTGACAACCTCTGCAAAAAACAAGCAGCTTTCTGGCTACTGGCGAGCCGATTAAAGGGAGGAAACACATGTTCACTGTCAGACCGAGCCCCTGGAGAAAGCAATGACAACCTTTTAACCTCCTTTCTCAGTGAAAGTGCCCAAATGTTTCTCTGGAACAAAATCCTGGCATTGTTTTAAGTAGCTTTTCATTGAATGTGCCATATTTTCTTGAAGATATGTTAAAAACCTGTTTTGTGAAACTGGTTTGATTCCAGCCAGGTTGAAGAGTTGGATAGGCAGAGAGTGTCTTTCCGAGAACGAACCTTTCTTTTTAACTGTCTGGCTACAGTTTAAATACCAGCACACTGAAAAGTTCACTAACCTCAACAGTGATTTCTTGCTACAAGCCAATACACTGCAGGAGTGAAATTGTCTAAACAGTAGGGAAGGCTGCCTAGCAGACATTATTAGCACTCTGAGCATTATAATCTGGCCATGGAAACTTTTGTGAAGCATGACATACTGAGCCAGAAAAATCCCACACATTACTTATGTATTTGTTATCAAGGAAAGCGTTTTCACCCCCTGTACTTAAAACTCAAGCGTCTCCTAAGAAATATAATGTGCATATTTTTTCTAGGAAATGTGTCTATGTATTTTAGTCTTTCTATTCCTTTGCAAATTCCATAGTTAAACATTTCTTTTGATATTTAACCTTGCTATTTTACCCAGGGCTGGAATGGCTCCATTTCTTGTTGCTGTTGTGAACATAATAATCCAGAGTATTATAAATGATATTGCAACTAAAAATGAATTTACTAATAGATTCCAATAAGAACTTATCCATACACTATGCTAGTCATTTGAGGGCCTTCTCCAAGTGCCTCCTCCAAAGGAGGTTTGGAGGATGGCAACAAGGGAGAGGGCCTTTTTGGTGGTGGTCCGCCTGGCACCAATATTGTCAACCTTTTGGTGCCAGGTTAAGACTTCCTTCTACTCCCAGGCTTTTGATGGGATATGAGGAGCTTTTAAGATCTGTGTTTTATCAACTGCGTTTTAAAACTGTTTTACATTCTTGTATGTTAAAGATTTTATATTATGTATTTTGTATTGTTATTTTTGTGAATCACCCAGATAATTTTATAGAAATGAATGAATGAAACAAAAGGACAACATGTTGCACAACATAGAGCTAGATGTGAGAGGAGTATCATGATTTGGCTGGTGAGTGGGTGGGCAGGTGAGGGGCTTTGGCTGGCGAGCTAGTGGCTAGTGAGGGGGCAGGCGGTTAGGAGGAAGCTTTGATGAGAGGGTGGGTGGGTAGGCAGGCCTTGGCAGCTGAACAAGTGGGTGGGTGCTGTTGGTGGGTGGGGCTTCGGTTGGCAAGAGGCATGGTGGCGGCAGGCATGGTAGTGGCAAGTTCTGATCGGCAACATTATTCTGAGGGCCAGTGGGATTTGGCCCTGCCCCTGCCCTGAGCCCACCCCCTTTTCCTTGACCACCAATAGCCCTTTCCCTGCTTTTGGGCTGTTTCTTACCCATTCTAAAAGGTTCAAATGTCTCTCCTAAGGTTTATTTACTTGCAGTAAGAGCTATAAGCAAAAATAGATTGGATTTTTTTTGGGGGGGGGTGTATTTTGGGCCCTTCTCCTTTTGCCTTCAGCTCTGCCCGTTTTGCCTTCAGCTCCGCCCTCCATTGGAATGCAGCCCCCAAGAGCTTCTTCGAAACGGAATTCAGCCTTGAAGCTGAAAGAGGTTCTGCATCCCTGTGCTTGTGCATGGGCAGTGTTGGATGCTGCTCACTCATCTGTACGCAAGTGTCTAATACAATACTTTGATTATGCTTGCGCAAGCTGTTTCAAAAGTTGCACAAGGCGTTCCTCAAATCGCTGCACAACCCATTAGGACTTCAGTAGACTAGGGCTGAATTCGGACGACACGATAGTCAATGGTGGGGTAATAATCAACTTTACAGTTGTTCATCTAGGGGGTACTCCCCACACAACAGGGTAATAAATAATCAGCTGTGGTGTGGATTAGGATCAGCGCTGAGTTGACTATGGCAGCATTGGGATGACACGATAGTCAATACAACTGACGATTGTCCCCCCCCCCCCCCCCCCCGGTTGCTTATTGTGTTGTCCGAATTCAGCCTAGGTGTGCTAGTTCTGGTTTATAACCAATGTTATGCCAGTGAAAAAAATGACAAGATTTGGTGTTGTTCTGCAAGAGGTTTCACAACTGCTAGCAGAACTAAGCGACATCTAGTCTGATGAAGCCAAGACACCACTGGATATAACCCAGTCTGTCCCATTCAATTAAACATTAACATGTTTGCTCCAGCGCTTTTACATATCTTTGTGAAGCCAACTGCAGATAGCATTTTTTCTCTCTCTCTCTCTCCTCTCTCTCTCTCTCTCTCTTTCTGAACTGGTTTGAAAATAGCAGCTTTATGATCATTTCATACATTGACTCATACCTCTATCCTAATATGAGAAGGGGAAATTAGAGTCCTTGAGATCAGAATTCTGTTGAACTGCAGCCAACACTTAGTCCCCCTTGAAGTACGATGAAACAGGTGTGAATCCATGCAAAGTCACATGATCCCACAACCCCCAAATCTCAGAGGGATCATGGAAAGAGATCAGACCATGGGAAAAATAACACAAACTTTATAACCCTTTCCCCCTCAACTGAACCATGATTGCTCATATGTGTGTGTGTGTGTATGCAAATAAATATAAACCTCTAAACTCTTTTGAAGATTGTTTTTTGGTAATTCTATAAAGCAGTTCTTCATAGCAATCTTGATACAAATCATTTTATATAAGCCAGATCTAATTGTCAATAATACTTTTATTTTATTAAAGTACTTCACATTTTTAACAGATGAAAACACTGAAATATCTACGGGGGATGTGACTGGCCTGAGACCATTAAGGAAACAAGGCAGACAGAAAATGAGTTGATGCACAGACAGGTTCAACCATGCAAACAGCTTCCACATTATCTACATTTTCCCTGCCCTTGTTCTAGAACAGCCTTCCCCAACCTGGTGCCCGTCAGATGTGTTGGGTTGCAACTCTCAACATGAGGTGATGCTCTTAAAAAAGAGAAGTAGGTGGTCCTAAGTTGTTCATCATCATTTTCCACAATCCCGCAGTCACCACTGCATATCATGTTGCATATCTAGATGTTTGAGATGACAAGTCCCAGCATTCCTGACCATGGGACATACTGACTTGCAATGATGGGAGTTGTAGTCCAACACCTTTGGAGGGCACCAGGTTGGGGAAGGGCTGCTCTAAACAAAAAAAGAGAAGTAGGTGGCCCTAAGTTGTTCGTGATCAGTATTCCACAACCCCACAGTCACCTCTGCATATCATAATCTCCACCCTGTCCTCATGGTTTATCTGCTTTGGGAGAATGAGAATTTCACTTGCACTTTCTGCCTCCTTAGGGAGGATGTGCATTAAGGCATGTGAGCCTTAACTCCCAATTTCCCTGCTTTTGGGTGCTTGGTTGGAAACTGTAGAGCCTTAACATTGTTTTTATAAACACTAGGTTTTTTGTTTAAGGAATATAAACATAAAGCATGCTGTAAAACAAACTCCAAAGGTAATATTGGGTTGTTGTAGGATATTGAGTAACTTGCTCAATATCCTACAGAAGGTCACTATCAGAGACAGAACCCAGCAGTCCCTGCCCCTCCAACCCTTTGCTTGCAAACCTCTCCTTCCTGCTTTCCAAACTGCCCATAGGTGGGGGCTCCTTCATCCATTAAAGCAGGATATAAATAAAAACATGGAAAATAATCAGAACATTGTGGGTAAATTGTGACTGCAGCTTTACAGCTTCTTTGGATATAATAACAACTGACCAAGCATGTTTGGTGAACTAGGGCCCTTTCCACACCAGGCTTTTTGCCTGGGATGGCCCCCGGCTGGTCCCTGTGTGCTGATGGTGTGTATTAGGTACTTCCGGGATCGCCCTCCCTCCCTCCTTCCCTCCTTCCCTCCCTCTACACCCCTATGGTGTAGAAAGGGCCTATGTTGCTGGGAGTGGGGAAGGGGGACCCTTCCTTTTTTTTTTTTTTGGTGCAACTCTCCACAATTTGTCACAATAGTCACAATAGAACAGGGGAAAACCATTTCTATAGTAAGGAATTCAACTTAATAGATTTATTTAAAGGGCTTGAGCCTGGGCCTAGGCTTAGCCTCCCCCTTTTATTTTAGAGCAGGAAGGGTGTCAAGGGTAGTAGGCATGGTAGGGCACCTTCCAGGGGCTCACACCCAAGCAGGGGTCCATTGACAAGAGCCCCCTCAACTTGTTCCTCCTCTTTACCACTGCAACAGGATTCTTCTCCTGCCTCTTGCACCAGTCTAGACAATGGTGGCAGTGGTGGCGGTGGCGAGGAGGAGGAACAGCAGATGCCCCCTGCCTACCTGCTCCTTGGCTCTCCACCTGTCTAGCAGGCAAGTGGGAGCAATGATGGGAAAGAGGAGGAGGAGCATTGAAAACCCATTGATGGTTCCCTGCCCAAGGGCTCAGATGTGAAGTAATATTGAATGATAATATTTGTGCACGTGAAAACTACTTTCTCCGCAAAAAACAGTACTCCCCCCTCGACATATCTGCAACTGCAAGTAGATGATAAATTTTCCAAGCGGATGAGCCCTGATGGCATTTACCCCAATATAATCAAAGGAAAGCCAGATACACTCTAATAATAAAGACACCAGAAAAGTACATTTTCCAAAAGATAGATAGATAAATGATAGATTGATTGATTGATAGATAGGTAGATAGAGATAGATAGATAGATGATAGATCGATCGATCGATCGATTGATCGATCGATAGATAGATAGATATCTAACCATAGGTCCATTTGCCATAGTCCATCAATATTATACATGCATATCTATTACATTTCCTGGAAGGTAGCAGAAAGGCTTGGTTTGGTATTCTTTGGGAAGCGTTGAAAAACCCTATAAGTAGTACCCCTTTCAAAAGGGTCAGGTTCACAGGCAGACAATTTCAACTTTTGCCAAACGATTCAATGATGCTAGAAGGTTCCCTTAGAGACCCAGCAATTTTCAACATGTGTGGTGCTGCTTGATGCTCAGCATGCTTTCTCACAACTGTGTTCCCCGTTGGGCTCTGTGGGAGCCATGGCAGGGTGAGGAATTTTCAAGGGATTCTGGGTATGTAGTAAATGGACCATAGCTCAGTGTTAGAACTCATGCTTTGCATGCAGAAGGTCCCGGGTCCAATCCCTGGTCTCCCCAGTTAAAATGTCAGGTCATTATGTATTTTTCTATATTGCCCTTCCTCACTAAGAGCCGGTCTACACGCTAGGTTTTTAACGTTTTATAAAGGTCACGAAAACTCTTTGGGCCACATGACGCACTCCCTTGAACGTTGTATACCCGACGTTTTTTAAAACTCACTTCAGCTATATACAACGGTTTCACTTTTAATAAATCGTTCTAAGTAAAACAATGTGTTTGTGATTCATGGGGGCAGTGCTTCATTTACCAGTGCCCAAATGCTTAGCCGTTGATTGGTGGGGAAGGAAGAGGGGCTAAGGAAGAAGTGGGTGAGTGAACTACAACACTCACAATCCTTAGCCCTATACTCATTGAAAGCTACTGAATGAAAGGAGAACTAAGGAGGAAGTGGGTGACTGAACTACAATGCCCACAATGCTTTGCCCTAAACTCATTGTAAAAATGAAACAGAAAGAGACCGGGCAGAAGAGTGTGTGACCGCACACAACGCTTTGAAAACTGATGACGTTTTCTCTTGTAACGTGAGTAGTCCTTAATGTGGCCTAAGACGTTTTAGAACGCACCTATTTGGAATGTTTTAAAATACTATTTAAAACGTTCCAAGGGACTGTGTAGATAGGCTCTAAGAGACCAGGGCAGCCTCTTTCTCCCTGTCACCCTGGAGAGTTGTTGCCAGTCAATGTAACTGACTGGCAACTGGGTTGGAAGGATAAATATTCTGACCTGGCTCAAGTCAGATATGAAGTGAATATTCTGCTTGCCACTTGTTTAGATTAATAGGACAGGTAGACGGTTTCATGATTTTTGTAGGGTATTTCCCCCTTGGTAATCATAAATAAGGCAGATGGGCTAATGAAGCCCGACCAATGATGCAGCTTATACATGTAAACTATGGGGGCACCCTTTAGTTTACATGTATATTACTTTAGGTGTGAAGCACACACGCTGTCCAGTCCTGTACTATATGGATTCCCTTAGACAATTTGGAAATGGATAGAAACCTGAACTTAATGGGGCTTTCTTCTGTGTAGACATGCATAGGTTTGCAGTATTAATCAATCAACTATGTTCAATCAATCATCGTGTTGTATTTTATGATTTTAATTGTTGTGAACCTCCTAGTGAGCTTTGACTATTGGGCAGTATAGAAATGTAATAAATAAATAAATAAATAAATAAATCTTATCTTCCAAGTACAATACTGTGTACAGGCGTGTCTCTAAATTCTAGATCTTTTCAGAACAGATGGCAGCTATATATTTCTCTCCCTCACTATGGCTTCAACTCCTAGTTGTAACATTATATCAGAGGTGGCTCTCCAGATGAATTCCGTTATCCCTCACCCTTGGCCTGATTGCTATGGCTATGGTGCCTTGGCCTTGCCACAAATTGCCCATCCCTGTATTAAAAATAGTTTGAAAATGGATAGGAATCAACTTGAAAACACAGAAGTGCCTTAAAGAACAGATAATCTAGTTTTGGGGAACGTCAGAGCCTCTCTACACTACTGCTTTAAAACGGTTTATAACAGTTTTAAACTGTTACAGTTTTAAAGCAATAGTGTAGATAGGCTCTTAGTTAGGGATGCTGGAAAAATTTGAGATGGACTAAAATGAGTTCGGATTTCTAAGAATCCAATTTGTGGCCTCCCCAGGCCGTGCGGAGTCCATGGACATCTGGATTTTTTATTTTATTTTTACTTTACCGAAATTTATGCAAATTTATTTGCAGGAAACATGCAGGTTTCTGCTGAGATATATGCCATGCTGGAAAATATCTGCATGGAAAGGTCAAATGGAATGGGGGACAATGTGCTAAATGTTACATACTATTGTTGCAAACTTTATTACAGAATTATTTGTGTATTTTTCCACATAACAGAAAATAAATATTTGAATCCATCTGTGAACAGACATCAGAATGAACAACTCCATATAATCCATGAAACACACACGGGGCGGATTTCACAAAATCTGGACAACCCTAGAGTCTGTCTAAAAAAGGTCTAGTACTGTGAGCTGATTGGATAGGACCTTGTGGTAAGCCACTTTGAGCTCCTCTGAGGTCGAGTGGTTTATAAGTGCGTTAAATAAACCATGACAAAATGTTTTGGGGAACCCTGACTATGATTTTAAACAGTGACCATGAAATTCTGAAGTAAGCAACTGAACCCTGTGTAAGCTGGTGACAATTTTAGAAAGGTAAACGAGATCTTATTTTTAAAAGGTAACATAGATCTTATTTTGTTACAATGGATACAGCTATTTAGTATCTCTCTACTAAAAAGCATTTCTTCCTACAAGTGAACAATCATTGACTGTTTTATTGTTTGACATTACTGCAGTTCAGTTTGACATGCTATTATTTACATTCCCATGCTGGGAAACAATCTGATCATAAAGGCATCATTGCAGACTAGGAACATAATACTCAAAGACTGCCTTGAGAGTAAAACAAAATCAGGATATGTGTGTTTCACTCATGTTTGATTAACCTCTCAGTCTTCTTCCAAGCCAAGAACACCAAGTGCCAACATAATTTAATATTCAGTTGTCAGGTTCTCTCATTGCCTACAGTAAAGCTAGGCCTCATTTCCTCTTCCAGAACTTTTTCCTCATTTTATCTGAAGGTGATGCCAACCTGGCACTGACGTGCAAATATAAGTATTACTGTTTTTTCCGCCTCTCCTTCCCTTCCCCCATTTGGATGACCAAATGACATTTATCATAGGGTGAAACTGAAATACACTAATAGATGATACTAGGGCTTTCTCCTGTGTTGCTCCCAAACTATGGAATGTGCTCCCTCAGGAATTACGATTGGCCCCAACTTTCTTGGCATTTAGAAAGGGGCCAAAGATGCATCTTTTCTATTTAGCCTTCAACAGGTTCCAATTGTTTGTCTATTGTTTTGCTGTCAAAACTTGAAATGTTAGGGTGCAGGTTTTCATTATGTTCCATTCTTGCTTATCTGTAAAGCAAGTGAGGGGCAGCCATCAGGTTTCCAGTATCTAGAGTGACCATATGGAAAGGAGGACTGGCACCTGTATCTTTAACAGTTGCATAAAAAAGGGAATTTCAGCAAGTGTCATTTGTATGCATGCAACGCCTGATGGAATTCCCTCGTCATCACAATAGTTAAAGCTGCAGGAGCCCTGCCCTTTTTTTTGTATCTGGTCACTCTAGTACAGTTCCTGCAGCTTTAAATGTTGTGATAAAGAGGGAATTTCACCAGGTGCTGCATGCATACAAACGATACCTGCTGAAATTCCCTTTTGCGGGCGAAAGGAAGGGAGAAAATGAGGAGACAAGACAAGTATGAATGGTATAAAATTTGGGCCACATTTATTGAAGATCTGCAAAGTGAAAACTGGGTGGGCCCTAATCTACGCCATCAACTAGCTAGCTGTTATATCGGGCAAAACATTCTCTACCTGCTGAGTGGTGTCTGTAAGATCGCTACCCCCCAGGACAAACCCTTTTTGGGGAGGGGAGGCCTTCCCGTGTCACCCCGCTTCCAGGCTGTAAAACATTGGGTGAGGTGAGTTGCCTCACGGGTGACCCTTATCCCCCTGGGGGCCATAAAACCCTCAGCAGAAAGGCCTCAGGCATCACCTGTCACAAAAAACAGTGCCACAGAATGATCGCCATCCCTTTTCTCTAAGTGTGCCAACCCCTAACAGCCACAGGGGGGATGGCAAGCCTTATACTTAGATGCCCCCCCACCTGCACAAAACAAATCCCACAGGCCCCTTTGTCAATCAGATAGGAATAGGTCATTGCCGCAAACAGTCAAATGGACCCCACCCTGTCTGTAAAGCTCCCTCCACGTCTACAACATCTCAGGGTGTAGAATAATTCCATCGCCATATACAGACGAGCCCATGGTGATCACTATTTATCTACTTGCAGGCCTAACCCAAGTACCTCAAGTCCCAGCCTGTTCCGCTGTACAACCTGGCAATCGGCCAAAGCCTGTAACACAAGAGCTTTGCCTTCACACAAACCAAGGTCGTTCCACCCAGGTGAAACAGCAATACCAGTGGGGAGGGGGAACCCCCAGACCGTGCTGGAATAGCATGGACAGGAGGCTCTCTCACCACTCACCGAGTCTGCCCAAAAGCTGGATGTTGGCACACTGGCTGATTCTGAGCTGTAATCTGCCACCTGACTTGACAGCCTTTCCATCCAGCACAGACCACCTTGCTGTGCCCACAATTGAGCACCTGCACTGGTTTCTATACATTCCACATATCGAGAAGAAGAAGAAAAACGTGAGAGCCAGCCTGGAAAACATGACTGCACTCCTAATGTCCTGGACATGTCCAGACATAGTATTGAAATGCCTAAAATGCCACCTGTCCACTGCTCATACTTCAAGTGGAACCAAGCTCAGAGAGGTGGCCAAAAAACAGCCCCATTGTGATTGGAGTGTGGACCACGTAAATGAAGCCAGGGAGGTGACTGAAAAGCGGACCCATCACGAAAGGACTGTGTACCCAGCGGAAGGCGTCCAGGCCCCAAGCTTCCATGTCAGTTTTGCCATGGCCCAGCATTGGTATCCAGTTAAGGGGGTGTTCCTCACTGTAAAGAAAGAGGAGGCCCCTGGCCTCATAATCACTAAGAAGGACACTAAATTCTTCACAGGGAAGAACTTCAGCAGGCAATGAAGCTCATGCTATGGCCCCTCTGGTCGGCTATGGACAGACAAAGCTGAATAATAATAGTTTCCTTAGAGAAAAACGTGTCAAAATTGCAGGGCTCTGCCCACATCATCCTTAGAGGACACCACAGGCTCGGAATTCTGAAACCCGGAAAGCATGTAGAAACAGCAGCATGGAACAAAGTAGCATGAAAGGGGGGGCTACACACTAAGGCAATGTTTCCCATAATGTCGAGGCATGATGGGAACTTAGAATCGGCTACAGAGAGATTCCCTTTCCCTGCCGTGCCAGGTGCGCCTGATCCAGATATCCACAGTGTTGCTAACTACCCTTGAATACGGACTGGAGGGCGCCAAATGCCATCTTACCTCAAATAGTCCTGGCTTGTGGTTACCTTCCCCATGAATGGATACAGCAGTCCAATAAACTAGTAACAAGGGTGAGCCACAACGTGTGAAGCTGCATGGCCAACCCGCTTAGTTTAGGTATCTGCAGGGTGACCTTGCAAGAGGGCAGGGTTGCACAATCTTGTCAAACTGCCACAAGCTTATTCCTGGGATGCCTGCTGTACTGGTGGACAGTATCATCTCAATGCCCAGGACCAATAGGACTGGAAAAGGTCCCTTGATTCACATGAGCCAAAGGGACTCCTAACTCTTGAGCCAATATCTCGAAGGCTCATATTAATGAGAACACGGAGCTAAGCGAAACTGTTGCAGGGGGCTGGAAGGATACAGAAAGTGGATTTTATGTCACACATTACCATTAATGCACCATGACTGCAAGTACTGACAATAGACCCAGTGGGTTCAAATGATGTGTAATGCATCGAAGGCATTATTCCAGGGGGGGTCATTGTAGACAAGTCCTCTGACAGGGAAGGCTAGTTTAAGAATTAACCTATATCGCCACAGCATCTTCTTAGGTACTATCCAAATGTTGACACTCTCTGGTTGGATATTGATGGCTATGGGAACATGGCCAGGAACTCTACCCGTGGTAGTCCATTCAGTCCCAAGCTCCACACACACAGTGGCCAACCAGCTGTTGACCAGGGCCTCACAAGCAGGACATGGTGCAACAGCATCCTCTCACCCATGATCTCCAGCAATTGGTGACTATACCACATCTTGTGGTAGTGAATTAATTCCATAGTTAAACTATGTGCTGTGTAAAGAAGAACTTCCTTTTCATCAGTCCTGGATCCCCCACCAATCAGCTTAATGGGAAGAACCCGGGTTCTAATATTATCCCTCTTTCTCCCTTGCCTAACTAAATTGGTATCCATCACCACATCTAGGGAATTCCATAGTCTAACTACAAGCTGTGTGAAGAACTTCCTTTTCATCAGTGCTGAATCTCCCACCAATCAGCTTCTTGAGTTCAAGTATTATCCTCCATTTTCCACCTTGCCCTTTCTTTAGTGCCAACTGAATTTGGGCAGACAGGGGTGCGGCAGTGACCAAGGTGCAAAGGGTGTCTGAGTGGGGACAAGAACCTGAATGCCAAAGAACAGGCCAAATGCTAACCACTAAACCACACTGTCACCTCAACAAAATAACCTTGGCTTTGCTCAGTGGCAGTGCTTCTTACCCCCCCCCCCCCCACCTCATGACTCTGGCCCAGTTAATGCTAATAATAACAACAACAACAGCAGCAACAACCCTGAAGCCAATTATTATTATTATTATTATTATTATTATTATTAATAATAATAATAATAATAACAATTCCACACCAACTTCCAGAAAGCAGTCAAACTTAAAACTTTAACAGTTGTGGAGAAAAGGGAATTTCAGCCAGGGTCATTTGTATGCAATTAGTTCCTGGTGATATTGCCTCTTCATCACAACTGTTAAAGTTGCAGGGGCCCTGCCTTCTTTTGTATATGGTCACTCTAGTATAGTGCCTGAACCTTTAACTGTTGTGATGAAGAGGCAATTTCACCAGGAACTAATTGCATACAAATGACACTGGCTGAAATTCTCTTTTCTCTACAACTGTTAAAGTTACAGGAGCCCTGACCTGGATTTTATCTGGTCACCCTAGGGGTGTGTGCCTCTAGGCCTAGTGGTTGAGGCTGTGGCGGCTCAGAAGATGATTTTAGGAGAGGCACTTCAACCTTTTAGAATGGAGAAAACACTGCACAACAGCTGAGAAACCACCAAAGGATAGGTGGCTGGGGCAAAGCGGGTTTGGACTTTGTAGGAACTGTGAAGGTAGGACTGCCTGAGGGCTGCATTTGGCCCCCAGGCTTGAGGTCCTGCACCCCTGGGCTACAGAAATGTTTTTCATTGTCACTGCAATGTCCACGTGTTGCTGCCTCAGCACTGTAAAGAGAAAACTGAAACTGAACATTTCCCCCCCCCTTTTTTCTTTCTTTCTCTTTTATCCCATTGGTATCCAAAAGGTCACCGTTACTTACTATTTTAATGTCCCATTTGATTAAATGCTAAGCAATTGTCTGGTAATTATGTGTATTCAGTGGAAAAACAATATGCCTGTTCAATTAGGAGTGTAGCTTTTTAACTGCGTTGGGGTTTAATGAAGTTGCAGTATCACCGCAACTTATAAAGAATAATGCATACAGCTTCTACAAAAAACCAAGATAGCAAAATAAGTGTTCTTGAAGGAGCAGTGGGCATGCATGGTCCGTGCAATCTGGTGAACTCACTTGGGGAGTTTGATGGGTGATCTGAGAAGTCAGTGGCACTTGCTCCAACGGTTCAACTGTTGATCAAAAAGAGTAAATTCGTTACGTGGATCCTGCAGTCCTGGAACATGTGGATCCAGCTGGAGTGTCATGTGTCACAGCCTCTGCGTGCTGCCAGCTGGAAGCAGCACAAAGGCAGAGCAAGCCAAACAATTACTGTTATTCATAATACGGAACGGGCATTCAAAACAGGCAAGCCCGGCTTTATGGAAGACATTTGCGCTCAGAGGTACCCAGAGCTGTCAGCTGAATTTGTCTTTCACTTACGGTATGCCAGGCAAATTATGCCAAATTATCCCAGAAGAGCCCTGAATCAACTGCTTTTGGGTGTCTGCAGTGGATAGGGATGCTGGACTTGAGCTAAGGCTGGTGGTTGGGGGGAGGGAACCATGGGCCCAAGAACCGCATCTGGCTCTTCAAGGTTCTCTAGGTTCTCCCTGTCCTCCAAATGCTAGTCATTTGATGGTTTCCTGCGTTGATGCAGGTTTCTCGTCGTTCTAAAAGGTGGAAATGCTTCTCCTAAAGCTTAGTTAGTAAGCTCTGTTAACTGCAAACCCTCCGAACTAGTAACTCCTCTAAACATATGCCAAAGTTTTGTGCCAGTTTTGTGCCACAACCCACAACCGTGTACTGCTACATCAAATGCATAACCTATGTTAATATGCTGGTATTGTGGTACTTTTTCGTGTGTGCATTTTTGTTCTCCTTTGCCTTTGTTCCTGCCCAACACTGGAATGGGTCCCCTGAGAACCTCTTTGAAATTGAATTTGGCTCTCAAGCTAAAAGAGATTCCACGCCCCTGGGCTACGGAGACATAAATTCAAATTTCTACTCACTGGATGGCCTTGGGCTGGAACTACCTCCCAGTCTAACCCACCTCCCAGGGTCAATGTGAAGATAAACTGGCATAATCACCACACAAACTGCCCTGAGCTCCCTGGGGAAGGGTGTGATATAGATGCAACACGTATGATATAGGCTACATGAGTATGCAGTCGAAAATCCGATATTCATATTAAATGGCATGATTCTATTTGCATATATCAATTGAGTTAAATGGGAGGGTTAAGCTAGGCTGACCATATGAAAAGGAGGACAGGGCTCCTGTATCTTTAACAGTTGCAGAGAAAAGGGAATTTCAGCAGGCGTCATTTGTATGCAATTTGTACCTGGTGAAATCCTGTCTTCATTACAACAATTAAAGTTGCAGGCACTATATAGAGTGACCAGATACACAAGAGGGCAGGGCCCCTGCAGCTTTAACTGTTGTAATGAAGAGGGAATTTCACCAGGTACGAATTGCATACGAATTGCCTTTTTTCTACCACTGTTAAAGTTGCATGAGCTCTGCCCTCCTTTTCATCTGGTCAGCCTAGTTAAGCATGTGCTCCATAGGTCTTAAAAGTGCTTAACTTTGACTCAAGTGAGTCTAAAGTTTTCAAGACACAGAAACAAAACTACGTTGTATTCACAATGTTGGATAAGCTAAGCACTGTGCTATAATGCAACCTGCTAACTATATTTTGTCAATTTTGGATTTCACTTTGGATGCTGGACAAATGTGACTGAATGATTTTAAGCTTCATGTTCATCAATGGGATTAAGTACTCATGGTTAAGCACTTACCTCCCAACTTCAGCAGACTTAACGCACAATCCTATGCATACCCAGAAGTACAACCATCATGTGCTTTCAACAATTATTAAAAACGTACTTGTTTAACCAGGCATTTCCCAACTATTAACTTGTCTATAAGTTGTTGCGTTTTTATAATGATATACTGTTTTATAATTTGCTGTAAATGGCTTCAGGATTTTTCAAATGGGAAGTGGTATATAAATATTCTAAGATAAATAAACAAACAAACAAACAAACCCCACTGAGTTCAGCAGGACATACTCCTGAGGAAGTGTGGATAGGATTGCTATTGGTGTTTAACCTTTTCCAGCTTGCAATTAAAATCAGTCTTAGGGCCAAATTAGTCATGATGACAACAACGTGTATTTGAATTTAACGTACACATTTTTAAAAAAAATGCAAACAGCAGCCACTGAAAGTCTAACGCTTCCTCTCCTGCTGAGAACCTGACAAAAATTGCTATTTGCTTTGGGAGGAAATCTTTCTATGATGCAGGATGTTATAGTTAGTCCTGTTGTTATTGTATTGTTTCTTGTTACACATTCTCTGCTGTGTTATGGTGACTTTTTTGTAAATTGATTATGTGTATTGTGATTATATATATATATATATATATATATATATTAGGCTGACCATATGAAAAGGAGGACAGGGCTCATGTAACTTTAACAGTTGTAGAGAAAAGGGAATTTCAGCCAGTGTCATTTGTATGCAATTAGTTCCTGGTGAAATTCCCTCTTCATCACAACAGTTAAAGTTGCAGGCACTATACTAGAGTGACCATATACAAAAGAAGGCAGGGGCCCTGCAACTTTAACCGTTGTGACGAAGAGGGAATTTCACCAGGAACTAATTGCATACAAATGACACTGGCTGAAATTCCCTTTTCTCTACAACTGTTAAAGTTACATGAGCCCTGTCCTCCTTTTCATATGGTCAGCCTAATATATAGTATTATGCTTTGGTATTTTTAATGGAAATTGTTTTTAACTACTTATAATTTGTATGTTTCAATCAAGTTTTTGTAAGTAGACTTGAGTCTTTGTAAGGGAAAGGCAACTAAGAAATTTAATAAATAATAACAGAGATAGTGATAGTAATAATGTATTGTTTTGGAAGCTGTCTTGGGAGGGCTTTGCCCTAAAAGATAGTTTAAAAATAACTTAAACAAATGAAAAGTAAAACAAATGCACATATTGATTAATTACATCCATTACTTGTTTAACGTTTTAACATTTTAGATGATTAAAGATTCGCGTTAGATCTTAGAGATAAAAGTTCAATCTAGTTGTTGGTGATAGAAATATACCAATGTAAAAAGATAACAGTGTTCTACTAGCATTACAGGAAGTTGTAACATTTGAAGCATGATTATAAATACTTTATAGATTTAGTAATAGAGAATTGAACTAAATGCATACAGCTGCATGGAAAATCTACATTTGAAATATTTTACATGGCAATCTTTACAATCTTCAGCTAGCTTAAATGGGCACAACGCCATTGTGGTTAATAGAGTTATGCTAAATTTCACCAGCTGGGGATCTGGCCTTAAAATTAAAAACAAACAAACCCAGAGTGATTTAAAATTGAATTAACCTTTGTATCATCTTAAAATACTTTAATTTTTAAAATTCCTCCTGTTAGCTATTTCTTCTTCTTCTTCTTCAAAAATAATTGATTCATACCGTCAAACAATTTCAGTTAAACTGTAATTGGCCTATGGTGGAGGAGAGAATCATGTGAGAAAGCGAAGTTGTACCATGTGAAAAAAGTTGATTAATATCCAATTTGCAAATGGCAAAATTCCTACATGTATATCATTTCCATGTGGAAATGTACAAGAGTTGTAGCCCTGTGCAAGCATTTGAAATCTACATACAGTCAACATGTGGTGGGTGGATTTCAGTCATAGCTGGTGGCCTGCGCATGTCTGCACCAATGAATTTAGGAGTCTGTACATGGGATGTAGGACCTGAAAAAATGGAGGATCCTGAATTGCACTGTGTAAATTTGGACATGTATGTATGTAAGACTCTGAATGCAAGGTCCAGTCAACTCATGGATGTCACGGCCAAGGCCTGATACTACTATAATTCAACTCTGCCTTCCTTGGATTTTCAACATCTGCAGAGGGCTTATGGGTAGAATGGCCAGTTATACTGCCCAAAAAAGTTGTTGATAGGCAAACTTCAAGACCCTGTTCTTCCTTCTTATGGTTTCTGATAGTTCTTTAAACTATCCTTAAACCTGACTTGGACTGGACCGCCCTTCAAATAGAGGACTGCCCACATGGCTACATTATTTGTGGGTTTTCATACAGAAAACATCCTGAAGACAGGATCTTGAGAAAGCTGCTCTACCAGATAAGCACATAAGACTCAATGACCCCAAAGAAGTTTTTTTTTTGTCAATTTTGTTGTTTATATTGCATGAATAAATTATTGGTTGTTGATGATGTTTTTGTTTTTAGGATAAAGGTTCACCTCTTGTTTTTCGCACTTGGATGAAACTGATTATCTGGATCCATTCCAGTCTGGGTTCAGGACTGGTTTTGGGACAGAATCACCCTTGGTTGCCCTGATGGATGACCTTCTTTGGGAAAGAGACAGGGGAAGTGCAACCCTGTTACTATTCCTTGATCTCTCAGCAGATTTTGCTACTGTTGACCATAGTATTATCCTGGAATGCCTCCATGAATTGGGGGTTGGCGGCACTGTTTTATGGTGGTTCAGCTCATATTTGTGGGGTCGGTTCCAGAAAATAGCATTGGGGGAATGTACTTCTGCCCCATGGCAGTTGAACTGTGGGGTGCCACAGGGCACCATCCTTTCCCCAATGTTATTTAATATCC
The DNA here is from genome assembly GCA_029215795.1 of Anniella stebbinsi. Lineage (NCBI taxonomy): Eukaryota > Metazoa > Chordata > Lepidosauria > Squamata > Anniellidae > Anniella > Anniella stebbinsi. The sequence goes on along the minus strand of JARDYH010000003.1, from coordinate 114,224,208 downwards.
ATACGAAGCAGTTATCAGGAGATTTGGGACAAGACGTCACCAGTATGCCGATAACACCCAGCTCTATTTCTCTGTAACATCTGAATTGGGCGAGGCTGTGCACGTTTTGAACCAGGGCCTGGATACAATTATGGCTTGAATGAGGGCCAACAAACTGAAGCTGAATTCCGAAAAGACAGAGGCCTTGTGGGTTGGTGGTTCCCAGGTCTGGGAATTGGGGTGTTTGCCCATTCTGGATGGGGTTGCACTACCTCTGAAGGCACAGGTTTGTAGTTTGGGGGTGCTCCTGGATCCATCTTTGTCACTGGAGGCCCAGGTGATCTCAGTGGCCCTAGGCACCCATTATCAACTTCGGTTGGTATACCAGCTACGTCTGTTCCTGGATAGGGATAGCCTTGCCACAGTCATTCATGCACTGGTAACCTCAATACTAGACTACTGTAACATGCTCTATGTGGGGCTACCCATGTGTGTAGTTCAGAAGCTGCAGCTAGTGCAGAATGCAGCAGCTAGGGTGCTCACAGGGACACCTAGCTCTGCTCATATAAAACCTGTATTATAAGAACTGCGCTGGCTGCCTGTTAGCTACCAAGCCACATGCAAGGTTATGCTATTATTCTACAGAGCCCTAAACAACTTGGGACCAGCATACCTAGCAGACCGCCTTCCCTTCTATATATCTGGATGACAACTACGATCCTCAGAGAAGGTCCTGTTGGCCATTCTGAAAAGAACGGAATGCTGTCATGAAGAACCTCTGTGGAGGGCCTTCTATGTAGCGGCACCCACCCTCTGGGAAACCCTCCCTAGTGCGGTTCGGGAGGCGGAAAATGTAACATCTTTTAAACGCCTCTTGAAGATATACCTTTTTATACAGGCTTTCCCTGGTTTTTAATGTAGCTGGTTTTATATTGCCTTTTTAACTATTTAATGTTTTAAATTGATACTTGTTATATTTTATGGTTTTTAACTGTGCACTGCCCAGAAAGCTTCGGCTGATGGACAGTATAAAAATGTAATAAAATAAATAATAAATAAATACACAACTAATGCACATAGGTTACAGGTACATAAAGGCTTCCAGATGTATAGACACACACTGCTCAGCATTAGGGCTAAAATGTTCAATTAATTAATCAATTAGATTAATACAGAGCCTATCCACACTATAGATATAAAACGTTTTAAACCAATATAAAACGTTTTAAATCAATATAAAACGTTTTATATTGGTTTAAAACATTTTATATCTATAGTGTGGATAGGCTCTGAGTTAAAAGGTGTTCCCAATTATTCAGGCATTTTTTTTTAAAAAAATGTTATTTTTCTTAAATGCAAAAATTTTCATAAACCAAAAACATCTTAGAAAAGCATTTCCTCTTCTCACATACACACATGGAAACACTTCTTCTAAGAAGGTGGCCTGCTGTGACATGTGTATGCATTTACTTTCTTCAGAAGCAGAGCAATTATATGTAAACCTTTTTGCAATTTTATCAGTTCATTACTTGATTAAGGCTGCAATCCTATGCACGTGTACCTGGGAGTAAGTTCCATTGAACTCCATGGGACTTACCTCCCGGCGGAGGTGCATAGGATTGCAATGTAAATTTCACCAAGATTTCCTGAATTGGGTAATGAGGCACCATTGTGACCCATGGGAGGAGCCTGGGCCCTGCAACAGACTGGGCCAAACGAACTTCCATCTGCCAAAGCATAACCCTGGAATGCATGAATGGTACCTGATGCTTTCAATGCATTCTTCACCCTCCTTATACGGATGCACCATCTTCTTTCTGCTTTTTTCCCCCTGTGTGTAACTTGCACTTTGGGAAACTCTTGCACCCCGGGGTCTTGTGGGGATTGCAGGGGAGTACAGTTTCAGTACTTCCCCCCACCTCAAAAGAGAAGCAATGGTGCCTTCATTCCAGCAAGTGAATGAGTTGATAGCAAGTTTTTCACGTGTACTGCTGTTTGTGGCAGATTAGTATAGAAGAAGTTGGCAACTAAGAAACATAACCAAGCAGAGGCTTGGTTCTTCTCTTCTTTACTTGATGACATTCCTAACTTCATGCAAGCCATTGAAATAACAACACTTCATTGCAAGAATGTTTGTATTTCAATGTGAAAGTGAAAGGTTGCATTTCAACTGGCTAAAACCTTTGGTTAAAGCTCAATATGTTTCACATAAATGGTTATTTATTTATAAAAGTTCTATACTTTTTAATCTATTAAGTGTGCAATCATATGCATATTTAGACAGGAAAAAGTGTGACAGCTCCCAGCATTTCCCAGGCGCCTCTTCCGGCGTGCGGCGGTGGCAGTTGGCGCGCCATGCATTGACGCTCCTGCCACCAGTCTTCATGGCAGGAGCGCCATGGCGGCTTTTCCTGTCGATGCCGCTGCTGAGCCTGCACCTGCCCAGCGTCAGCTGGAGGGGTGGCTGGAGCACCTGCTCACCTACTCTAAGGTAAGTGGGGTGTTTTTTTTTAAAAAAAAATTAAATTGGGGAGAAGGACAGTGGAGGCGGTGCAGTGAGCTTATGGCTCCACCCCCTTCCCTGCCCAGCCCGCTCTGCTCCGAAAAAAGTTGGGCTAAATGCCAGACTTTTTTTAGTGCGGAGCAAAGGGCCTTTGCCCCTAGAATGCTTTGAATTGGCTGCAGCGTCATGTAACCCAACTGCTGCCATTTCGAAGCCGCCGTGAGAGGCAAAGTGCCCATGTAGAGGTCCCCTTAGTCAGAACCAGTCAGAACTCTAAAGGAGCCATCCAAAATTCTGAGCTCTATCCCCAAAATGTCTTCAGCACTATGGATAGCTCCATTAGAGTTCTGGCTGGTTCTGACTAAAATACACAATGGATTCACAGCATCACTGAAATAGGAGCCAGCAGCCTCTACTAACTCTACTAATGGCACCCAAAATTTGCTACCTGAGATGGCTGCCTCCAATGGAAGGATGAGATGTCACCCAATCATATTTCAGTGATTTACACACAGACACACACCTTAGGACATATTTAGAATATGGACTAAAACAAAACTAAAAACAAAACCACAAACAATAGATAGCATGTGGATGGTGTTCTATTCATGCATGGGGGCTTTTCAGTTCCAGCACTCCCCCAAAGCCCTTGACAACATTTTGGGCCCTTCAGAGTGGCCCCACATGAGACCCGAGGGGCTGTCACTGAAATGGAATACGGTCCACTTCCTCATGCACGCACATTTTCCACTCACGCCCAGAGTGGGACAGGGCAAGCAGTATGTGTGTGAGATTGGCCATGAAGTCACAGATTTATGGACTGATTTTAACGCCACTCTGCAAACAAATTCCCAGTGTGCCTGACAACATCCAAAATGAAACGAAACAATGAAAACAAGCAAATACAGAGGAAAGCAACAACAACAACAAAACATCTTGTGAAATAAAAGGGATTAAATAAAAACATCTGGGGGGAAATCTAAAATGGGCCTTCACCTGATGCCAAAATGACAGCAAGGGAGGCAAAAGGCCCCCCCCCGGGGAAGAACGTTCCAGAGATTCCTGCATTGAGCAGCGGGTTGGACTCGATGGCCTTATAGGCTCCTTCCAACTCTACTATTCTATGATTCTATCAACCATCTGTCAGAATGGGACACCACCACTGAAATGCTCCCTTACTGGTAGCCACCCACTGCACCTTCCATGCTGACCAACTTTCCACCAGTATTTGCTCTATATTACTTGTCCTATTTGATTAGTTTGAATGTGGTTGTATTATGATGAGCGATGCCCACAAAACAGAATGTCTAAACTGGAGCGTCCATGAAGGAAGCCTCAGTCCGCCTGCTGTTCTCAAACTGCCACAAATCTCCAGCAGAGGAAACCAGAATTGGGGTATTTCAGGCATCATTTTCTCCTCAAACCGCAGCTGAAACTCCTGCTGGGTCTGTTTATGACAGAGTAATCCTTTCCAAAATTTGTTATTACAAGTGCTAATTTTTATTTTTTTTAAATGTCAGAGTTCTCACCATGGTAGAGTTATTTGATAGCAGAATTATCTGAAGTGTTACAAGTGGCCCCATTGGAAGAGTTGTCTACTAAAATCTGCTAAAAAAAAAAAGAAAAGAAAAAAAAGAAAAAAATGAAGCCAAGGATTTTAAATTTTTTTATTTTGGGGACTCCATTATTCTGTTCCTCCCCACCTCCCGGATTTTCAATGGTGAGTGGAAATAAAAAGACATAAAATGTAAGTATTGTTGCATCTATTTATTTATCAAGAATGCATAGTACATTCAATGTATAAAGCATTTCACTTTCATATAATTAATAAGTTAGTTCAGTTAGTTTGGTTTACCAATTAGAAAAATACAAAATCTCACAATCAGGAGCACAATTTCAGGATCCAAGTATATGGCAGCAGGAATGTGGGTTTTCAGAATAAGTGGGGTGGGTGGGGGAGAGATTCTGGGCATGACTTCAAGGTTTATACAGGGTGGTTCAACACCCCTGTATAAACAGGGGTGTTGAACCACAGAAGTTACTATCTTGTGTTTGGTATCCAATTCTAGGTTTTTGGGGGTCAAGGAGTTCAAAGAATATGATGTTTTAATTGTCAGAGTATTCCTTCCACCATTTTCCATGATGGCGTTGAAATGTTGTCTCATTTTCTCATTTACTTGACAGATCAACATACAAATGTGATTTATGGCTTTAAACTATAGGATTTTTGGGTCAAGGAGGTCAACATGGCATTAATTTTGGTGGAAAGGCTGTCCTTCCACCATTTTTTTTAAATGGCATCCAAACACTTATCTCTACAATAGCCATTTAATGAAAATGTGTAGCTTATATGGTCATTTTTTCATGATGTATGCTAAAATATTATGGTTTATTACATCATTAGTTAAAAAAAGGAATGAAATTTGAGTATATTTTATTTTATATACTAGTCAGCTACTACTATCTGTTCACATTTTTATCTTTTTTCTCAGTATAAGCATTCAGATGACACTTTAGGCTCTGTGGTTAAGGTGGCTTCTGAACAGGCCCATTATGGCTTAGCGTGTCGTGTGAACCATTCCTAACCATGGGGCTACATAAGCATGGTTTAAACTTGCTCACTAACCTATCACTGCAAAAGGGTTGGAGGCCTAACCATGGCTTAGCACATCATCTAAACAGGCCCAATATCAGCAATAGGCATAGAGAAACGGAGCTGCAAACTTGTTTCAGACTTGCCATGCCAGGACGTGAAAAATTACTACAGACCTGCCATTTGACCTGGTCTTCCAGAGACCTTCATTGTCTCAAATGATATGGATATCATGTCTTCTGATGATGTTGTTGCAAAAGTATCTAAAAATGATAGTTTCATAACGCTTTTTAGGTGTGGTCTGTCAAATGAAGAAAAAAAATAAAGTTCCTACATGGTGTGGAATTTGTGCCATAATCTCCAAGGATACAGCTCCATTGTCAAGGGTTGGTTTCTTGCCAGTTATACCACATCCACTTACTGACTATGCGACTGTGTATACAGCTCTAAAAAACCACTCAAAATGTTTGTGTCCAACTAAGACCAGCCTGTCCTACCCTGTGATGAAGGTTTTTTTTTCATATTGTAACAGACATTTTTTTTTGTCTAGTCCAGAAGAATTCACTGATCTGTATCTCATGATGGGTCTGTTCCATATGACAAAAGTAGCATTAAGGTATGCAGGAAAATGTATCTGTGGAAGTGGCATGGATGATGCCCGTTACAAAGTCATATACTTCTGCATACCTGGGAAGTCCCCCTGAGTTAGAAACCACTACCACTACCTTCCTTTTAGCCCCTTTTCACTTCCAAGCTGGTGAGAACTGAACTCCTCAAGGTAATTGTTAGAAGAGATGCTAATGGTGCAGCATAAAGGCTGGAATAGATGAGCCTTTAAGAAACCTCACAGTACTAAAACTTTATGAAAAGGCTATGTAAGGTTACATATGTGAATGGGACCACATGTGTTTGTAGTTCTAGCACAATACCTATCTTTAATACGACCCAAGGTTTTCTTCATCAGAGAGAATTATTGCCAAATATGATTGTGGATTCTTCCTGTTTTATCTCTCTGTTAGCTCGCCATTTACTGAGCTAGTGTAAACGCTTGCAACTTGAATGTTCATCCACTGAGCAAGTCAAGGGTTGACAGCTAGTGAGGTCATTGAGAAGTCTGGCCAAGGCCTGTATGCCATTACAATGAAGTAATAATGTATTTATAACACACCTAAACACTGATGGCTTCTATTCCTGCTGGGTTTTCCTTCACCCCTGCATTTGCACAGATGTTTTCTGAAAATGGGAGAACTAGCCTCTAGAAAGAACCCTGTAGAACACAAGCCATGACTGTTGATTCTGGCTGCCTCCTATCACAATAGTTGTTAGCACGCAGGATTTATGTTTCAAATATCACTTTTATTTCTCAGACTGCATTTTTAAACAGAAAATGTTAATTCAACAGGGCACTATTAAATGCAGCAGCTTTTTTCAAAATATAGAAACTGTTTCCAAGGAAATACATGGAGCAGCTAACACAGAGAAGTGTGCGTCCCCTCCCCACCCCCAAATTTGTGCTGAAACATGTGAAATACTATATATATATATATATATATATATATATATATATAGGCTGACCATATGAAAAGGAGGACAGAGCTCATGTAACTTTAACAGTTGTAGAGAAGAGGGAATTTCAGCTGGTGTCATTTGTATGCAATTTGTACCTGGTGAAATTCCCTCTTCATTACAACAGTTAAAGCTGCAGGGGCCCTGCCCTCTTTTGTATCTGGTCACTCTAGTATAGTGCCTGCACCTTTAATTGCTTTGATGAAGAGGTGATTTCACCAGGTACTAATTGCATACAAATGACGCCAGCTGAAATTCCCTTTTCTCTGCAACTGTTAAAGTTACATGGGTCCTGTCCTCCTTTTCATATGGTCAGCCTATATATATATATATATATATATATATTCTACAATACATTTTGGTCTTGTGTGATTCATTAATTACTTTCCCCAACCCGTACCATGGTTATTAGCTATGATAACTGAATGGAGCCTCCACATACAATGGCAGAGTTGAAACATCTTGAAACTCCAGATTTTGGAGACAGTGTTGTTGGAGGCAGTCATGGAGGAGTGTGCTGTTGTCTTCATGCCCTGTTTGTGCACTCTATGGAAATATCTGGTTGGTCACCGTTGGGGAATGCTGGATTGGGCAATCCAAAAGTGCCCTTTTTATATTTGATATTTAGATTCAGAATTTGCAACCTCAACACATAAAACATTAGAATCCTAATATAAAGAAGTATGTGCTTCCTTCTCCAATAGTAATAGCTCAAGGTTGTCCATCAGGCAATGAACTATATATATATGTGTGTATCACTTTAGATTTGTGTATATATATACATGTAGACACACACGAACATACATACGTACCTGCACGTAGGTCAAATCTACACCAATCAGGATATAACACTATGAAAGTGGTTTGAAAATAGTCATGGCTCCAACAGTTGTTAGCGCACTTCAATACCACTATAAAGCAGTAGTGCAGATCCTGCCACAGTTTACAGAGATGTAACTTATAATGATCTATATAAATACATTAAAATAAATTTTAGAATTTACTATCAAAGATTGTTTCAGAATTCTCTTCTGAATTTTGATATTCAGTATTAACTGGAGGTTTTATGAATATTCATAAATCTTTGCTGACTATTTGCTAAATATTCAGTGTCTGCATTTGATATCTAATTCTCAATTTCATGTCAGTATTCAATATCTGACACTACAATAATACTTTGCAGTAACAACTAGAAGATTTGGTTCGTATCCCGATTCAGTGATCTGGAAAACTACCCAACTTGGCTCAGATCAATTCAGAGGCTGCTCACCAACTCAGGTGCAAATCCAAATCTTGATTTGGAAATCCAAACCTTCATGTTATAAGCATGCACTATGACTGGAAATCAGCAAACAGCTATAACTTTTTTTTTTGTCACAACTAGATAAAGTGGGCTGCAATAGTACTTTGCTATGGGGGGATTGCAACTGCCAAATCTCAGAAAAATAGGTGCAGGAGATTCCGTACTATGTCCTTAAAAAAAGGAACTACCAATAACTTTTTTGATTTCTTGATGGAATTAGATGAAATTTAAAGGGACAGTTGCCAGTTCTGAGAAGATCAATCCTGCCATGGTACAGATGAATAGGCGTGGGAAGCTTTTTGCAAAAGCAAACTTCACAGTTTGGGAGCTTCAAAAAATAATGATGCACTTATTACTCTAGATTTTTTTTTATTGGCGATTGCTATGAAAATGACAATGAGCATAGGCATGGCCATAATTAAGAAACCTGCAAAATTTCTGGAAGGGGAGTGAGTGTTCAATTCTTGAGAAAGGTGGCGATTCACCTTACCTTACAACTCTCCAGTTTTTTTTTAAGGGGGGGTTGTATTTAAATGGCATGCCATAAAGGTTTACCTAAGCAAGAAAACTGCAGAATATCAGAAGGATAGATACAGGGCCTAGGGAGTTTTGATGAATGAAAAACAGTTGAAGGCCTTTTTGTTTGTTTTCTGCTCAGTTGGCAGCAAAGTCATAGAAAGTGCAATGGGGCAGGAGTGGATGATGGATTTGGACCATCATTGAAAAGGCAGATGTTCCTGAGCCAACTATATGGCTGCCTCTACAAGAGAGGTTTAAAGCTCTTTCAAGGCGCTTTAAAAAAATTACCTCTACAAGAACGGAGCGCAAATCGGGCGTAGAGGCGCGTTATCTCTCCGATTATGCGCATTATCGAATGCGTGTTAAATCGCGAGTTTTATTTTACTCCTGCCGTTAAAGCGCATTTTGACTATGTGAACAAGCGCTTATGCGCATTAACTACTTGTAAAGTGCATTTTGGTCATCCGTTAATGCGCTTCGCCGCCTCTCGCCGCCTCTCGTGCAGAGGTATTAGGTGTAAATGCGCTTCAGCGATTATGCGCATAATCGCCTAACCGGGCGCAAAAGCGAATCCTTGTAGAGGGGACCTATGTTACACAGAAGCACCTAGCACACTACTGGTACTACAGGTTTAGGTTTGAGAATGCCCCATGAGACTCTTGATTTTGCCCCTTTGAGTGGCAGATCCCCATGCTATCTCACAAACTGCTTTTGAAATGCTTCTCAGGTTCAGGAGAGATTTGCAGTGAAGATTGGAGGGACTGCTCTTTGATAACCCCTTTTGGACATAACTCTTTAGATCCATGCCATATCCTGTCAAGCGCTTTATCAAAATAAATAAATAAATAAATAAATATTATAAATGATTAATTATGAATAACAACGTCAAAAGTTACATGGCCTCATTGTTCAATATGCAAGACATGGCTGTCGTTTTGCACCTATAACGTTTTTGCGATTAGCAAATTCTCGAGTCTTGATCCTTGTTTCAACCACGTGAACATTATATAAATGGGATTAAACGAGAGCTATACTTAAAACATTGCCCTGTGTTGTTTACATCCCAACATAAAAAAAGATCAATGCCCTTAAAAAAGGATGGAAAAGGGGAGGTCTTTCTTATCTGTAAATTTCCATTCTCTGAGGGCGAATCTACTAGGGATGTGCACTGACCCCCCGGATCGGATCGGATAGCGGATCGGAATCGGACCTGGGGGGTCGGATCGGATCGGATCGGATCGGAGGCTGGTCGGATCGGATCGGACCAGATGTCCGATCCGGATCGGACGCCATTTTGAATGCTTTTTCCCATAGCCAAGTATTGTTTTACAAAAACGCCTATAACTTTTTCATTTTTAAAGATAGAAGGATGAAACTTGGGCACATTGTAGACTGGTTAGGGGTAGTTATCTGTGAGAAATTTCAGAAAGATTGGTGCATGCATTTTGTGGCAATTAATTTTTTAATAAATACCCAGGAATGCCTATAACTTTGTCATTTTTAAAGTTACACACATGAAACTTTGCCACATTGTAGGGGGTACCTTGGGACCTATGTGTGTGAAATTTCAGAAACGTAGGTGCTTGTCTTGTGTGGCAATTAATTTTTAGAAAAATGGGTAGTAGTGGGGTAAATACAGTTACGCCTCCCATTTTTTTATTTTTGAAGATACAAACAGGAAACTTGGGCACATTACAGGTACCACTTGCCTTGATATGTGTGTGAAATTTCAGAAACATTGGAGCTTTCCTTGTGTGGCAATTAATTTTTGAAACAATGAGGAAAGAAACACCTATAACTTTGTCATTTTTAAAGTTACACACATGAAACTTTGCCACATTGTAGGTGCTACCTTGGGACCCATGTGTGTGAAATTTCGGAAACGTAGGTGCTTGCCTTGTGTGGCAATTAATTTTTTAATAAATACCCAGGAATGCCTATAACTTTGTCATTTTTAAAGTTACACACATGAACCTTTGCCACATTGTAGGCGGTACCTTGGGACCTATGTGTGTGAAATTTCGGAAACGTAGGTGCTTGCCTTGTGTGGCAATTAATTTTAGAAAAATGGGTAGTGGTGGGGTAAATACAGTTACGCCTCCCACTTTTTTATTTTTGAAGATACAAACAGGAAACATGGGCACATTACAGGTACCACTTGGCTTGATATGTGTGTAAAATTTCAGACAGCTGGGTCCAGGCATGTGGTGGCAAGGTATTTTTGAAACAATGAGGAAAGAAACGCCTATAACTTTTTTATTTTAAAAGTTAGAAGTCTGAACATTGCTCACTTTGTAGATGGGTTAGGGGTAGATATGTGTCAGAAATTTCAGAATTATAGGTCCAGGCATTTGATGGCTATGGAATTTTTAAATTACATGTTTCAAAAAAATTTCTACAGAGGCCAGGTCTTCCCCTCCCGCTTCCCGCGAAGAAAAGGAAACACTCTCTCGTCTCGATCCCTTTGATCCTTGCTAGTAGTATCCATTACAGGGCTCGTGTTTCCTTTCCTACTTTCACTTATCAAGCAGAACGGCTGAGCCTAGCTGAGTTTTGCAGCCATGCGTGCAAGGAAGGATCACTCTGGTCTCGATCCCTTTGATCCTTGGTAGTATCCATTACAGGGCTCGTGTCTGCTTGAGTACAAAGTGAAAAGTGAAAGTAGGAAAGGAAACACGAGCCCTGTAATGGATACTACTAGCAAGGATCAAAGGGATCGAGACGAGAGAGTGTTTCCTTTTCTTCGCGGGAAGCGGGAGGGGAAGACCTGGCCTCTGTAGAAATTTTTTTGAAACATGTAATTTAAAAATTCCATAGCCATCAAATGCCTGGACCTATAATTCTGAAATTTCTGACACATATCTACCCCTAACCCATCTACAAAGTGAGCAATGTTCAGACTTCTAACTTTTAAAATAAAAAAGTTATAGGCGTTTCTTTCCTCATTGTTTCAAAAATACCTTGCCACCACATGCCTGGACCCAGCTGTCTGAAATTTTACACACATATCAAGCCAAGTGGTACCTGTAATGTGCCCATGTTTCCTGTTTGTATCTTCAAAAATAAAAAAGTGGGAGGCGTAACTGTATTTACCCCACCACTACCCATTTTTCTAAAATTAATTGCCACACAAGGCAAGCACCTACGTTTCCGAAATTTCACACACATAGGTCCCAAGGTACCGCCTACAATGTGGCAAAGGTTCATGTGTGTAACTTTAAAAATGACAAAGTTATAGGCATTCCTGGGTATTTATTAAAAAATTAATTGCCACACAAGGCAAGCACCTACGTTTCCGAAATTTCACACACATGGGTCCCAAGGTAGCACCTACAATGTGGCAAAGTTTCATGTGTGTAACTTTAAAAATGACAAAGTTATAGGTGTTTCTTTCCTCATTGTTTCAAAAATTAATTGCCACACAAGGAAAGCTCCAATGTTTCTGAAATTTCACACACATATCAAGGCAAGTGGTACCTGTAATGTGCCCAAGTTTCCTGTTTGTATCTTCAAAAATAAAAAAATGGGAGGCGTAACTGTATTTACCCCACTACTACCCATTTTTCTAAAAATTAATTGCCACACAAGACAAGCACCTACGTTTCTGAAATTTCACACACATAGGTCCCAAGGTACCCCCTACAATGTGGCAAAGTTTCATGTGTGTAACTTTAAAAATGACAAAGTTATAGGCATTCCTGGGTATTTATTAAAAAATTAATTGCCACAAAATGCATGCACCAATCTTTCTGAAATTTCTCACAGATAACTACCCCTAACCAGTCTACAATGTGCCCAAGTTTCATCCTTCTATCTTTAAAAATGAAAAAGTTATAGGCGTTTTTGTAAAACAATACTTGGCTATGGGAAAAAGCATTCAAAATGGCGTCCGATCCGGATCGGACCTCATCGGATCGGATCGGATCGGATCGGAGGTTGTCCGGATCGGATCGGATCGGATCGGATTTTCCCGATTTTGGGTCGGATCGGATTCGGATCGTGGATCGGATCCGATCCGATGCACACCCCTAGAATCTACCCAATATGTAAAACATGCAATTTGGTGATGCATGCTTAAAGAACAAGTGTAAATACAAGCACTTTGCAGGGGGGGAGACCCCAATTTTGGGACTGGAGCAAACAGGGAGGGAGTTTTAAACTATAAAGAGCAGCCATTGTGTGGCTTAATTAGGATTGGGACTGCAGCATAAAATGAGCAATGTTTAAACTATAAATAGCTGCCCTTGGGGGATCCAATTAGGATTGGGAATGCAGCACGCAGGGAGAGCCATTTCATATTTTCCCTACAAATCATGGTACCCATGAAAATCGCCTTTTGAAGCTCCTACTTGGCATCGGAAGAAAGCAGCCACTGGTGCCCAAGGCTAATAGCAGCTCCGGTGGGATTTTCACGAGGACCATGATGACGGTCCCGATCCTGATTGTCACCTGAGGCTGTTAGTTAAAGTTTAAAAACCAGGAATGCTTACCAAACTACATGTTAACTACAACGTATAGTGTGGCTCTAAATGAAGTCCATCCTTCTAAAGGGACAATGTGTTGATACAGGCCCCAAAAAAGAAAAAGAAAAAGACAGCTACACCTCCAGGTCAGCCTTCAAGACCTTTGGGGTTATCAGATGGTGACTTGGCCAGAGGATACATGCTGTGCTCCTGGCTAAGGGAGACATACCTACAGGTGGTAGTGAGATATTCAAGCAGTACATTTATATCACACAGCAGGCATGTTTTGTGGGATACGGTCTGCTCATGCAGGCTCTGTAAGGAATGATTTTACTTTTGGAGGGCAGAAGGAACCCACCACAGAAGCAGCCCCTCTGTAGTTATGGGAATATTCACATTTTCAGACATTATTTCAAAGGACTGAAGGAATTCTGCACATTCACTGATGCCCCTTTGGCCCTCAAAGAGAGTATCATCAAGGTGAGGTGGCAGCGGCCCACCAGAACTTTGCCTCTATGGATAGCGTCATTAGATAGTTTAGTGGCTAGGTGGCACTAGACCTAGTTGGATATTGGGGGTGGGGTCAGGTGTTTCATTTGTCTGCTCTGTTCTTGTTTAAAGGAGACAGCAGCATTCTTGTCTAGTTTTCTGACTGGCGTGTCCTCTGAAGCTTCCATGATGCCACTCATTCCAGCAAAGGACTGAATTTCTCAAAAACTGGGCAAGCTATGGAGCAAGTCTGCCAGGGTGGGCTGGTCAACATAACCCTAACCTCCCCCATTTGAAGTTCAGCAGATCAAGGCCTTTGGGGTACACATCCGGAAGGTGAAAGCCTGACTGAATATCACATTTTGCATTTCCTGGTTCACAGATAACAGAGCATAAAGAGCAAAGTCTGGGGTCAATGGCATCATTTACAGAGGAACATTTACAGGGGGAAGGACAGGAGGCTATTAGTTACTATTTCACTAGCTTTAGCCTCAGATGCACCCCAAATGGGGATCCCTGCAAGTTGGTGAGGGGACAGGGATTCATATTCCTTGGCTATTTTAGCGGCTGCAACCCTCTCAATAACATTTGAGACCTCAACTATGAATGCTAGCTAGACGGAGTTAGTCTGTAAAGCAGGCTAGTACTTTCCCGTGGCAACTTGACTGTTCCCATTGGTGATGCTTGCTCTGTGGTGATACACATCTCCCACAACACTTTGCCAGGAAGGCATCTTTGAGCCTATCCACATTGCCCTTAAAACAACTTATATTCTGTTTAAAAATGTGTTTTTTTAAAGTCGTTTCATTATGTGGTAGGACACACTGAGCAGTACTTACGTTTCATAGCGACTGCTTCCTCCGTTCTCAAAGCGCTCACGGGTGACACACAGGGTTATTTCTGTGTTTTGCAGCCTGCTTGAGTTACGGAGACAGAAGGGGGTGGGTCAAGCAGCCTGCAAAACAAAAACGAAAGTAGAAGAGACCCAGAATTAACCCTGTGTGACACCAGTGAACAAGGAGGAAGCAGTCGCTACGAAACGTAAGTACTGCTCAGTGTGTCCTATCATGTAATGAAATGATTTAAAAGCCATGTTTTTAAACAGAATATAAGTCATTTTAAGGGCAATGTGGATAGGCACTTTAACTCTGAAGACAGAAGTGCTTCTACCACGATGCAGCATCATATTACGCCAAGAGAACAAACGAGGCATTTCTTTACCTAAAAGGAAAAGAATTTCATTATTTTCTTTCCAACACTATGTCTAAGCTAATTTCATTTTACTGCTTCTGCAACATGCTATCAGGTCCACGAAAAGACAATGACGCCGGTGCAATGGTGCCAATACTGCCATCACAATTCAATTTCCAACATATTTTCATAGTCCTCCAATTATAATGCATTCCGTCACCCAATAAAGTGTCATGTCTCTAAGCCATGCTATGGGTTATCAGTCTAAAACAAAGACTAATTTCAATTTGTAGGATAATAGCAAGAAAAGAGGGGAACCCTCACAAAAAGAAACAATTGGCTTTGGATGTGCACAGTACTAATAGATGCCGTGCTGGTTCAAGAATTCAGTCATTAGTTTGCATGCATGGCACATGACCAGCTGTAATGCTATCATTTTCAGAGCTGGTTATTGAATCATTGCTTCTCAATGAACTGCATCATTCACCCTGGTTGTTCAATGCACAGTACTGGTGCTGAATGCCAGCCTTACAGAATAAAGCGGATGAATAACTTAAGGCCCCAACTGCCAACTTCTCTTTTCTTCAGCTGTTTTCTAGTCAATGAATAAGGCAGAATCCTAACCCCCCCACCCCCACCCTTCCAGTTTTTTTAAAGCTACTGTGCAGCCTTCATATAACTGCATGTAATTTTGAACCTCTGTGAATAGCTCCAATTAATATTTTCAAGCAAGCCAGAGAAAATGGCCTGGACAATTGTTGGCCTGTAGGAATAGTTAAAAGAATTTTTAAAATAACGTTCTGTAGGGTGACCGTATGAAAAGGAGGACAGGGTTTCTGTATCTTTAACAGTTTCATTGAAAAGGGAATTTCAGCAGGTGTCATTTGTATGCATACAGCACTTGGTGAAATTTCCTCTTCATCAGGAAAGCTGTAGGAGCCCTGCCCTCTTTTGTATTTGGTCATGCTAGGCAGGGCTCCTGCAGCTTTAACTGTTGTGATGAAGAGGGAATTTCACCAGGTGTTGCATGCATACCAATGACACCTGCTGAAATTCCCTTGTCAATACAACTGTTAAAGATATAGAAGCCCTGAACTCCTTTTCATAGGGTCACCCAAAATAACAGTCAGCGACAGCATTTTCACTTAGTGTGCAAGTTTATACATGACCACTCAGATTATGTTCCATTTATGAAGTGTATGCAGGATTGCAACCTTAGTGGAGAGCCCATAATTCCGGTGTTATGGAGCCATGAAGGGCTACAGAGTACCTAAATAAACAGGGTGGTGGCAGCTGATCTACATGGCCTTGGCCTTGCAGTTTGGGTCACTTTCATGTCCACTCCTTGCGTTGCCACACCAGAATGCAAGCACAGATTATTATTATTATTATTATTATTATTATTATCATTATTATTATTATTATTTTATTTATTTATTTATTTATTTATTACATTTATATACCACCCCATAGCTCATGATAAGAGATCAGGGATAAACACATTTGACAATTTTGGTTTCTCTCAATTTTCCAGTAGTTTTAAATTTGGTTGGTCTCAAGTGTTGAAAATTTTTCCAGTCTTAAGTTTGGCTCCTCCCAAACTCTGTGAATTTTGTTTTGAAAGTTCACATGAAAATTTATGTCTTTTGTGTACAGTTCTCCTAAGCCATGTAATTTTTAGGGATGTGCACTGGATCGGACCCGATCCACGATCCGAGTCCGGTCCAGTGGGAAATCGGATAAATTATCCGATTTCCGATCCCGCAGCTGGATCGGCCGATCCAATCCGAACCGGTCCGAAAAGGCTCCGAACCGGTTCGGCGGATCGGCGGATCGGCGGGCGCCCACTGGCGCCCACCGCCGCTTCCATTGGCGGGCGCCAGCGGGCGCCCGCCGATGAAAGTGGACAGCGGGGGGTGAGGAGGGGGGCGCTTACCTTCTCGGCCCGTCCGCTCCCGTCCGGCACTAGCAGCTACTACCAGCGGGCTCCGCGGCCTGCTCTAGGGTGGCGCGCCGGGTGATGTCATCACCCGGCGCGCTACTCTAGAGCAGGCCGCGGAGCCTGCTGGTGGTAGCCGCCGGCCCCGGACGGGAGCGGACGGGCCGAGAAGGTAAGCAGGGGGTGCGTGGAGGGGAGGAGGGGGCGCGCGGAGGGGGGAGGGGGGCCCTTACCTTCCCGGCCCGGCGGCTCCCGTCCGGCGCCGGCGCCTACTACTACCAGCAGGCTCCGCGGCCTACTCCAGGGTGGCGCGCCGGGTGATGTCATCACCCGGCGCGCTACTCGAGAGTAGGCCGCGGAGCCCGCTGGTAGTAGCCGCCGGCGCCGGATGGGAGCGGACGGGCCGAGAAGGTAAGCAGTGGCGGGGAAGGGGGCTTACCCCCCCCGGAGCCGTCCGCTTCTATCCGCTGGCGCCCGCGGGCGCCAGCGGATGGAAGCGGGCGGCCCCAGGGGGGGTAGGGAGCGCGGGGGAGGGGGCTTACCTGCCGGGGCCGTCCACAGCGGACGGCCCCGGGGGGGGAGGGAGTTAGGCCCCCCCTCACCCACCCGCCGCCATTTTTTCCTCATAGACTTGCATTGCAATGCAAGTCTATGGGGAAAAAAATGGCGGCCGATCCAAAAATTTACGATTTTTGGGTCGGGATCGGACTCGATCCGGTCCGGGGGGCCTCCGATTTTGTCCGAACCGGTCCGGGACAAAATTGGAGGTCCCGATCCGGGTCCCGATCCGATCCGGGGGGTCCGTGCACACCCCTAGTAATTTTTGTATGCATTGTTGCCTATATACAGATTTTTGCAAGCAATTTCTTTGTAAACCATCCAGAGAGCTTTGAATGAATACATTTTCCTTATATAATGCACTTTTGAATACTATGCTTAATATGTGCAAGTTTGAATGCATTTTAAAAAAACAACAAAAAACACTGAAGAACTGCACTGCAAAATTTGGGGATGCGTGAATTTCAAAGGATAACTGAGTTTTGGTTTACATAGTGGTTCAAAAGTGTGAAATTAGGTAGGTTTGTATTAAATGCAAACAAAACAAATTTCTCCCCCATCCCTTATGGCTTTTTGGCCATAAGTTTCATTGCCATCAAAAGCAAACTAGGCAATTACCAACATTTGAGAGGCAGCTACCTGAGCTACATAAAAGTCTTGGGGGGGGGGGAGAGAGAGAGAGAGAGAGAGAGAGAGAGAGAGAGAGAGAGAGAGAGCAGGGCTGCCTGCACATTTGGAGGTGCTTGGCGGCAGGGAGAGGCAGAGTGAGGTAGTTGCCTCAGGTGGCAGATTTAGGGTGACATGAAAGAACAGCGAATGCTTAGTTAGTTATTTAAGTTGCTATTATTGAATTTTTGCTGCCAAGATATGTGGGGAAGTGCTTGCAGGATTGTCTGCCTCATCTGCCAAAAGAAATTGGCTGGCATTTGGAACAATGCAGGTTGACTTGGGCGGGTGTGGGTGCCATTTGCTGCTCTGCCTCAAGCATAGCAGGTTTTCTGCTGGAAAACATTCCCTCTGTTCCAGGGGGAACAATTGATAATCTTCTCCACTCCATCAGTCAACCTTTAATATGTTTTAGGTTCTGTTTGTAAGTTGCTGTGGCAGCCCTGTTTGGGCTGAAAGGCAACTCATACATTTAAAAATGAAATAAATCAATAGAAGCATTGGTTCTATTAAAACTGCCCAGAAAGCTTTGGCTATTGGTGATATAGAAATGTAATATAAATAAATAAATAAATAAAGGAACAGGATGCAGTACCTTTGTATTTTATATTACATGCAATTATTCTTCAGGAGCATCTGTCTCTCTGGATGTACCTTCTGAATGAGTAAATGATCCTAGATGTTTGGTATGGATGCCCACAGGTGATTCTGACATTTGTTGATAACACTGCTATAATTATTATGAGGCATAAAAAGGTAACCTCAAGAAATACTCTTTAAATACACGGCTTTGTTGTTGTTATTGCAATTTCCCCCCTAACACCCCCCCCCCCCACGTGCTGGAACCATAAACCATAAACCAGCCCTGGTTGTAAACTACAGTATAATAGTTTAGCTCAGCCTTCCCCAACCTGGGTACCTCAAGATGTTTTGGCCTACAGACCCATTGCATCTGACCGTGGCCATGCTAGCTGGGGCTGATGGGAGCTGTTTTCCAGATCATCTCCAACACCAAGTTAGAGAAGCCTGGCTTAGATGATGGGTTTTCTTTGCATTTCTTGCCTGCTCCATCTTCAAA
Organism: Anniella stebbinsi; assembly: GCA_029215795.1. Classification (NCBI taxonomy): domain Eukaryota; kingdom Metazoa; phylum Chordata; class Lepidosauria; order Squamata; family Anniellidae; genus Anniella; species Anniella stebbinsi. Next base: position 114,205,361 of record JARDYH010000003.1, on the reverse strand, counting down.
GCTCAAGGTGTGTAATATTAAAAAGCAGAGAATCGCATGCATGCATGCATGCACGCACATAAAGTGCTTAGTTCAAGCTAGATGAAAACTGATGGAAAATAGTGAAAACTCATGGCTCTCCCAGCAGCTTAACCCAGATCATCAAATGCCAGCCCAAACAGAGAGGTCTTTCATTGCTTCTACAAAGCCAAAAGGACTTGGGAAAATCTCCAGGGGAGGACCTAATTGCATTTGAAATTTCAAGAGCAAATATTTTTGAAATCTTGATTCTTATTTTTGATGTTGATATCCCTACATGTCAAAACCACTGAAACAAAATGGGGGGGAAATGTCTAAACAAGATTTTGCAATTCTGACAATATTCAGCATTTCAAAATGTCAACAATGCTTTGCAGAAAAGGGCCCTCAAGTACAAGGGCCTCAAACAGAATAGGTCTGTAACTTTACTCCTCAAAAGGCAAGGAAAATTCATTCTGTAATTTTCCTCCAGCATTTTATAAGCCTGGAGATCTATGGGCTGTTTTTATCAGGTTTTGTCACATAATTTCTACAAACAAAATATAAAGAAGTTATTAATGCTTTTAATATAAACCACAGTCAATGCTGTTCAGACAGATTTCCCAACAAAAATACTGTTTTTCCTTCTACCATGAAGCTAGATATACATGTGCCATCTCAGTTACTTCATCTATGGCTGGTGTCATCCGGCTGGATGAAGAACAAAACCTGCCTTCTTTTGTATATGGTCACACTAGTATAGTGCCTGCACCTTTAACTGTTGTGATGAAGAGGGAATTTCACCAGGAACTAATTGCATACAAATGACACTGGCTGAAATTCCCTTTTCTCTACAACTGTTAAAGTTACATGAGCCCTGACCTGACCTGGATTTTATCTGGTCACCCTACGCAGCCCAAAGGTAAGAGAGCCAGAGAGAGGGAGGAAGTGGCGGCTGCCATAGGGAGACCATTTTTTTCTTCCACTAAAATGGTGGCCGCCATTTTGAGTGGAAGGAAAAAAAGCCTTATGTGTGGCGTCTGCTAAAAACAGGCCCTTTCTGAAGACCCGCGATGCGGGGGCGCTTCCCCCCACCTTCACCCCCAATGTGCATGCTGGGGGTTGTAGGCATTACAGAGCTCTCTGGGGAAGCAGGCTTTGAACGGCCTACAACTCCCAGCATGCACTGGTGAAGCAGGCAGCTGCAGGGCTCTCCATGGACTGGTGCCTCCTGCATCATGCGAGTGGGCATTTGTGCTGGCGGCGGCAGCAGCAACTCTATGAGTGCTTGCTGTTCCTGGCCTCTGATAAGTGCAGCCTTCCAGGCAGTGCATGCTGGGAGCTGTAGGCTGTTTTTACTTTATTGCTAAGTATTAGCAAGGCACAACATCCCCCCTTTCTCCCTCTCCCTCTCTCTCTCTCTCACACACACACACATATCTGAAATATAGAGTTTGAAGTGAGTAATTTAGGTTCACCATATGAAAAGGAGGACAGGGCTCATATAACTTTAACAGTTGTAGAGAAAAGGGAATTTCTTCCGGCTGGCCTATCCAGATGAATTTTAAGATGTTTTTAATGATGTATTTTCTCGTTTATTAAAATTTTAACTGTTTTGTGATTCTTGTTTTTATATTGTTGTTGTTCCTCACCTCGATCCGGAGGGAGAGGCGGGTTATAAATAATAATAATAATTATAAAGAAATATTGGTTTGTTTATTTATTTATTTTTTAAAAAATGGGATGCAATGTTTAGTTGTTTAATAGATCTAAACCTTTTAAATTATATCTAAAACTTAAGCCGAGGTGCCTTTGCTTAAGCAGGCAGCTGATGTTTTAAAGAAAACAACTTAGCATTTGGACAAGACTTCAGAATGTTCATAGCGCATCATATGCATGGCATTATTAGAATGTAATGCTTACAATAACCCTGGCAGGCCGGTATTGCAGAGTGGAGGCTGGGAAAATAGTGGTTTGCCTAAGACCATCCTATGAGTTCATAGAAGTTGTGGGAGCTAATCCAGGGGCTTTCTGTTTGCGGCTCAGTTTCACAGGCATTACGCTGCACCCACTGTGAATTTTTTTAAAAAAATAATAATAATACTGATACTTACAAAACCCATGGGTGGCAAGAACCATCTTAATGGAATACTCTTCCACCTTTCTCATGGTAGAGGGAATGCATCTTTTAAGAAGTCACACCATTGCAACAACTGTATGCATTACCTAAAACCAAAGAAAGAATATTCTTCTTCAGAACAATTGCTTCATCGAAGGCATTGGAGCATTTCTTTATGTGTCAGATCTTTTGTGGGGAGCTCTGGCTGGGCAATTCTGGAAGTTGCAGGACTTTTTTCTGTCTAAACATGCATAGGATTGCGTCCCAAGCCAATTGAAGTATGCCCAATTGCGCTCAATGCAGCTGCTTTTGAGTAGACATGTATAGGATTGCACTGTATCTGGTCGCTCTAGCCTTGACACAGTATCTCTCTGGTAAGTCTCCCATTAAGGTATTTCCATTGGAGTTCTACTGATGAAAGTTCTGACCAGCAAAATATCTCAACCTATGCCAATATGAGTGAGATTTCCTAAAACCTTTGCTGGGTCATCATAATTGGGATCAGGAATTTTGAGTCATGAAGGAAATTCTTTCCCAACATAGATAGTTGTTTTTAGCCATCCTCTGTAGTTTGACTTGCTTGCTTGAGTTATTTGTGCCTACTTGCTCCATCGTGCAAAGGAAGAAGTGGATCTCTAGCTGGTGCTAGAAGACAGTAATTCATTTTTTTAATAATGCAGTTTGACCCATAGACCTTCCTCTCCAATTTGTTTGATATAATTGGCATGACATATATTTTGTAACAGTTGCTGATAATTGTTCATATTTCTTTAAAAAAATCTTAATTTTTTTTTAACAGGCTTGCCATTATTATTATCTCTCTTTTCTTGCGCGTAGTGGTTTTTCTAGATGAACATGATGGGCTTTGCCAAGTCATTCTGTGTTTTACTGATTCAGAAATGTTTTGACTATCGAACATGTTTTAAGTATGACTGCTTTCTGGATGTTGGTGCGAATGTATTTTGGTAGGCCTAGTTTCTGAAGGTTTTCAGTAAAAAAAATAATGATGTGATGCTGGTGACTGATGTGACTAACGGAATAATTGTAACTTTTCCCTGTTGCCATAGTTCTTTAACTTCCATAGCCAGTGGTGTATATTTCGCTCTCTTTTCCTCTTCCTTTCCTGCAACATTTTTGTCAGTAGGCATTGCTATGTCAATGAGGTAGGTGTGTTTTACTTTTTTGTTTATGACTGTTATGTCTGGTTGATTGCAAAGTATTGTCTTGTCCCAGAATTGTTCTGTCCCAACAAAATAATATATGAGTGCATAGCTTGGCTTGGCCTGAGTTGTTTGAATGTGTCTGGATTGAATGTGTCTGGATGTCCTAGGCTCTGAAAGCATCCTTCTGGCGACAACTGCTGATTGCATGATCCATGAGGCCAGGTTCTGGTGAGTGCACAGTTGTCCTTGACAGGAGGGGCTTGCACTTGCTAGAGAAAGGTGAACAGATGTGAAGAGGCTACAATCCTATCTTCATTTATCTTGGAGTATCTGAGGTTTTGGGGGGAAGTTTTCTTTGGGACCCTGATTGGGATTTCTGTTCTCTGCACACTGAGGCAGTGTAAATTCAGGAGATACTTGGATAAAAAGAGGTAAAGGTCCTTGTCTAGCATTGTGATAATGGGCATCCATTCTGCCCTTTCTTTGTATTGCTACTGACCATGGTCTTGTTTACATGGCTAATGAACCAGAGGTATAATGATACATTTTTTAGATTAGTTTCTCACTGATAAACCAGAAGTTGAAACCAGCTAAGAGGTGGTAGTGAGAATTGACTGCAACAAGCCTTTTTGTTCCATGGCTAATGTTTGCAGGGTAATAGCATTCTATACTCTTTCTGAATGCTAGTTTGCTAGTATGTTGTACTAGATTTTTCTGCACTTGTCAACTGCTACATTTGTTCAGTGGTAGCAGTATGCTGAATCTGTGTGTGTGGATCTGAGAAAGGTGATGGGGAAAGAGTTTAAATGTTAGGAAAGTTGAGACTATGGTCACCCAGTACAGGATTTGCAGTCAGAAAAGATATTTGAGGGAAGGGGAGACTTTATCACACGTAGTATAGCAAAAGCTTCAAAGTACAGCAAAAACTACAAAAGCAGGAATGAGTGAAGTTAATTTCAAATACATCGAATGTCTCACTTGTTCTTTATTTCAGTGATTGTAACATTAAGATGTTGTGTAGAACAGGTTTGTCTTAATTGTGTGCTGTAAAATCAGACATGTGACCAAGGCTATGTTCGGGTGGGCTTGCCCCCTTGGGGTTGGACATGGCCCCCTGGGGGGCAGACGTGTTGATGGGCACAGCACCTTGGGGACCGGCCATGTTGTCCTCCTTTTTGGTTTCCAAGATGTAGCCCTCCTGGAGTTCCAATCTGGCCCTCTGGGAATTTCAAGATGGCACTCCCATTTCCACTGGGCTCGTCCCTTTCCCCGGACCATGACTTGTTTGGTGGTTTCATGGCTTTTGTGCATTTTTACCCCAATTCTAAAAGGTTGAAATGCTTTTCCTAAGGCTTTAGTTACTTGCAATAAGAGCTGGAAGCTTAAAAGATGCTGGTATTTTGGCTTCGCTCCTTTTGACTTTGGCCCCACCCACTACTGAAATGTGCCCCCCAAAAGCTTCTCCAAGACAGAGGTTCAGCAGCCCTGTTATAAAAGGACAGGCCTACACCTGCATTCCTACACATAAAGTTCCAAAGTACCATTGATGAAATTACATTTTACATGTACAATGTGGAGGTGTGGTTATGAAATGTGGAGGGAAGAAGTATGAGCGCAAATAGCTTTTCTGCATCTGAATGAGAATAATAAACAAAATCCATATACCTCTAGGGTCCAGAAGTATTCTAAGGGCAGTTTACCCAAGGGAAAGACGTGACATATCAGAAGTTACTACATTACATGATTAGACTCCTATTTTAATAAAGCTGGGCCAAAACACACCACCGCGTTGGCTGTTGCCATTCCCCGAATATGCCTCTTTTAATGGCCTTTTTTTGGCCGTCCTCGTGGACTATTCATTCAAGCTCATACAATGACATGCGTGCACACTTTTCTGCTTACAGAATGACATAAGCCTGCTGCGCATCGGCAAATAACAACGTCATGACTTCGCGGCATATACAAAGTCTTATTTAAGGAAGTAAACTTTGCTGGCAGCAGTAGTTGTGGTGGCTTCAGCTCTGGCTCGGATCAAACAATGCCTGCCTGTAAAGTTTAGAAGTTGACACGAACCTAATAGCACATATGGGGTAAGGAGGAAAAAGCATACATCTGCACACTTTTAAATTTAGCGCATATATCACAGGTTTGTGACAATACAAGCTACTAACAAAGAACCTGAAGCACTTATGGAATATGTGCCAAAATAGAGCCACATGCATCTAAATAAAAGATAACTATTTCGCAATGAAAAACAATTTGTCAAGAGGGTTGTTGGCCTGTCACTGAACAGCTTAATGTCCCTGAAGTGACACTTTTGGGCACAAAAATTAAGCTCACATAAATTTTGAACGGCCCTCCTTTTTTCTTTTTAAAGGAGATAAAACAATTCAAAATATATGGGAGAAAGGGGTGAGATAAAAGGAGAGACAGTTGAGATGTCAGAAAGTTACCTTGGTTTAAGGGAAGACGTTAATTTTCAAGAGACAAAGGGGAATTGGAAAGCTGTGTAGTGTCTACCTATAGATATATGTTCTGCTTAACCATGTTGGAAAAGGAATTCTCAAATGCCCTATTGAATTCTGTGGGCAATAATGTAATCCTATCAAGGGACTTCACAATCTAATTCTTTCTTTTTAATTACAAGAGTTGATGAGAAGAGGGCACTACCCCTCTTGAACAATAGCTTTCAAAGAGCTCATCTCTGCCGCTCACTCCCCGTTTTATTTTTACATTGATTTATATACGCCACGTTGGGAACCTGCTGCCCCTCATATGTCTTCAATTACAAGTCTCGTAATCCATGCTGGCTGGGGCTGATGGGAGTTGTCATCCAAAACATCTGGAGGGTACCAGTTGTCTCCTTCTGATCTAAACCTTACGTTGTGTGAAAGGTTGAGTGTGTGTGGAGTTGTAAGAATTGCGCCCTGTTAAATAGCAAGTGCTTTGTCTTTGTGGAAGCATGCTAAAAACACAGGGAATATCTTTTGCATTGGTGTCTGCAAACAGCTGAGGGGTCAGGAAAGCTGTATTACATCCTGGATACAGTTAAATTAGAGGCATCAATACCAAGACAGAATTTTATTTCAAAATCCATTTAAGTTTTATTCATCAAGAAACTCTGGTCTGCGTCCCACCCACTTGGTGCTTTAGAGACCAGAGCAAATAGTGTAACATATGGTTCAGGATTGTACTGAATATGCCTGAAAGTGCAGAATATGTATCCAAAAAGCAAGACTGTAGGAATCACCGGGCCAGAGCCAAAGCAGGAGTATTGATAATATTGTCTCAGTTATAGGCTGACACGCTCATAAGGTTTCCTAGCAGACTTTATCACTGCAATATAAATGCTTGGGAACTCTCCACTATTGTATCACCCCCACTAATACAGCAGGGGTGCAGAACATTTTTGGGCTGGCTTGCTCCCCACCCTGCACCCCATGGGACAGATGACGTAGCAGCAGCATGGTCCCACTCCCTGACATCATCCCTTTCCCCCTTTTTTCCTGCCCCACAACCCCAGGCTGCCCCACATCTCTACTGCTATCCCATCTCAGATCAGGGATAGCAGCATGGATCACAGTCAGAGGGATTCACTCTTGTGGGGAAGAGTGGCCTCTCTCCCCAGCAGGGGAATTCCCACTGTTATCTCTGATTGGAGATAATAGTGAGGATGACCTCCAAGGGGATTCCTCCAGGGGACAGGGCTTGGAGCCTGAGCCAGTCCCCCTGGAGGAAATGCAAGAGGCCAGATTGGGGTGCCCCATGGGCCAGATTAGGCCTGTGAGCCAGGGGTTCTGCACCTCTGTACTACGGCAGTGCTTTGCAATTGTAATATCTTTGCAACACAATGGTTGAATTTCAATTCAAGAAAAAGGGAGGCCTCCACTATCAATCTACCATAATTCAGACTAGTATAATGTTGCACAAGTACAAAACAAGAATTAGAGCACATGATCCCATCCACAGGGTACATATGAAGTCACAAAACTTTCAACATGCTCACATGATCAAGGAATGAAACTTTTGTGAAATGGGTAAATATTCCTGGCTTGTCCATTTTCCAGATGGAGTACACAAGTGAAATTTTATTTTCTATATACTTCTATTGTTTTCTTCTAAGATAACACAAGTGAAGCATTAAATGCTGAGACCCCATGTTATTAACGCCTAGGTAGGTTGGGCTTACCAAAGTCCATGCTCATTTCCACCCTTGTTGGTGTACTTCTTCCCATCACAGGAAGCGTTCTGCTGCGTTCTTTTGTGCTCTCTGAGTTATTTCATATGCTTGGCTCTTTGTGCACTTATCCTGATTGCAAGCCTCAGAGTTCAGTTGTCTTCTCCTCCTCCTCCTCCTCCTCCTCCTCCTCCTCCTCCTCCTCCTCCTCCTCCCCCCTTTTAATTCCCTGCTTCATTTGCACGTGAGCAAAAGGCTCAGTCCCAGTCTATTAAATTTTTAAATGTTTTAGCAGGACAATTTCTGAAAAGCTGCCACCACCAAGTAGTTTGGAAGAGCCACTTCGTTGCCCAAAAGAAAGACACACAGAAGAATAGCCGCTGGGTTTCCACTGCTAAGCTAACAAAGAAGTCTTTTTCAAGGAAGTGTGTTAACAAGTGATTTCAATCGACTCTTGTAAAGCACGGGTGCAATACTGATGCCTAGCCAGCCAGAATTCTTAAATAAACTCTCTGCAACAGATGTGTTTATTACAGAGAAGAATAAACAAAAAATAGCAGTAAAAGTAGTAAATTGCAGAGAGTTGGATCCAAAGAGCAGTGTGGAGAGTTTCCTGCATGCAGTTGGTTTTTCCCACCCTCATCCTACTGCAGACCTCTCATGTCCCCTGAAAAAGTGTTCCAGAGGGCCCGGAGGTCATGGCATACAATGTAGCACACACCACACACAGAGATAAGACCAACAACTCCCTTTTTGTATGAGCAGAAGTGCCATTGGATTTTGGACATGTGTCAGGCTTACTTAGGCAGATTTCCTTTCCTTCATTGCTTGCCTAAGAAGGGAGTACCAAGCATGGTTCAAGATGTAGATACATGGTCCAAGAGTCCATTAGTCTCAGGCCATTTCAAAATGGTGCCGACCACATGAATTATGGGTTCTGTAGCAGCTCCAACCCACCTGCACTCTAAGCTGGCACCAGGAGAAAGTGAAGAAAAAAGAAATCTGCAAACTTTATACCCTTTAAATACTAATCTATGATGAATCTTTCAACTGTGCAAGCAACAGGGTTTCTTAAAACCCAGTTAGAGCTGGACAAGGCGTGGATGTTCTGGGTCACCTGAGCTAGGAAAATTCACCTTCCCCTGATAAGCATATTGCTTATTAGCATTTCAATTTGAAGTTCTAGAGGAGCGTGGGGACTAGGCAATGGAAAAAATACACAAAGGAAATGGTATTGACTACGACTAACTTGAATTCCATTGATTTCAATGGGCCTACTCTAAGTATGACTAAGCTTAAGACTGATTTTCAAGATTCCAAAATGGAGTTCAGTCATGTTAAGCTGAGCAATGTACATCAGATTCATTATTATTTTATTTTATGTGAAGTGAATTTCTTAATAATCCAACACTGATAGAAACACAAATAGGATGGGAGAGGAACAGAACTTAACCAATTCAATACCTGATAGGTGAAGGACATACAGTAGGAACATCAGACACACTGAAATGGACTGATGCCCACATTGCTCTTGCTTTCGGAAGTGCAAAGCAATGTATTCATAGGTTGGTGGGGGTGGGGAGACCTGAAATGTTATTTTAGGGCACGCCTAAATTGCAAACATATCAACTGTTCTTGCTTCTCATGAAGAAATATTTATCATACCAAATTGGTAATCAACAGATTCAGAGTATCACTTCAGGAAAACAAATCAAAACCAATTTTCTAATCATGCAACCAATAAAATCAAAACTAACTCAGAAAGAGCCATTTTAGAAATTCAGAAATCTTTGGTGTTCAGTCAAAATTTAAGTGACACCTTTTCTCATCCCATAAAACCAAGAAAAATTCTTGTCCCTTCAAACTAGTACAAATATTCAGAGCAACTCCCCCCCCCCCCCACACACACACACATTTCCAGTATCTCCAGGTGAATGTTTGTGTAAAATTTTCTGGCCATGTTTGGATGGACAGGCTGCAGATAAATATTCAAACTTCTAGATGATTACTGGAATGGAACCTTTGAAGATTCCAACAGTTGCACATATTGTGCAATGGTCCACTAGATAGAGCCAGAATCATATGGATGGCTGAGCAGCATAAGTTATAAAGGACTTGATTCAAAGTTTAGGGTAGGTAAGTATTGGATCGGGCCCCATGGTAAGCATGGATGCGCATGAAGCATTTCTCATCCCTGCTTCATGGATCACAGAGATTGGCTCTTCTTTATCTAAGCTCCTATCAAGGCTTCATATTAAACTCCTGCTCTTTCTAGCCTTCAGCAGAATTTTAGAGCACCTATATTTCTGGGAGCCTGACCTTCTGAATTTAGGATTGCGAATCCCCAGCAATAACAAATTTGGGCACCCCAAAATGGAGCCATCGGCACCCCAAACCAACATTCATCATCTGAATTTTGTGCCGTTTATGATGATTTGCTAAACTGAACATTTATATAAACAAACTAACCCCACATAAAACATTTCAACAGATTCATATGGCCAATTCAGAGAAAATTTAGCATGCCTCCATTCCTTTGAAATCAATAGACTTCAGCATACTATTAAGCAGAACTTTAAATCATATAGCTGCCAATATTAAGTGGATTGTGCCTCATCTGAATATTTATTCAAAGTTGATCTGAAAGCTCTGTGTTTGGGGATGGGGAGATGGGACATTATTGCTTTATTTTAGAACACATTGGACATAACCACTATCATGTCTGGCCACCTCCAATATTCCTAGTCCGATGAAACAGAACATCTAACACATTTATTCAGTGTATGCAGCAAAGATTCAAATACTAAGGCTGCCTCCCCCAACCAGATGTGTTGGAATGAACCTCCCATAATTCCTAACCACTATGCTGGCTGGGAATGATGGGGGTTGTAGTATAACACATCTGGCAGGCACTAGGTTGGTTCAGGCATAGGCTGACCATATGAAAAGGAGGACAGGGCTCCTGTATCTTTAACAGTTGTAGAGAAAAGGGAATTTCAGCTGGTGTCATTTGTATGCAATTAGCTCCTGGTGAAATTCCCTCTTCATCACAACAGTTAAAGATGCAGGGGCCCTGCCTTATTTTGTATATGGTCACTCTAGCATAGCGCATGCACCTTTAACTGTTGTGATGAAGAGGGAATTTCACCAGGAACTAATTGCATACAAATGACACCGGCTGAAATTCCCTTTTCTCTGCAACTGTTAAAGTTACATGAGCCCTGTCCTCTTTTTCATATGGTCAGCCTATCAGGCAGCCCTAAGGAATACAGTAAAATGGCCTAAACCTTTAGCACTGATGTTGTGTGAGTTGTTTAAGTGATGATACATAAGACATGTTTGATTCCTTACTTGGCCTCTACAAGTTTTAGAGCTTAAACATGCAGTTTTAGAATTACTAGAGATATGTTAATGAGGGAGCGACAGTGACAGAGTAAAATACATACCAAACAGCAGAAGGAGTCATCAGATCATGAGGTTCTGTAACACTGGAAGTTTAACAGTACAGGATTTCTTACAATTTTCAGATTATCCCATAAGAACTTTAGTAAAGGATTTCAGGAAAAAAAAACACATTTCCCAAGCTGTTAAGCTTAATGTTAGAAATGTTTCAAGTGTCCTCAGGTTTCATTAATCTGAAGATGATGGTTGATCAGTTAACACATTCTTTATGAATACATCCAGAGAGCCTGATGCATCACCAGTGATAAAGTGGACATATTAATCAGCGATAACATTAATAATATGTGCACAAGTAACAGGATTTCAAATCAGAGAGAGAGAAAGAGAGAGAGAGAGAGAGAGAGAGAGAGAGAGAGAGAGAGAAGTATGCATATATTGGTTTGTGTTACAGGAATTTATTCTGAAATCTAGAGAAGATGGTAGGAGCCCAACAGGCTTTGGATCAAGTCCTAAATATTTATTATTAGTATTATTAAACCTCTCAATATTATGTGCTATGTTGCTAGGCCTCAGGGCACATGCATGGAGCTGGGCTGCATATTGTGAATAACTGATATACAAGAAAGAATAAAATACTGAAATTATGCATAGTTAATCCCAGGTATATTTGGAAATCTAAAAGAAGAAGGCTCATCTTTCTAACCTAGAATGCTGCTTCCCCTTTGCCAGTACTGAAAACGAGGCAATGGAACTAAAATAGCTTAATATTTAAATAACTCACAACACCTTCCAGTAATGTAGATTAAAACAAAACAGGTGTTGCAATCCAACCTCCCGTCTCCTGGTTAACATAGATGGTAAAAGGTCTTGCAAGGTACTGCTTTCATAACAGTTTAAGGTGGGGGGGGTTGTTTGTTTTTTATTTTTGTTCTTTTATGAAACCTATCTTGCTTATCCTGATTACTAATAGCGTTGCCTTAGAATCTCAGTAAACACTTCAAAGGCATAGGATAGGGTGATTTGGACTAGGATTATGGCAGGGAGAAAGCCCTCGCATTCCCACACTATGGATCTGATATGGATTGGGAGCCACTGGATTGAGAGTTCCCCTGTGGTTGGGGGCTGGTAGGGCTGTGGATATGATTTCCATGGTGACCGAGAGAGGGATCTATGGCTGGAATTCCCCCACTGAGGAGGAACATCTCTCAGAGGAGAAAATCTGCCATATTCTATGGCCACGAAGACACCCTTCTCATAGTCTGGATACACCCCGGACTATGGATAGAAGCACTACCTCTAGGATATGTTTGGACCCCCTACAACAACCACAGTACTTTGAGAAGAGTCCTATGGAGTCACATCCTTTGCAACAACTTAGTAGATGTTATGGTTTCTGCACATTAAAAAAAATGATAGCCTGGAAAGACCTACCACAATAATTGCTTACATTAAGTGGAGGGCATCCAACGTCAGGTGAGTTCATAAATCGCCACACATCTTGTGTCTATAGGTTTTCTCCTTCAGGTAGCCTTCTGTTTCAGTAGCATTTATTAATTGATAGTATATTTGTTAAAGACAGTTTCCTGCCTTATTTTTTTTTTCTGGGAGAAAAGAAGTGAAGGCAAAGGCACAGGGGGACAAGCAAAGAGGAGGGCTGAAAACATTCATATTCCATTTGAAATCCATGATTAAAAAGCTTAAAAATTCAAATCAACATAAAAAACTGTTTTATTCTAATACTCTGGAAGGTTTCAGTGAACTCCATTATTTTCACTCACTATTTGCTTGAATAATTTAGGCAAGAAAGCTAAATTATACATAAAGTGTACAGTTAGAAGAAAAAGTTCACGCACAACCTCAGGCTATAGCCATCCCCTAATGATGTCTGTAGTCAGTGGAAAAGAACTCGTTAGACTGAGAGTAATTTCTGAGGGTTTAAATTTCTCTCTCTTAAAGCAATCATGTTCCAATTGTGCGAATAAAGAATCGCACCACAAATAAATAAATAAAATAAAGCCAAAACTAAAGGACATTTCGGCAATGGTATCTCCCCCCCCCCCATACGTTTTCACTCCAATTTTACATCAAACTCAACTTACGTGTACAGAGTGTTAATTTGGTTAAACGAGGGCCTGTGCTTCTTTTGATACAATGCATTCCCTTACATTGCATCTTCGACAGAGCCAGAAGCATGCATAGAGTTAAAACTGACACAGTGGCGGGTTGCTCAGAGTCACACTGAAAGCTACTAAAAAAGATACTTACTTTCATACTCAGTACACAGTTGGGGTGTTTGAACTAGTGGCTGCAGCTTATCCATTCTTGTATTTAAGCAGCAACTCATATTATTAAACATTTACGGCTTGATTCACTGAAGTCTGAACATATATGCTTTAAGGCTGACAATGAGCATTCCAAAAACTGAATCTGAGAGGAGTAGGCCCCACATTGCTTTGTTTTCAAATGGAAAACCCTTCCCTTACATTTGTTCCTTTTTGTGGGACTCAGCAATGTCTTTGGGGCAGTTCTCCCAGTAAATTAACTGAAGCTTTCCCCAACGTGGTGCCCTTTGGGTTTTGCATCCAGGATCTGCCTTCCATCAGTGGAAGGAGCTTCTGCTCGCAAAAACGTCCTCCATCTGATTTTTAGGGTTCCCTCCTCCCCTCGCTCACCCTGTCAACATGTTTTTCTGGTAGTATTTTCAGGGAGTTGGAGGGATTGTGTTAGGAAGGAGGAGGCATGGAAGTCCACTTCCATCAGCGCAGCTGATCCAGTGTAAATCTGCACCCAACCCCAGATATTTCAGATTACAAACCCCATTATTGCCAACCACTCACCACACTGTTTGGGAGTTGTGGTCCAAAAGATCTGGAGGTCACCACATTAGAGAAGGCTGGCGTACATGAATATTACCAGAAATCAGAGGCATTGGAGCACCACTTCAGTTCAGCGTCTCCTCCTAAATCCAGAAGAATAAGGTTTTTCCATCAGGAGGTGCAATGATAGAAAACGCCTCACAGGTAAACTGGGGCTTGTATTGTGATAACAAGATTAAGAGTGCCATCCTAAACTCACTTACCACGGAGCAAGCCTCATTGAACTCAATGGGACTGAAGTGTATCATGAAGAGAAGACCACACAGCGGTTGCAAAACCATCCACAACAACTTTAATAAATAAAGCTTACTGAGAAGAGGCAATGCAGCAGACCGCTGCAGGCAAGGCTGGACGGAAACTGAAAGCACAGTGCCTGAGAGACTTGGGCACCTCCTAATATGGCAAGCCAGGAGGACCAATACACTACAGGGTCATATTTCTGAGTAGACTAGCATAGGTTTGAAACCTTAGGGTAATAGGAGACAGAGAGCCTATCTACACTACTGCTTTAAAATGGTTTATAACAGTTTTAAACCGGTTAATAACTGTTATTAACCAGTTTTAGGGTGGCCTCTACAAGATCGATTTAAAACTCTTTCAAGGCGCATTACAAATTTTACCTCTACAAGAACGGAGCGCAAATTGGGGGTCGAGGCGCTTTTTATCTCCGATTTCGCATTTTCAAATGTGCGTTAAATAGCGAGTTTTAATTTGCCACAGGAGTTAAAGTGCCTTACGGTCTAAATATGCGATTTTCTGCATGTAAACAACTTTAAAGTGTGTTTCATATAGCCCGTAATGCATTTTAAAGCAGTAGTGTAGATAGGCTCCTAGGCTTGTATGGGAAACTGCTTGGTGACTCAGACAATAATGATGTAAAAAGGAATCTTTGCCTTTCTAGTAAAATGGAGACAAAACATAATCCTCATTTACTTCCTATAATGATTATTCCGCCGCCCCCCTCCAAGATCATTCTAACACAAGTCCAGGGCTGGCATCAAGGGCAGGAATGGTTGGGCACCTGCTAAGGGCCTACACCCTAGCAGGGACTTTCTGACGAGAATCCCCTGGACTCTCGCTCTCACCCAGATGATGGAGGTGGTGGTGGTGAGGAGGAGCAGCAGATAACACTGGCGACTAGCTCAACTGGTTTTCTGGCTGTCAAGCAAGCAAATGGTAGCAATGATGAGAAAGAGGAGGAGGAGCAATAGCAGCTGGTGACAATGAGGATGAGAAGGTAGACTCCCTGAGGGAGGAGGCCCAAGGACACTCCAAAACCTGGAATGGACACTGCACAATTCCCTCTAAGAAAAAAAGAATGGTAACCTGACCAATATAGCAGAAAAAGAAGCTAGGTGATGCCATTGTGGGAAGAAGGTGGTCCTATGATTGTTGTTGTCGCAATGACCTGTTAGCCAACGGTGGTGTACAAGCTGTGATCCACTGAAGTGAAGGCAATGGACCATATCTGGCTGACCACCAAAACGTTCTGGTTTTACTGCCTGCCCCAAGCTGCAAAAATGCCGGCAAATACATTGCAGGCTGTAATACATAACTGGTTGGCTGTTCCTTCGGTGTTCTCTCTTTGACCTGAATAACTTCCTACAAGACTAGGAGTTTTACATCATCTCAAACTTGTATTATTCTGTCACATTAGTTTTATATTACTGCCATGTTCAGCAGTTTAGTATGAATGTGATAGAGAAGTAAAATTACATGCACACTTTCATATTGTTGTATCGAAATCAAGTACTCAAAGGACACTAATATGGTGCAAACCTAATAAAACAGACAGTTGCAAGCAAAAAGACATTTTTATGTCATGTTAAGCATCAGGATGCTTAATATCTTTTCCTGGACCACTGTCAGCTATGCATAAGAGCAAATGCATAGGCTATGTGTTGCCTATGTGCCCTGCCCAACACCCCAACCCTGCCTAACCAAGCTTGAATGAATTTGTGCCCAACATTTTCCCTCTGAATTTTGATGTTGAATATTTTATGAATATTCTGTATGTATGCAAATATTTGGCTAATGTCACACTAATGACATCACAGTAATTAACATCCAATGATATTTTGCACTTGATTTCAATATTTGGTTGTTGACATTAATTAATTGGAATCTACTTAATAACTGAGTTGCAATAACATGTAGCCCTTGTTGGCTGACATGCATTATAGGCTGCCATGTAGTCTAGCCAGCATTTAACAGAAAAGGAAGTTAAAGCTGAGTTTCATCACAGTGAACAAAGTGGCCAAGCTCCTTTTTAGTTGTTGGTTAACATCCTAATGAATGACATTTGCATCCTGATTGTTTTGAGTGATATACAGCTTCAAGGAAGAAATAGGATATGGAAGAGTTTGTCTCTGTAGGGTGACCAGATAAAATCCAGGTCAGGGCTCATGTAACTTTAACAGTTGGGAGATGATAGTGGACCGACATGGGCGCAGGCCCTCCCAGCTGGGTACTGTGTTAGTGAGCAGGTGAGGGAAAGTGGGCGGGGGGGGCGGAGTAGCTGTGGTCTACAGGGATAATCTTAATCTGACCAGACTTCCTGTTCGTGAACTGAATCACATCGAGTGTGTGTACCTGAGTCTGAAGACCAGGGATAGACTAGGGATTCTGTTGGTGTACCGGCCACCCCGCTGCCTATCAGACTCCCTGGCTGAGCTCACGGAACTGGTCTCGGAGCTGGTGTTGGATTCGCCCAGGCTTTTGGTCCTGGGCGATTTCAACATCCCATTCGAGACTGGTTTGTCAGGTGGAGCTCGGGAGTTCGTGGCATCCATGACAACCATGGGCCTATCCCAATTGGTCTCTGGACCCACACATTCAGCGGGTCATACCCTCGATGCTGTTTTCAGTTCCGAACAGACGGATCTGTGGGCGGAGGTAACGAATACCTCCGTGTTGTCATGGACAGACCATTTTCTGGTTAAGGTTAGTATCACGGCTACCACCCGCCCCTGCGGGGGTGGTGGACCTATTAAGATGGTCCGCCCTCGAAGGCTGATGGATCCTGCTGGATTCCAGAAAGCCTTGGAGGGTTCTATGGCTGGTATCGTCGACGATCCTGTAGAAGCCCTGGTTGATAGATGGAATCGAGACCTAACTAGGGCTATCGACACGATCGCCCCCAAATGTCCTCTCCGACCCGCTTCTAACAGGGCGCCCTGGTATACGGAAGACCTCAGGGAGTTGAAGCGGAAAGGACGACGACTGGAGCGCCGATGGCGGAAAACTCCACTTCTATCCGACAAGACACGGCATAGAGAACATCTTCGTTCCTATGGGGTGGCAATACGTGCAGCGAAGAAAGCTTTCTTCTCTGCGCGCATTGCGTCTGCGAATTCGCGTCCAGCGGAACTGTTCAGGGTGGTGAGGGGTCTAACCCGGGCACCTTCCCCCCTGAATCCGACTTTAGAGCCTTCGGCGGTTCGCTGCGATGCCTTTAATGATCATTTCGCAGATAAAATCTCTCGGATAAGAGCCGACTTAGATGCCGTCGTTATAGCAGAGGCTGACGATGGAGTGTCCAGTGACTCCGCGAGTAGAATTATACTGGATCGGTTTCAGTTGGTGAGTACCGAGGACGTGGACAAGCTGCTTGGACGAGTGAGGGGGACGACTTGCCCTCTCGATCCCTGTCCTTCATGGCTGGTCGTCCAGGGAGGAGATGCGGTTAGATCGCAATTACAATATATTATTAATGCATCTCTCAGGGAGGGGAGTTTTCCATCATGTTTAAAAGAAGCGGTGGTACGGCCGCTTCTAAAGAAGCCCTCCCTGGATCCCCTGGACTTTAATAACTACAGACAGGTATCAAACCTTCCATTCTTGGGCAAGGTGATCGAGAGGGCGGTTGCCTTTCAACTCCAGGTAGTCTTGGATGACACTGATTTTCTAGACCCATTTCAAACTGGCTTCAGGGCGGGATACGGAGTTGAGACTGCTATGGTCGCCTTAGCGGATGATCTACGCCTGGGTATTGACAGGGGGAGTGTGTCCCTGTTGGTACTTTTGGACCTCTCAGCGGCATTCGATACCATCGACCATGGTATCCTTCTGGAACGCCTGAGGGGATTGGGAATCGGGGGCACTGTGCTTCAGTGGTTCCGGTCCTACCTCTCGGGCAGGTTCCAGATGGTGATGCTTGGGGATAGCTGCTCTGCAAAGAAGGAGCTGCTGTGTGGCGTACCGCAAGGTGCCATCCTTTCCCCAATGCTGTTTAACATTTATATGAAATCGTTGGGAGAGATCATCTGGAGGCATGGGGCGGGGTGCTATCAGTATGCTGATGACACCCAAATATATTTCTCTATGCCTTCGACAACATCGTCAGCTAAGGATAGTGTGTCTCCTCTGAATGAATGCTTGGAGGCGGTAATGGGCTGGATGAGGAAAAACAAACTGAAGCTGAATCCAGACAAGACGGAGGTGCTTGCTGTCAAAGGCCGCAACCTGGGTTTGGAGGTGTGTCAACCGGTTCTGGATGGGGTTACACTCCCCCTGAAAGACTGTGTTCGCAGCTTGGGGGTGCTCCTGGATCCGTCGCTCCAAATGACAGCCCAGATAGATGCGACGGCCAGGAGTGCCTACTATCAGCTTCGGCTGATACGCCAGCTGCGCCCCTTCCTAGAGTTGGAAGACCTAAAGATGGTGGTGCACGCGCTGGTAACTTCGAGGCTTGACTTCTGCAATGCGCTGTACATAGGGCTACCTTTGTGCCTAGTCCGGAAACTTCAACTAGTTCAAAATATGGCAGCCAGGTTGGTCACCGGTACATCTAGGAGTGACCATATTACGCCAGCTTTAAAATCGCTCCACTGGCTGCCAATTAGTTTCCGGGCGAAGTATAAAGTGTTGGTCATTACCTTTAAAGCCCTACATGGTTTGGGTCCAGGTTACCTGCGGGATCGCCTTCTCCCGTACAATCCGCCCCGCACGCTCAGGTCCTCTGGGAAGAACTTACTGCGGTCGGCCAAGACTAGGCTGACAACTGTTACCCAGAGGACCTTCTCTTCTGCCGCTCCCAGACTGTGGAATGACCTGCCGGAGGAGACTCGTCAACTTAACAGTCTTTTAGAATTTAAGAAAGCTATAAAGACTGTTCTCTTCCGGCAGGCATATCCAGTGTAATTTTTAGAATGTTTTTAGGATGTTTTAGGATGTTTTAATGATGTTTTAGGATGTTTTAATGCAGTTTTAATAATATTTGTCATGTTTTAATTAGTTTTATGTATTTTATCATGCTGTTGTTCCCCGCCTCGATCTAGATGGAGAGGCGGGTAAGAAATAAATCGTTATTATTATTATTATTATTATTATTATTGTAGAGAAAAGGGAATTTCAGCCAGTGTCATTTGTATGCAATTAGTTCCTGGTGAAATTCCCTCTTCATCACAACAGTTAAAGTTGCAGGGGCCCTGCCTTCTTTTGTATATGGTCACTCTAGTATAGTGCCTGTACCTTTAACTGTTGTGATGAAGAGGGAATTTCACCAGGAACTAATTGCATACAAATGACACTGGCTGAAATTCCCTTTGCTCTACAACTATTAAAGTTACATGAGCCCTGACCTGGATTTTATCTGGTCACCGTAGTCTCTGTCTAACGCAAAA
Source organism: Anniella stebbinsi (assembly GCA_029215795.1). Taxonomy (NCBI): domain Eukaryota; kingdom Metazoa; phylum Chordata; class Lepidosauria; order Squamata; family Anniellidae; genus Anniella; species Anniella stebbinsi. The sequence goes on along the minus strand of JARDYH010000003.1, from coordinate 114,186,003 downwards.
TAATTTGATTTTCAGAGTAGTTCTAATGGCCAACCAAATGAACTTGCCTAGAAAGGAGGCATCAACTTTAAGAGTTGGAACAGTCTGGCTATCAAACCAGAGCTAAGGACTGAGAAAACAAGGGGCTGCTCCTGTGGGAAAGGAAGCCACACTTGTGAGATTGCCTTGGATACTCTCAGAAGTGCTAGAAGCAATAATCATTGTATCCAAAGGCCGTGAGCTTCAGGACAAGGTTGAACCAAGTTCAAAAATGCAGGGTCAGACAGGCCAGGAAAACATTTCAGATTCTTGAGTATGTTTTGCAGCCACCATCACATTTTTAGGTTTCAGGCCAGTGAAGATATAAAAAACATGTTAGCAATCTTAGGGGCCAGCACTGAACTTTTTATTGTCTGCAAGTATTCAAGCACGAAAGCAAAACTCCATTGGCAAGTGGGTCCAACATATGACATCTTGACAGGTGCAGAACAGACACAGATTTTATGATACATCAACTTGTGGCTTGAGGTTATTTAGGAAGAATGGTCTTAGAAGGGGTATACACTTTGGCTTTCTATGGAGATTTTTTATTTTGTTGATAACTATTTCTAAAGCACTTTTAGAGATGGTCACTGTGAAGAAACCAATTTTTGTGATGTAAAAGTTTAACATGTTCAACTGTTATGTTTTGTTGCAAAGAATGAAGATGAAGGGGTTAACAGTACAAGGGGAAAATGTGTGTCTTTTAGTTCAGCCTGATGCTCATGGAGTGATACATTGTAACTATAGTATGCTGGTAGAGAGGCAGTTACCATTATTGTTACTGTAATGTGAAACTAGGTTCTGGCTTATATTTGGGAATGTTGGATCCAAATTGGTACCACCTGACTGGAAGATTGCAAAACTTTTGAAAGATGCCTGTTGGCCCTGAGTTTGAACAGAGGTGATGTAATAGAATATTTGCCACACCAAAGCTGATTGGTTGGCAGGTTCTGACAGGCGCTGTTGAGAGACATTGGGGAAATTTGTCAAAGAGATTCATCAGTAGAATTTTATCTGAAAGTGTCACCAGGAAAGAGTGCCAACAGACGATTGTGTTATTGAGTGTCTTCAGGAGAGGCTGAGAGACTGAGGAGACAGGAACTACACCAGGAAGCCAAGCTGGAAGTGGGCAAGGCAGAAAGCAGAAGACCATAGAGAGGTTGATTCCAGGAGCAGCCTTCAGGAAGATCCAAGGTCTTGATACCAGCTGGTGGAGTCTGCTGGACCAGACTGAAGACTTCAAAGGAAGTCTGGTAAACTGCAGTAAAGGTCCCAGATAGTGGTTAAACCTTACTGGAAGGAGGATGACATATCAAGCCATTTGTAGAAGACCTGTGATTTGACTGGGGTGGAGCTTCATAGGGGAATGGACTTAGTTATAGTTATATTTAGGAACTGTTTCTTCTATAACCAATGTGGCATAGTGGTTAGAATGTTGGACTGGGATTCGGGAGATCTGAGGTCTAGAGACCAGTCACTGACTCTCAGCCTAACCTACCTCACAGCGTTGTTGTGAGGATAAAATGGAGAGGATAAAACTATGTAAGCTGCCTTGGGTTCCTTGCAAGAGGGAAAAAAAGATGGTATGTAAATGTAATAATAAATAAGTAACGTGATTGGTGAACTCAGCGAGGCTTTCTTCTGCGTTGACATCTATAAGATTGGACCATAAAAATGCTATATGAGAACCAGCAGATCCACCCTCCTATTCTCCAGACCAGTTACAGCTTCTTCCTTTCCTCCCACTACAAATTAATTATTTAAATTTCTTTCTTTCTTAGGGTTAGAGTATTGAACTAGGACCCAGGAGACCCAGATTCCAATCCCCAGTCAGCCATGACCTTGGGCCAGTCACCATCTCCCAGGCTAGCCTACCTGACTGAGTTTGTTGTAAGAAGAAAATGGGGGCAGGGCAGGGAGAGAACGCTGTACACTGACTTGAACTCCTTGAATGAAAGACAGGATATAAATGACACAAATTAATTGATGTTCAACGAATAGCGTGCCCAAGTATAGATTGAGAATGAGGGATGGAGGCACACCTGACTTTGTTTCTACTTGACCTTGTAATGCTGGAAGGGATTGGATGTGCAGGACAAAACAAGCAAGCATGCAAACAACCAAAAAACCCCACCAAAATTTGACTTTGAAAGAGATAAGAAGTCCCATGACTAGGAAGAAGCGGAAAGGAGTGGGTGATGGTGGTGAAAAATGAGCAAAACCCAAGATTAGAGGAAACATTTGGCAGTTTCGAGGAAGGCTTATTACTGCATAAGCCCAATGATTACTGCATTAAGCTTATGCAGTAATCAAAAGCTGGAAGCATTGGTCAGCAGGAAGTCTGACCACTTATATGGATATTTCATGCTACTGCAAACACCCAACCACTTTGCCAGGCTCTGTATGTGTAAATCTGCATGTGCAGTGTTTTCTGTAAATGACAATGGCATTTGGGGAGTTTATTTAGGATTTGTCTTTACCTAGCTTTGAATTTCAGCCTCGGTTTCAAAAATAACAATCGACTTAGCATCAGGAACTTCCAGCATGACATGGAGGATGCAAGAATAATCCGCCTCTGGAAAGCTCCTTAGTCTGATTAGTTTATGTGTTATTTTAGCATGTTACCGTATTGCACAATAAAGCAAGGTTTTAGTACTAGAAATGAGCATATCTAAGTGCCCCTTGCTATTTCCAGTGTGTGCATTGATTGCATGCTCTGAGATGATATGCTTTTAAAAAGTTTTTCATGCAGAAATTGTAACCGAAGGCATGATAAAACCCTGACTTTGAATTTCATTTCCCCCATCTGTTATCTTAACAGAATACACCCCAAAACATATTTTGTGCTGCCACAGTAATATAAGAGATCGGGAGAAGCTGAGCCATAAGGAATCAAAACCTTAATATAACGTCTTCGGGTTTTGCATTTTAAATACAGGCATTCATTGTTGCACCGAGGCTTTAGATCCCTTCCCAGACATTATAGAGATTACCTTTGGTAATGCCTATTTCATTGTCCTTTGATATAAAATAATGTATGTCATAAATCATCTAAGTGGATGTCATTAGAATGAAAAGAAGCTACTTAAGATATGTAACAATTTGCTTTCCATATTTGAAGAGGATCGGTTTGGAGTGTTTTAATTACACAATGTCTTGAAGCCCTTGCCGAAAACATTACATCCAGTGTTTCAATGTATGTATGTGTACACACACATTTTATTTTCTACAGGTCTGTTTACATTAGAATTCTATATTTAAAATTATATATTACACACATTTTTTCTGTAGGTCTGTGAATATTAAAATTCAATATTTACAATTATGCACACTCTTAGGGCCAGGTTGCCTGAAGACCCCTTCTCCCATGTATATCTGCCCAGATCCTAGGATCATCTTCAGAGGCCTTTCTCTAGGTCCACCTGCCAAGTGACCACTAGAGAAATGGCCTTTTAGTACCTTTAGTTCTACTCCATTAATATTTTTCTGCTGATTGTGTTTGTTTTTCTCTTGTATCTATCATCTCTCTCTCTCTCTCTCTCTCTCTCTCTCTCTCTCTCTCTCTCTCTCTCTCATCTAATCCATCTAATCCATCTATCTAAACTATGCACACACAGGCACAGGCATACATTCTTTATAGAGCTATAGAAAATAAAGCTTGTCCTCACTAATTTGGACTTCTTCATCTTCTTCTTTGAGTGGCTTACTTTTTGCTGTTCTTTTAATGTGCATTTTTGAGGGAAAGTGTTTGTTTATTTTTTATTTATAGCTTCAGGTATGGGGCAGTATACAAATGTAATAAAATAAATTAAATAAAAGAAGCATTAAGACATACAGTTGTTTGTAGCTTGGAATAAAATTAAACAGCGATTCTTTAAGGCACTGAAACATGTTTTTAATTATAAAAAAGGCCTGGGTACACAGGACAAAATAGATAAGAGGGGAAGGAGCCTAGACAGAGGGTGATATTTAAAATTATCCGCGTGCTTCACATTTCTAAGATTGCTTCCATTTGGAAGGGACTGGATGCTTTTGTGCTTCTTCAGTACAGAACAATTTGAAATTATTGGAGCACTTCACTTTGAAGGTGATCAGGACATGGAATGTATACATTGTGGAGAGATTTAAAATTATGAGAGCTCTTCAAATTGTTTAAAACATTGATTTTTTTTTATATATAAAATTGATTTTTCCCTCAAGGTTTTATTTCTTCAATGACTAGGTAATTATGGAAAACCAGGCACCGAAGTACTTCACTCTAAAAGTACAGTGCCTTGTCTTCGTTGCTGCGCTCTCCCTCTCCCTTCTGTCTTTTCTTCCTTTCTTCTTCGCTGCTTGGATAGACACATTATCCTTTGTTCTTGTTCGTAAATCCTTCTCTGACCAAGGAGAACCAGGAAGTTATTAGGGGTCAGAACAAGGTCAGGTTGAAAATTCAGCCTGTTCCAACCTACCCTTAAACTAGCAAGATATCACTTTGCCATCCTCAAAGCTAAATCCAAACCAAAAGCCAGTACTACTTTGGTCTCACGTTTGATCGGTACTTTATGAAGGAAAAGCCCACCAGCAGATTTTTTACAGCTGAGGTTTGCACAGAGACTTGCAGGAATCAACTAGGTGCTGTTAGTATGGTTTTAGTTCCTCATATGCAAACACATATGGCTTTTTCAAGCACCACTTTATTGATATATTTTTGTCCTCGGACCTGTACAGAAAAAGCACGCTTGCTTGATCTATCCACTTTGTTGCTTGGCAAGAGGAGGAAGTACAGAACATTTTCTGGAGTGTAAAAACTACAACCCTGTTCAGCATCCTGTAGAAAATGACATTAAAGCAGCCATATGTTTTCCTTTTGTCTTTTTAGGTTATTTGGAACTGTCTCCTAAGGTTACTCAGCCCTTGCGAGTATCAAATGTTGGATTCTTTCCCCATGTGTCCCATGTAACATGGTCACTCCCATATCCATCAAGGGCCATGTTAACTGCAGGGCTCTGCAACTCTTTTGGGCACATGGGCGCAGTGGGGAATTTGAGAAAAAGACCTGGGGACCACTACAAAATGGCTGCCATGAGAGGTGTGGCTAGTCACAAAGGACAAATAACCTTCCAGGAAGTGGGGTCTGAGCCCCAATATGCAAAGCTACTCCTTTGACTTCACAGTTTTCTGTGCCGACAAACCTATATTCACAGAAGGCAAAACCCTTTTTCTTTCCCCCTCAGCCTGCTCCTACCAACCATCTATCACCTCTCTATCTCTTTCTCTCTCACATCCCAGCTCATCACCCACATGTCCTTTCTTTCAAAACCCCATCCATCCATCCATCCATCCTTTTACATACATAAGCAAGTACCCCATCACCCATGTATATATAGATTCATGCATATACATTCATGTATACACGCACACACTCCTCCCTTCTCATTGCAACCAAAAGCAATCCTATACTCTCTTTTAGGACTCTTCCAAAATACCTCCTCTATCTGGATCACCACTGCACCCTTTCTCTCTCCCTCGCACACAGGCAGCCACATCCATTCAAATATACAAGCACATACACTCTCCCCGACACTTCCAGCTGGCTTCTCATTATCTCCCTCCCCACTGGCTTCCTGCCCTGCCATTGTCCCTTTAGCCCACCCAATGCTATCCCCAGCTCCCCCCCACACACTCTCTTTAGCCTCTCCAGCTTCCCAGGCACTAGTGACAGGAGTTTCTTTGACTCCCCCCCTCTTTTTCTTGGTGGCTGGGCAGGATACAGAGGAAAGCATTGGTCTACAGTTGCCTGCCATCTTTATTTCTTAAGAATATGTCTGAGCTCCAGAGGCATTCCTGGAAAAGGAGATGGCAATAGCTGGAGAGCCCTCCCTTTGCTTTGAAATGATCCCAGCTGTGGATAAGAAAATTGCTTAATTTTTTTACAAGTGAGAAGGGTAGGCTGCCTCCACAGACACCAGTAAAAGTACCCAGTGGTTTATTGGTGTCCATGAGCACCACATTCTCCATTCCCTAATTTCACCCATCTGATTCTTCTAACAATGTGTGTTTGGTGCACCATCCAAACGATGCATCTCCAAAGGGGGAGTCTTACATCTTCTCATGGCCTCTTTACACTCCAGCTGTGTAAGAGTAAATGTGAAGGAGGCAGAAATCACACCAGAATACATGGAATTGGGGACAATTATATGGAAGCCCGTGTTCTTGTGGAAAGTGTTTTTCCCCTTCAATCCTAGGAGAAAAGTTCTGGATTGATTCAGTCACTAGAGGATTTTAGGATTGCCTACAGCCTACACCCAGCTAAAAGCATAAGGAGGTCCATGCTGGATTACACCAAAGGCTTATCTAGTCCAGCATTCTGTTCACATCCATAATCAGGACATGAATGCAATAGCACTCCTTGCTCATGTTTCTCAGCAACTGGTATAGAGAAGCATACTGCCCCAAATACTGGAGATAATAGAGCCATTGTGACTAGTAGCCATTCATAGCCTTTTCCTCGAATACCCCTTTAAAGCCATCTAAGTTGATGGCCATCACTATATCTTGGATAGCAAGTTATACAGTTTCACTATGCACTCTATGAATAAATACTTCCTTTTCTCTGTTCTGAAAGTCATCTCAATCTACACATACTTTTAGATATGCTATAGTGTCCCTCGTCTCCACGCCCATGCTGTTTGTGACTGAGCAGAGGTCCTTTACAGTGGTAGCACCCCAATCTTTATAACATTCTCCACAAGGAGGCTTGCCTGGACTTGCCCTGATGTCTTTTTGATACCAGGGGAAGTTTTTTAAAAGTTTAAAACTCTAATTCTATTTTGCGCTGCTTGAAATTTTACCTTTCCCCCCCATTTCTGAAGTTTTGGCTGCTGTCCTTGCTGTTCTAGTTAAGTATTTAGTATTTGATTGTTTTATTGAAATTATGTAAGCCTCCTGAGAAATACCATGCATTGCAGGGTGGGATATAAATGCATGAAATAAACAAATGAAATACTCCCATTCATCTCAATGACAGACGTATGGATAAAGGCACCCAAATCATTGAATAATCTGTATAAATGCAACTTGATCCAGGTGACCAAACTACTTGCTCTGCTTTTCACATTTTCTGGGAAAGTCATGAAAAAGCACAATATAGCTAAATCAATTTTTGCAAATGCTACTGCAGCGATGGCCTGTAGAAATTAACCACAGAAAAATATGGGGCAGGACTTTACATGTGCAGAAAAATGGTTGGAGGTTGGGAGTATAAGGGAAACAAAAATACTGGTAAGAAAGTTCATCAACAGCTGGGTATCAGAAGCTGTGGATATGAGTGAAAGGAATAAGGGTTCTGGGTAGAAGTGGGACAGACATCGCTACAGCCAGGAGCCAGACAATGGGAAAAGAGCATTCAAACAAGATATCATGTAGTAGGAAATTAATTTGCTCCCAACTTTTCCTCAAAATTCTCCTCTGAAGTTTTATGTTTAATATTTTCTAGATACTCTCTGAATACTCAAATATTTGTTGAATATTCATCAAATATATTATATCTGTATTTGGCATCTGATATTTGATTGCATTATTTGATATTTGGCTGTATTTGACAGTTGACATGCAATGGTACTTCATACTTGACAGTATTAGATAGCTGTCATGTAACTGAATTTATAATTTGACAGGTGACGTCTTATCAGATTTCATATTTGATGCCCACCAAAACCAATCAAGAGATGCAACAAGCCCAAAGCAATGGAATTTTGATTTAAAATATGAATTTGGATTTCATATTTGAATTCAGAACTTAGCTTTCCAAATTTGAGTGTCAGAGCCAGTGGTGTAGTGGCTAGAGTGTTGGACTGGGAGCCAGGAGATATGGGTTCTAATCCCCACTCGGCCATGGAAACCCACTGGGTGACCTTGGCCCATCAAAATCTTTCAGCCCAACCTACCTCACAGGGTTTAAACGTTATTACCAACACCTTGAATTCGGACCTTAAACGCATTGGCAGCCAATGCAATTCTTTTAAGACCTGTGTTATATGGTCTTTATAGGATGTTCCGGTAAGCAGTTTAACTGCTGCGTTTTGCACTAGCTGCAACTTCCAAGGTTGTTGTTGTGAAGATAAAATGGAGAGGAGGAGGATTATGTACGCTGCCTAGGTTTCCTTGGAGGAAAAAAGGCAGGATATAAATGCAATATTAATAATCAGCGAACTTTGAATGATCATTTCCATCCTAAAACTGTGATAATTGATAGCAATGTATGTTTGATCTACTATATTAATAAACTAGTGATAGGGTTGGGGAAGATCTTGTTGCAAAATAAGACTAATGTAATAAAAAGGTGTTAGATGGCGCATTATTATTACATGTGGCTATAGAGAGCATCTCCTTCACTTTATGCTTATTTTATGATAGTTATTTTGTTTTGGTCAAATTATATGAGCAGATTGAACATAAGGAGAACTAGGAAGTAAAAAAAAAAGGTGGCATAAAATTGTCTTCCAGGGAAATGTACAATACATACATAGTTGAAGAATTTTCTGATCACTAAACATTGTTGAGAAAGTTTGCCCAAATTAAAATTATTTTGAAAAGGCAGGATGCGGCCACGTATGGATTTTGTAAGAAAGTAAAATGAACATATTACGGATTTATTTTTATTTTTGTGTGTGTCAGCTTGCAGTAACACCTGCCACGTACACAAGGTCCTTAGCCTTTCATGCACATCATAACTTCAGCCTAAATTTAAAGGAACAGGGAAAGCAATAGAGCAAAGCTCCCCAGATGTTGTAAGGTCTGTGCAATTGTAAATTTAAGAGGACCAGCTTTCCATCCAGGTTTTAATGCACCAGATACAATATGAAAATTCCAAGCCACACTGGCTTATTGAAATGTCTGGCCATTTGAATATGAATTTCGGAACAGATGTACAGGGGGAGGCAATAAAGCTGTGATAATGAGGAACATTTCCACATCATCTCACAAAACTACTAATCTATAATGAGAAGAAAAGCTATTTGGTGGAAGAAGGTAGTTGTCATTATTTTTAGTCAACTCAGTTGTTGGGCATTCAGATGCCTTGATTCCATTTATTTAACTTTGATTATATTAGATTTTTGCAGGGACAATGGTGGGGCAAAGAAGAAATTCATTAAGCTGATGTTCAGTTCATTACTATCTGGGTTTTTCAGTGCCTCCCTTTTTGGAGGACAAGAGGCTGTCTGGATGTGAATTAATGCTGTTGTTTTTAATTCGAATGTTGCTGTTAAATCAGGCAGGCAAGGACTGCGTTATCTCCCACCTTCCGTTTTTATGGTCACTCTGCAACTTCAGTCACAACCGGATGCTACTAGCCTTCTGAAATCCTGCCAGTTTGGTTTTCAATCTGGTGACAATACTTACAGCTTCTGATCAAGTGGTTATGGTAATCCATCCAATTTATTTTCCTAAGGCTGTGGTCCGAAACATACTCACAGTCAAGTAAGGGCCACTGAACTCAGCAGAACTAACTTTTTTGTAAATCTGTTTAGGTTTAGGCTGCATGGATATAATAAATTACATTATTCCTACGTCATGGTGGCAGAGGTTTGGGGAGGGAATGTGTAGGCCAGTACTCATGATGTCAGTTGATTTGTTTTATCATAAATACATCTTCCAGATAATATCAGGGTGTTTTCTTCCCTGATGTGAAGGTTGTCTCCATATCAGAAAATTAATTCTATAGGTGGAATGGCCATTACATCATAAGCATGGCACTTTCTTTCAATTACCAGGGAGCTTAGTTGCCCATCGGAACTGCAGTCACACAGAATGTCCATCATGGACAGATTGCGTGAAGAAGTTCCCAAGTTAATTTGTGGGTTCCTCCATGTGATTTGCAGCCCAACATGTAAGGGTGCAATCCTATGCATGTTTAGACAGTATAGAAAATATAACATTATGCTGTGTTCATAAATGAAAAAAAATTAGAAACCCTCTTGAACTTGTTTCTTGCTCTTTGTATTAAAAAAATGTCTGAATGTAGAAAATAATTTAAAGTAATATCAATGTACATCTCATCCAATACAGCTTTTGGTGTTTTGGTTTTTACATTAGGAGCTGATTTAAACCAAACCCATTTTAAACATCATGTGTGAAAAGAACTCAAGTCATTCCTGTGAACATGACCTCACATCCCTGTGAGAGTTTTTCAAGTATTTCTCAGCCCCTATAAAATAGGCTGACGAGATAAAATCCAGGTCAGGGCTCCTGTAACTTTAACAGTTGTAGAGAAAAGGGGATTTCAGCCAGTGTCATTTGTATGCAATTAGTTCCTGGTGAAATTCCCTCTTCATCACAACAGTTAAAGTTGCAGGCACTATACTAGAGTGACCCTATACAAAAGAAGGCAGGGCCCCTGCAACTTTAACTGGTGGAACGTTCACAACTAGCCTTCTCTTGCATCAGTAAAGCAAAATCTAAGTGTAAGTTCTGTATTGTTGAGAGGCATTTCAGATGTATTGTGAAATTTGACTCTGAGCCTATCTACACTACTGCTTTAAAACGGTTTAAATGGTTTAAAACGGTTTATAACAGTTTTGAGTACTGTTGGGGCCCAGGACACACTCCATATACAATTTTCAAAACGTTTTCAAAGTGTTTTATCCTGAGTGTGTAGATAGGCTCCAAGCCTCTGCGTAAGTCTTACTGTATAGTTGTGATGGAGAACATAACTGAATCTGGATCTCAGTCAGGAATGCATGCTTCAGCAAACTGGAATGAGGCTATTTATGGACACTGAATGCACATGAGGGACTCTCAGCTGCCTGGGCAAATGCCCCCAAAAGTATGTCTCCAAGTTGATAGTATCTGAGATTCCTTATGCCTCTTAGAAATACAGAACCTCAAGTATCCCACTACTTACTATTACTTAGTATTACTATAGGAAACCTTCCCCAACCTGGTGCCTCCAGATGTGTTGGACTACACCCCCCAAGGGAATGCTGGGAGTTGTAGTACCACACAAGTAGAGTAAACCAGGTTGACTGGGGTAGGATTTGTGTTGTATTGCCTCAAAGTGAATCATTGCTTAATGGAATGACATCTCTTGCTCCACCTAGATTTTTCTTGGAAATCTTCCAGCTAAATACTGACCAGGCCCAAACTTGCTTGGCAAAGAAAATGTGAAAAGAAAATGTCCACCTGATCTCCACCCTGCTGCCTCAATGGGTGTGATTTACACAAGGTCGGCTCCCCCTCTCTGTTTTCTTTCTAAATCATGGGCGTAACACTTCTCCACCTCTTGTGTAAAAAAGCCACTAGAGTTTTGGAAAATGCTACATAACTTGTTTTTGTAACAGCATAATGAAGAGTCTAATGCAATATGCACACCTCTCACACACCTGCAAATCTCTGAAACAGACGATATTGTAGTGGAGAGAAGTATACATTGCAGTTGGGGGAAGGGGAACACTGAGAGCTGCTCTAATTTTTTCAACTGTTTTATCCAGCTGCTTTATCAGGGCTTTCTGCTTCTGCTTTCCTTCTGGGATTATGATCAGCACCCATTACGTGGGTGGCCATGGGAGGGTAGGTGGTTCCAAACTGAATACTTCCTCTCTGTATGCTCCATTCACTTCCACTCACTTTAATGAGACAGCACCACCTAGTGGCATAATTATAGCGCAATGCTGGGTTTACGCCCTGGGAGAACACGCTATTTCCCAGGTATTACCACATTGTCTCTGGTTATTTTAAAGTGAGATTTTGAAGGGATAGTGCTTGAAGGTGTCCTAGCAATTGATACCCTGACTGTTGATGACATTGTATACTGGACCTGCACGCCCGTGAGTGGCCAATCATGAGCATGCAATAAACTGCTCGTTTAGAGAAGCACTAAAACATACTATCGACTGTGTAGCGGAAATGGATGGACATTGAACATTGCCAAAGAAAAAAGAGGAAAGGCCAAAGAAATGACTGTTGGACATCCTCATCTGGTGATGGAAAGTGTAGCTTTTCAAGGTGTCACTTCTCTAACAGAATAACAAGTCTGGAGTTGCCACTATGGGAGAAAATATGCTTTATTTGTTTCTAAAATGTATCTGCAGGCTCACGAGCACAAGCAAAATATAAATTAAAAATAGCAACAGAATCAACGTTAAAAGCTGAACAGCAGGTGAAATCAGTGGGAAAATGAAAGAGCGACAGTTGCTCAAAGTCCTGGGGAAATTAAAAAACAAAAAGTCTTCCCCTAGTCCATAATGCATGAACACTATATCATTGTGTTACAGACATGTATTTGCCCTTTGCTAGCCCTTTTTAGACATTATCATCAGAAAGAATATGAACAGGTAACGTGGGGGAGGGACTGTGGCAATAGTCCCTGTCCTCAACTTAGGTGTGTTCATTTCTGCATCTGCAACCTGGCACCTCTGTGTATACATACATTTGCTGGTTTTAGACACTTCAGACCAGCCTTCCCTAACCTGGTGTCCTCCAAGTTCCTTGGACTACAACTCCCCTAGTCTTCAGCCAGGCTGGGCACTGGGCATGCTGGATGAGGACTGAGGGCTGGTAGTCCAGCCCATCTGGAGGACACCAAATTGGGGAAGATTGTTTTAGACGGTGGAGGCTGGTGGCTTCCATTCTGGTGGCGTTGTGAACCGATTCTGAGTTTCAGTCCGAACCAGCCAGAACTCTAAAGGAGCTATCCAAAGTGCTGAACCATATTCCCAAAATACGTTTAAGACATTGGACATGCCCTTTAGAGTTCTGGTTGGCTCTGGCTGAAACTCAGGATGGATTCACAGCCTCACCAACATCGAAGTCACCAGCATCTATTGATTTTAGAGAAATATGTGTAGTGCTGCTGGTGTTGGTGTTGGTGGTGAGCGCTGAGCCAATTTGGACAAAGACTGCAAAGCTGGAAGACAGGTTTAGCCCTCCCCCTGCTGCACCATTTTCTGATGAAAATCACATTTCCCCAAATCTGCTATTTAACGATACACGTAGGTTTTCCCCTACAGAGCAAATAGCAACTGAGTGTGTGTGTGAGAGAGAGAGAAAAGAAAGGACCAAATCCTTTCTGTACCAGAGTGACAATCTAAACCAAACCTCTGTGTGTTTACCAAATATTAATGTAACATAAGCCCCATTCATTTCAATAGGTAGTACTAACATGGATTAAGCCCTGTGATTGCTATTTGATTATTCAAACAAACAAACAAACAAACCTGAAAGATCAACTATGGCCCCCATTCTGGGACATCTGGTTTAGCCTTGAGCTATGGTCTCATTCCTATGGTCATCACACAAGGACTACATGAAACAGTGAGTATGGGCTAAGACACTGCTGAAGATTCAAGCCTATGAACAAGGTTTTAATATCTACACACGCAGGATATGACACTTTGAAAACATTTTGAAAACTGTATATGGAGTGTGTCCTGGGCTCCAACAGTAGGCTGACCAGATAAAATCCAGGTCAGGGCTCATGTAACTTTAACAGTTGTAGAGAAAAAGGAATTTCAGCCAGTGTCCTTTATATGCATTTCGTTCCTGGTGAAATTCGCTCTTCATCACAACAGTTAAAGGTGCAGGCACTTATACTAGAGTGACCATATACAAAAGAAGGCAGGGCCCCTGCAACTTTAACTGTTGTGATGAAGAGGGAATTTCACCAGGCACTAATTGCATACAAATGACACTGGCTGAAATTCCCTTTTCTCTAAAACTGTTAAAGTTACATGAGCCCTGACCTGGATTTTATCTGGTCACCCTACCTTACTGCAGCACATACAGTGAAGAAAAAACCATGCGGGCGATGTTGGTACATGCTAAATGTTTAATGTGCGCCTGTGGGAAGCAACCCTAAGAGATCTCCATAAGGATAGTGAACAATTATGTTAAAGCAGTGCTTGAGCAATGGGTGTTCTCAGAATTGCAGGCCAAGTTTCTCTTTGCCTCCTTCACACAAATATGAAGCTGCGGAAGAACAGCTTTCGGTGGTGTTTCCCCACACAGCTGTGGTACTTGTCTACTATGGTCATGTGGGTGGATATTAGGAGCTGGAGTCAATTGCTTTGCCCAGCAGCATGTAATGGAGGGGGCAAATAAGTTCTGTATCCACAAGACCCGTATGTGCAGTGTGTGTGTGTGTGTGTGAGAGAGAGAGAGAGAGAGAGAGAGAAAGAGAGAAAGAGAGAGAGAGAGAGGTGGGGAGGTGAGAGAAGGAGGCCTTCAGCCAGATAAATAGGATATTAGTAGACATAATATCATGGCAATACTGTGAGCAACTGTTTGTCAAAGAATGGAACTTGTATAAATCATTCTGCAATGTCAAGACGACACGCCAGTACCAAAGATAGGCAGGTCTGTGGGAAAGCTGCCTTTTCCTCTTCAAAGAACAAGCTGGTGGAAGAAAAATGATTGGGAATCATACCACATGGCTAATTGCAGTTGGCACTCTTGTTATCGCACAAATGCAGTGGGGTGTTATTGTGGGGAAAGGAGACGAGGTTCTAATTGAAGGATTAAAGGGGGGTAATCCAGCTTGCCTTGTTAAATCAAATTTGTTAATTTACTGTGTATGAGAAAGAGAGAGAAAAGGGCAAATGGGAAGGTGAATTCCTCTTGTTAAACATTTACCAAATGTTGGGCTATTTGAACCCCGGGGAGAGGTAAATACATTCGTTCACCACTAAAGGCTTGCAGCATTTGGTCTTCCCAGTGGGGCTTTCCCTTGTGGTTCAGAGCAGAATGTTTTTTTGTGCTTGGATATGCTACCAGCTTTCAGCAGTGGGTGAGATTTGATCCAGGGGACCCTGACTACTCTTGAATTATTATAGCAGTACAATGATACCGTTATAGTTAAAGGTTTGGCAGACGGTTGCAGTATATACTGCTGTTTTACAACTTGGCTGTAAAAAATTACTTTGGAGTGAAACATGATATACAAGATTTCAGTCCAGGAATATCTTTCAAAAGAGGTGGGGAGAAATACCTGTGCCCCCCTCCCCAAATAAGAAGTTACACGTAAGGGGCTATTCTTGTGCTGTATGACCATTGTACATAAGTTATACGCTCGTCAGCTGTGTTTTAGAGCGTTTGTTGTGCCCCCAAATGTTTCCGTATGTTTTAACACCTCACATAGTGAATGTGTTTTTGGTGTTTGATAGTGTTGGTATATTAAGACCCAAATGCAATTTATTGTCAAAAATCTGTACATTTCCTAGTTTGTGCTGCATTCTAAAAAAAAAAAAGTGTCCTTTAACATGTACACATTTGAAAATTGTGGAAAGAAAACTGCTTACATTTCTCAAATGCACACAAAAACACTTTATTTCTTTATTATTTATGATCTACAATTTTTATATACCACTCTACATCCAAAGATTTTAGAGCAGTGAACAACAGATAGGATAAAAGGATAAAAGCACCACATATATATTAAGTAACAGAGTTCGGACAAAACAAAGTTATGGTAAAGCTGCTACCGGCACTCAAGGAACACTACCTGAAAAACGGTTACACAACAGGTGCATAAACACATACCCTACATATGAATTTCTGTGTGAATCCCCACCCCCCAGAGCCAGGATGGAATGAATTTGATGGTGGAAAAACAAAAGCCTCAATGGAACAGAGCTTGACTGATCTGTTCATCCCTATTCATCTCCCACTTGTGGGTTTCCCAGTAACGTTGGCTTGACTATCATTAGAAATGTAATGCTAGGCTAGATTAACTTTTGGGCTGATCCTGCAGGGTTCTTTTTGTATTCTTAAGTTCTCTTTGTGTGTGTGTGTCAGTGTGTCTGTCTGTCTGTCTGTCTCTGTGCCTCAATGAAACATGAACTGGTGAAAAGTTGCTGAAATGCATCTGCAATAAGTACTTCTTTCAAATGACTGGTATTCATCTTAAATGTACATACAGAGGATCTGCCATTATTAAAGTGAACAAATCAATCCTTTCCCAGGGGTTCAAGGACTGTATTCTTAACCTACATCCTCCGTAAAATGCTATGCTGAAAGAAGTATGTTGTGATAAAAATGTACCCAACCAGAGGTGGACACCTTATGCAAGGTATAATTGAACTTTTTTAAAAAAACAAAACAAAAAACCCAGATGGCTCAAGTAAGTAAAGTCTTATGACACTAAGGAAACCAAATCTAAAACCAAAGAAAAACAGAGCTCCTGACAGAACTATCCAAGAAGTAAAAGTTTTCTTTACACTACGCATTGCAGTCTTTGAAAGGAAATTGCATTGGCCTTGTACTCAAAGTCTACCACTAAAGTTTTGCCATCACATATTGCATGTGCCCCATAGAAAGGGCAAAAAACTTATAGGTGAAATCTTACATGTAATTGCCTGCAAATAAGTCCCACTGAACACAGTGAGGCTGTCTTCTGAGTGGACATACATAGGATCGCAATAAATCATAAGATATGGTTTATACTACATATTGTATTGTACATCATGATATTTGGGCATGATTCAGTCAAAGTCAAGTGTGTGTGTGTTTTGAGTCTGATTGATTTCAGTGGCAAAATTAAACATGTGCTTAAGCGCCTTCTGCTGAAATTAGTATAACTAAGGGCAGAGTCACATATTTTGTGTGATACAGGGTTGACACCCCTGTCAACTTATTTCCAAAAATTTGGAGCACAACACCCTCGATATTGTGATGCCATCACATAGGTGCGCTCTCTTACCCCTGCCATAATGGGGAAAAGGGACAAGGCGCCACCCAATCGCACTGCATAAGGGGAGAGCAGGACATGACCGCAAGGCCCACCTCCCACTCTCTCTGTTTATTGTATCATCCGCACAATTGCCATGTATCTACAAATTGCACATGAGTAAGGGCCGCATTTCACATGTAACGTGTAGTTTCACTATTACGACTTTGCCCCTTTAGTTTTTATTTGATGGGCTTTATTTTCTTGATCCGTACTAAATTAAGCTACTTGCCCCTTTGCTATTATGCCTGAAGATGGGTTTACACTAAAAATAGTTTTTATTCTCTGTGTCTGTCTGTGTGTGAATCGTGTCAGCTATATTTTCTGAAACTTACAATTTTTTTTCTAAATTCTGCCCTTTATTGCTATCATGCAAACCCAATGCCTTCATTGATGTGAGAAAAAACAGATCAAAGTGAAGTCTCAAGAAAATATCCACATGAAATAACATCTCCAGATAGTGCAAAATTGGCATAGACCTGTTGAATTTTCGCAATTCTGCTGTGAGACCTTTCCCAAGGCATCAACATACACTGTTATGTTCGTTTGTGCTTAGCTAAGAGACAGAGCAGTATCTCTGCACACAGAGGGAAACATCTTGGTTCTTCTAATGGTGGAACCCTATGCACACTTACTTCCAAGTATGCTCCATAGAAGACAACCTAATTTTTATATAAAGGTGTCATAATGGACCTTGCATGAATAAAATAGCACATCTATTCCCTTGCCTGAAACTGATGAGTATTGAGAAAAGCAGAGATGAGGGAACCAGGGATGCTCAACTTGCTGATATTCTCCAAATTTTACTTCGAAACTCAGTTTGTCTTGCTCCCATTCTTCTTTGCAATCTGTTTTTCAATTCTTTGAAGTGGGGAAAGTTGTGCATTTTTCAAGGTGTGCAGTTTTCAAGTGCACATATTGTGAATATCAATACAATTTTAGGAATTTGCCAACATTTTCTGAGAACATGCTTCCCCGTTCGCATTCGAGGTTGTGAACAGGGCATCTCCAAGTGATTTGTGTACCGAAATTAAATTTTCATACATGCCTAGAAAAAAGAACATGCGAACAATTCAACTGTTTTAAAGAATAATGGATAGGAGTACATTAAAGGACCAAGCAAAGAAATGGACATGGTTGGCAGGCTTTGTCACTGGGCCACATCCCGGAACTGAGATTTCCAATAGCAATTAATGTTCTGGGCCCAATTTGTATTGTATAGAATTCCATTAACAGCACAATCCTATGCACACTTGCTTGTGAGCTAGTCCCATTGAAGTCAATGGAACTTACTTCCAAGTGGATAGGCATAAGATTTTGTGGATGGCCGGAATAATGTTGACCTGGCACAAATTCATCATTTAAAATAATGTGTTGGGGGAGCTGCGTGTCACACATGTCCTGTCGATTCATGTGTCTGGTTGGCTGCAACCCACTATTGGTTTAACATACATTGTAGGATGATAAAAGAGCAATGCTTTAATTCCTGAGCCATACAGAAATGCATGTAATTCTTCCCACTGACTTTACAGCCCAATTCTATGCAGTTAGCTGACCTCACTCCATTGAAACTGGTGGTATTAAGTGCGCCTGAGTCTGCATAGAATTGCAGCCTTACCCACCTTCTTACACACACACACACACACACACACACACACACACACACACACCTCTTCCCCTCACCCCAGGCACGCTGACTGCATCTGTCCAGGAGTTTTGCTTTCTCCCATAAGACTCAGCAGAAAAACATGGTCTGCACATCTCATCAATTTCTCATTAGTGCTGACAGCATAAACGTCTGTCTGTGTCACCTGCTAGTGAGTTTGTAGAACTTACAGGTTTTGGCACTGAAACGGAGGTCTTGGAATCCTAGCTATCCTTTCATTCCCATTTCTGGAAACCCAGATTTCCTGAGGCTACTACAATATGTTCCACATGGAGCTACCTTTTGAAAACTATGGGAAGATCATGGCATTTCATGGTATTTACTGTTGTTCTATTTTGTCTGCTTTGATGGTACGTTTCTTGTTTTTGGTAAACCAGTTTGAAAAGTTTTGTTTAGAAGTGGTACAAAAGGGCTTTAAACAAATAAACACACTATTTGTGGCATTCCTCACCACTATCAAGTAACGAGATTATGGATTGGATTCAGACTTAAGCATGCATAGAGTAAACCCACTGAAATCAATGGGACTTAATTATGAGTCCCATTGAGTTGAATGGATGAACTCTTAAGTTTGGTACTAGAGAATAGAACGATAACATATAGTTGCTGCTGTCTTCACATGTCAGTCTATTCATAATTTTGCAGTAATAGTGATAGGCTGCTAAGTAGAATTAGTACATTGGGCTACTTTCCATGACATTGCATTAATGACATTTTGCAGCTACGTCTCTCATTAACAGCCCAAATCACTCCTAATTGATCACACAAACTGAAGCAAGTCTTAAAAAGAGGCCATAGAAATATATTAGACATCTGTGGTGAAGTGATAGCAAAAATTGCATAGGGTAACATATGAAAACGACATTTGTAAATAGTCATACGTGACCAAATGTTAAAATATTAAAAATTGAAGGTCACAAAGACATTATAAAAAGACAGTCCAATAGTTCAAAATACGAAGATTTCAAATACAAAACTATCAGTTCAAGACATGAAAAAGTCCAGTTTTATAAAATCTTTACTAACGGCAGTGAGATGTTAACTCACAGCTCCATTTCAAACTTGGTTCTTCTTCATAGAGACTGAATAATATATGGCCCTTTCATTCAAAAGTTTGTACCCCAACTTTCTTTCTTTTTTTTAAAGCCCAATGCTGTTAAGAACAACCTACCAAAACAAGTGCAAGGCTATAACAAAAACCTCCAAACAATATGATTCTTTTAGTCCTTCGGTTTTAAAAAATGCTATTACTGCATTTTTAGATTTTTGCCTGGCTGCTGGTTTTTACATATAATATAATATGCTAGGTTTTTTTATAATATGTTTATGTTATTGTATGTTACGGTTTTAAGATTTGTTCTGTGAATCAGCCAGAAGGCTTCAGCCTTTGCGAAGTATAGAAATATAATCAATATAATATAAATATGCTACTATAGTTACCTAATGATCACCTTAAAGCATCTTAAAGCACAATCCTACTATGCGTGTTTAGACAGAAAAAACTGTAGAGTCCTACAGTTCCCAGCATAGCTGGCTGGGGAATTCTGGGAGTTGTAGGATGTTTTGCTGACTAAACATGCATAGGATTGCATTTGTATTAGGCTAGATCTCTACTACTGCTTTATAGTGCATTGACACACTGCTTTCATAGTGTTATATCTTGCTTTTTATTTCACATTCATAATGATTTGACACAAAGTGTAGATGTTGCCTAAGTTGGACCTCACCATCAGCAAAAAGCATGCATGCTAGAATATTCCATTTCACTTTGTACACAATATTTTCCAGTTTGCTCTTCCTTTATACAGTTATTTATATTTAATATCTGAGAGAGGGAGAGAGAGAGAGGGGTCACTTTATTTATTTATTTATTTCATTTCATTTCAATACTGCCCAATGGCTGAAGCTCTCTGGGCAGTTCACAATAGTTAAAACCCTAAGTACAGTATAAAATATAAGATGAGAGCTTAAAACAACAATACAGAAGTTCAACCGGAGTAAAACCAAGCAGCAAAGCAGAGGTTTATAATACAGATTTGAAATGCAGATTTAAAATACCAAAATTAAAAGACTAGAATATTAAAATGTTAAAATGCTGGTAAAATGAAAAGTTCTTCACCTGGTCTCCGAAAAAGTATAATTTAGGTGCTAGGCAGGTGAACCTCTCTAGGGAGGTTATTCCACAGCTGGGGTGCTACAGCAAAAAAGTCCTGCATTGACCCGCCACAGAGGGAGGTGAAATGCTGGAAGTATTCTCAGGTTACCAGGTGGTTGGGTGTGGTTGGGTGTGTCAAAATGTATTTATTTATTTACTGAAAGCATTTATTTATTCAAAGCCAAAAGACTCCCAGAGAAGCTTACAAGACTCAATAATCTCACAGTCTTGCCATAGCAGAGAATAGCTCCTTCCACTGTTGGAGGCAGAATGTTTGACTTGATGTACCTTGGTAGGCAATGCAGGAAGGCAATGCTGATATAGAAGCCCTTTAGATTAAAGGGAATTGTGTTTCTTTACCATCACTCTGCTTCCTGAATTACATGGGAAGAGAGCAGCGAACACGTGGTCTATAATTTAAAAGCTCCCAGCCCATATAGTTCAGTGGGATAGCGTCCTCTATTGGACATTTTATTGCGCTACTTCAACTGCACACGGCAGGAAATCTCAACGTATTTCAGAAGAATCAGGTTTTCTGATGTTTATTTTTAAATGGAATAATGGAGGAAAGGAGCGGAAGACATGCAGGAGGCTCACAATGTTGTCAAAATGACGTGCTAACTTCCGTCACGAGTGTGCTATAAATCGGTCATTTAAAGAAGTCCGTTGTTCTGGTATAAATACACAAACAATTGTATCTTCTCTAGGAGTTGTTCAGAGTTGTGCACTCAAGTCCAAGTGGGAGCATAGGGAGCTTCTTCTCCATAATTCACATACATCTGATCTGATTTAGTTTATAACAGCATTAACAGAACAAACTTGCTAGAAATTTTCTGATTTCCCACCACCACCACCAATTCCTAGACAGATAGCATATTACCATAAGAGAACAAGAAACAGCAATCATTCCCCAGGGGACAATAATTTGCCAATAAATTTAAAAAACAGCATGACTTAGCAAATGAAGCTGAAAGCCAAAGATACTAAATACAGCCAACTGCTTTGAAACTGTTCATTTCAAAATTTATTTCTGATATTGTCCTGTAGGTTGTCCTATTGAAAGGGACAAATGCTGAGTTCTTGACAACGTTTGAAAATCTAAAGTAGCAAGAGTCTACAATGGTACAGAGAAGTCTTCCTTTCAGTGGAGTTACAATTGCAATTTATCTTCCGGATATATTTTAGAAGTCTCTATAGCCATTAAGTGATAGATATATAGACTATCTTGTTCAAAGAGCAGCATGCTTATATTTGTTATTCAGATGTTGATCATTCCATGTACAGATCTCATTTTTCAAATTGACTTAGTAAGTTCTTCCCCCCCAGTTTAACTATATAAACTATTTAGGATGTTACAATGGCGGAACATTTTAGTGACGCTTGCAATGGTCTTTCAGTATTTTGCCAGCATATTGTCTTACAATACAATCGTATGGATGATGGGGTGGGGGTGGGGAGAGAGAGAGAGAGAGAGAGAGAGAGAGAGAGAGAGGGAAACCAAGGTGTCACCTTTTTAATTTTCCCTTCTACAGCCTTTATCACACCTACCCATTTTGCTTATGTGGGTTCCCCCTCCGTTTCTTATGCGAGTGGAGCCTTTTGATCACACGTGGTCAGTTTTGCTCCGATACCTCAGCTATGCCTGCGGAGGAGGGGAGAAAACGGACAACCCCCATTCAGGGATATTTCGAAAGAGGAAGGAACAAAGGAGCACTCAGGGCGCGAGAGCAGCGTGAGGGGGACGACGTCATGTGAAAGAATTGGATCAAAGTCGCGGCGGGTGTGGATCAAACCGCCCGTGTGATAAGGGTCTACTTCTCCCAGTGGGTGTGAAATAATCTACACTAGCTTCAGGGCTGGCTTAGTTTCCTCATTCCGTGGGTATTTCCCCATTCCATTAATGTTCCCTGATTCAAAGGCGTGGGAGGACTTTCGATTCACTGGATCCATAGATGTTCTTAGCCCACCTCCTTTTTGTCCACTCCTGCGTCAGAGTTCCGACATCAGAGAAACACTCACTCTGCACAGGGAGGAGGGCCCTTGTGAGGGCATCCTCTCTGATCCTGCAGTGAATACAAAACTCATCACAATATTCTAGACAGATGTATTATTATCCTAAAGTGAGGCTGGGCACCATTCTCTTGAGAATGTTTAGTTCCCATCAGAATAGATATACCCACGTTAGTGAGACTACTGTGTCAGTGGTTTGTAGAGTACAAAGGGAGCTCTGTAGTGGGACAAATGGGAGAGCAAATGGGACAGCAAATGGGTGGCAGAGAAATCCCCCCATAGCCAGGTATGTTTGTTCCAATGCATGGCGTGCTGAGTGCTATGCACAATCTTCTCCTGCTTTTCTCCAGCAATCACAGTAGATTATGGAACATCTTCCCTGCTTTTCACTCTACCAGCTTCAGTGAGCACCAATTATCACTAGTAGAATATATACACATTAGAAGTTTGCATTTGACATCCCTACTCAGTTTTCAAAGCACTGTTCTGATTTGTTTGATTGTTTGTTTGTTCATTTATTTATTTAAAATAACCGCCGAAAAAAATTAGCAACTGCTCGGAAGGGAATGGCAGAAAATAGACCTCAACAGATTTTTAGCTGTTGCACACAATGCATAATAATGTTTGAAAGCACTTGGAGAAATAGATAGCCAGTATCAAAGCTTCGCCACTGCCTTCAAGCCTGGAAATGTATTTTTCTAAAGCCACCGTTGCAAATGCTCTTTTGTACATACCATAGCAGTACAATGCCAATGGATATAAACGGCTAGTTTAAAAGAAAAAATAACTAGCATGTGAGTTTTATAAACATGAATTTATTATTATTTATTAATAACATATATCAACTGTCTATAAATATCAACAATGTTGTTTACCAGAATTCAACTAAAAACAATAATACCTCCATTAAAACAGTATCAAAACAACATTAAAATCACAAGTGAACAACATTACCAGCATTATTCACAACTTAAAAGGCCAAATTAAAAAGATATGTCTTAACCCCTTTTCCAAAAAACTGAGAAAGTGGGGACCAATCTTAGCCCTGAAAAGACAGCATTCCACAATTTTGGAGTGATCCAGGAAAAAGCCCTTCCACACATGCCCGACAATTGGGAGTCTGTAATGGAGTGTCCTCCAAAGGGCCTCTTCTGAAGATCTTGATAATCAAACAGATCCATAACAAGATGGGCAGTCTATCTGATAGCCAGGCCTTAAGCTTTAAGGATTAAGATCAATACCTTGAATTCAGCCTGGAAAACAATTCACAACCAGTGCAGATCTTTCAATATGGGGGTGATATGATAATGATACCACATAGCAGACATCTTCTGGTAGTCTATGTGAAATGAAACCAAGGCATGGATAACTCTTGCCAGGTGAGACTGATTCAGGAATGGCTGCAGCTTGCACATCAAATGTAGTTGTGCTAATGCACTCTTGTTGACAACACCACCTGAAAATTCAGGGAAAGTATAGGATCAAGGAACACTCCCACACTACGAGCCTGTCCTTTCAGGGGGAGTGCAAACCCTTCCACAACAGGTGGATCCCAATCCCCAAGACAAGCTTTCTACTGACTAATAGCACCTCTGTCTTGTCTTCATTTAATCTTGGCTTGTTCATTCTCCATGATGATAAACAGGAATCCCCAACATCACCTTCTGGACACACATGATAGAGGGGATCAGAACCACTGCAATGCTGTGTCCCCCAAGGCCCAACCCACCAGTTGGTCCAGAAGGATACTGTAGCTGATGGTATCAAAAGCCCCCGAGAGGTCTAAGACAATCAATAGGAGCACACTCCCCCTATCCAGTTCCCAGTGTGGGCCATCCACTAAGGCAATGAAAGCAGTCTCAGTCCCTAATTGAAAGTCTGATGGCTGGGGATGATGGGAGTTGTCATCCCTCCCCTTGCATGGTATCCTTGAGCCTTTTGTTCCATAGCATCCTTACATTAAGGGTGGAGATATTCTTGGGAAGCTGGGCACGGCCAGCCAACTGCACTCTGATTCCCAGCTATATGGCTATTCCTTCAGCTGAAGAGATGGAAGGAACACGAGGCAGGTTCCAAACCTGCTTGGAAATCCTGGTTTTATGACAAGTCTTTCTATGAATTCTCATCATATTAGGACATGCCAAGAAGCATCCAACTGCAACTGTTCCCAAACTTGCCGGTGATTAATCAACTCATTACTGACTGTGAGGGTTTGAAACTGTGGCTCTGCTTTTAAACAGCCACAAGCGGTGGTATTGCCAAACCACCTGAGGAATAAAAAAATGCACCACTCGGTCCAGCACATGAAAAGTAATTGTCCATCCTTTTAAGCTCAGGCTGCCAAATTGGTGAACAATTAAAACCCTCTCTCCACCTTACTAGCAATTCCAAAGGTTAAATACATTTCCGCACTCGTATAGAGAGGGAGAATAATGAGGAGGAAGCAAGTAAGTTTATTCTTTGAAAAGACATGAAAAGCCAAGTTAAGGGGGGGGAGGGCTTGTGCTTGAAAATCCTTTCAATTCTAAAGAACCAGCATGATAATAAATTGTTTTTGCTGAAAACAGGAAGTTTGGCAACGCAGCAAAAGGACAGTTAAACTTTGGCTGGGCGACCCAAAACATTGTGTTCCACTTTGAAAGTATTTCCAACAACAGCAGCAATAGCAATGAAGAAGTGAGGTTTGCGGGGGGAGGGAGCAAAAAGAAAAAGACAAACCACGAGCGCCTGAAATCCACAGAAAGCAAAGGAATTGTAAAGGCCTCTGGCAGCAGTCGCTGCTTGCCAAGCTTGTGGTCAAATTGTGCTGGCTCACAGACTGGTTTGCCAGTTTTCAATGACTTAGAGCAAGCACAGCTGGAATCCTGCCTCTCGGAGACCTCAAAGGTTGCAAGCAAAGAAAGCCCCCCTCCCCCAGGAATCTTTTCCTTCCTTTTTCTCTGACCTGGACTGGCTAAATTAAAAATAATCCACAATTAAACGAGGGCTCCAAAATCCCTCGCTTTTAGCAAACAAACAAACAAACAAACAAACCACAATGGATTGCATATATTATGTTATGTACCTTGGTCACATGTTCCAGGGCTGGAATAGCAGCCCCTGTCGACACAGGGCCATGTGCCAGACCCCCTGCTGAACTGCTGGGCATCCTATAGAGCAGACTTCCCCAACCTGGTGCTCTCTGGATGTTTTGGACATCAACTCCCAGTAGCCCCAGCCAGCAAGGCCAATGGACAGGAATGCTAGGAGCTGTAGGGCACCACGTTGGGGAAGGCTAGAGTGTGCCAGTCCACTGAAGAGCTTCTGGGATGTGTGGGCATGGTTCTTTCCTGCTTATAATGCAATAAAGGTCCTCTTAAGATAGACCTGTGTTTTGATGGGTGTCATGTGCAGCTTTTGGCTTGGCCACTGCCATTCCCTGATAGTGATTTCCTTCCGGAAATGGCGCTGGCCAGGCCAAAAGGAGCCCAAGAGAGTCATGTGCCCCTCCCTTGCAGTCCACAGACGTTCCCTCTGTATATCCATGGGAGATTGTTCTAGAAGCAGTGCAGGTTCCAGGTGGTGGTGGTTTCTTTGCAGAGGGTCAAGAAGCCCTCAGTGGGGCTCTGAGTAGGGTTCTACTCCATCTCATTCTCGTTACTGCAAGCAGACTCAGAGACAGGGTGGCCAGGTACTCCACTTTACAGAGGACAGTTTTCTATTTGAAGGGCTGCCCAATCCAAGTCAGGTCTAAAGATGAAGAACCATTAGAAGGGGAAGTAAAAGCCTTGAGGTGGTCCATGTACAGGGAGCACTTAGTCAGTAGATTGAGGAGGCACAACACAGGGCACCTGACCATGGTCTTCTTCCCCATTATGGTGAGATGTATTGGCTTTTATTTAAATTGCAGTAATTATTTCTAAATTTGCATCTATACATCTAAATTCCATATGCAAATGTTTTGTGCAACCTTCTCTCTCTCTCTCTCTCTTTCTCTCTCTCTCTGTGGGACTGTCTACCCTACTGCAGAGGGTAGATGAACAGACAGTAAGAGCATGGTGATGGAGCAACATGGCCAGGAGCTACCATAAGCTCTCTGCTGGTGTGGGGGTCTTGGGAGATCACAGACACTGCTGAGCATGGAAGCTAGCCCAGCCTAGAGGCCTCCGCATCATCACAAGGATTTCCCAGTCCTTGATCAGGGTGGGGCATGTGTGACCACCTGGTAACTGAAAGCTTCAAACCAAGATTTCAAAACCTGGTTAGAAAGCAACCATAATAGCCATTTCTCTTGGTGACTAAGGTGAAGGAATTCACTCCAGAGAGGGGAGGAGCACGTGGGCCCACAGCTCACTTCTAACCCCATAGCTGTGATTAAGGGATCTTTGCCATTACATCTGCATTATAGAAAGGTGACCTTCCTTTTGTTTATTCAGTTCTGCCTTGAACCCAGTCCCATAGCTATTTTGGAGAGACTATTAGAAGACATTTCTTAGGCTTTGTTATTAAAGGCTTTAGGACAGGAACAATCCGAGGTGACACTCAGGTTCCAGATTCATCCCTTGAGGCTGTCAATAGAAATTGATCATTCCCTCAGTAGCGAGCTCCTTTACTCTAAAGCAGTTGAGACACGATGAGCCCTGTCATGCCAATGTCAATATTCCCTATTCCCTCTAGGCAAGCCGTGGTCTTTCATTTGTCTCGCAGGGCAAAGCTGACAGGAACAATGGTTTTAATTAAGTTTTCTTTTTTAAAAATATGATTCAGCCCTCCTACTAGGAACAGAGAACACAGGCAATAAAAGACTGAATTAATCGTGTCATATAAAGAGAAAGAAGAATAAATAGAATCCTGCACTTAGTAATATTGAATGCAGAGGACTGGTAGTGAGAACCCATTCCTTGGTTCAAGAAATATGTTTGTAACTCAGTTGTTGTCGGCTCTGTGCTTGTGCATCGATCGGATACTTGTGCATCTCAGAACTGGTGAATGGTGTTCCAGACCCATGCTATCGTTCCTCAGGACCAGCAGCAGACTTCAGGAGCGCATTGGGCATGGTGCTGTCAATGGCCCCTTGCCTCCCTCCCATTTGCTTGGTGTCTCAGCCACCTCCTCTTCCTCCTTGCCTGCAGCCACCCCCTTTACCATTCCCCTGGCTGCTGTGGCCTCCACCACTATTTCCCCTGCTAGCTGTCACTACCACCACCACCATCACCACCACCACCACCATTTTGCCTGGCCATCCAAACCATCAACCCCACCATTTCACTCTCCTCCTCAACCATTTATTCTGCCACCCCCCCCAAGTTTCCCCAGGGAACTGCAATGGTTTTGAATGGGAGCAGAGCCAGTACTTGGCTCAGCTCTGCAGCTGCTGCCCACCATCTTGGATTACACAAATGCAATGCCCACATGTCAACACTGGTCATTGCATTTGAGGTAATCCAAGATGGGGGCAGCAAGGTGTCCCAGCAAAGTGCTGCAAAGAACTGAGGCCTTTAGTATTAAACAAGTCCTTATTGGTGAACACTCCAGCCAGCACCTTCTGTGGTGTGCTATCCAGGGTCCTGACGTGACCTAGAACAGAGAGTGATTTCTTGTTGCAGTCCACTTACTGTGAGCCTCACATTTAGACAAGACAAGGGACGAATGTAAAGTTGTGCTGTCAGTGACCATGAATTGAAGGGGTGTGGGATATAATTGTATAAGTATGCTTCACCCTTGTGTTGCCCATCATGCTTGTGACTCCATCCCATTTTAGCTGTTCTGTCAGTATATCATCACAACAAAAACAGCTCCTCCAGCCTACCTGGGCAATTCTGCTGGTGTATCTTTTGTGCCAGTGGTGTGTCGCACGTTTTGCCAGCACAGTGGGGCTTTTCTCAAATTTTATACTGGGTCATAAGGAATAAAGGGGGAAGGGCAAGAGGTTGTTGCTGAGGATAGGGGGCAGGGCCAGCCAGGAGAAAGTCATGGATTCTCCTGGTAAGCCAGATGTGGCCTGTGGGTCAGAGGTTCCCCATCACTGCTGCAACTCCTAGGCAGCAGATCTCAAATGTCTGGGCCCTAATATCTGGGCCCTAAGACAACTAGGATCCATTATTTAGTTTCTGGTGTTTCTTTTAATACAGAAACCCTGTTTTTCAGTTCCAAAGCACCATCTAATTACTACTTAGAATCAAAGTAGAAACGCTTCTCCAACAGTATGTCATCTCCCCCAAATCATAGAGATAAACATAATTGGCTTTGATTTTTTAAAAATCTAATTTTCATGAGCTTCTCCATTTGGGAGCACAAAACAAAGGTGCAAAATATTGATATAGGCTGCAATCCTATACACACTTAACTGGGAGCAAGGCCCATTGAACTCTGCAGGTGTGGCATTGAGTGCCTGCCTCTTTCTCCAGCCTCCATTACACTGGCTTGACCTTCACTCCTATGCCGGGGCTCCCAGTTCCATGGAATGGGTTCTTACTACCAGTCCTCCACATTCAATGTTACTAAGCGTGTGATTCTATTTGTTCTTCTTTCTCTTGATATGACACAAGGCCCATTAATTCTGAGTAGACATGCAAAGGATTAAGCTTTATGTTTTGCATGAATACATTTCCTCAAGTACTGAATACATGTTGATATTCATATTTAAATGTTATATACAAGCCAAAGCATCTCATAATGATTGCACAAAAGTAGCACAGATGAGACTTCCTTTTCTCACCTGTAGTTATTCCTTTCTTTGAGGTTTTATAGGTTGTTAAAAGCCAACTGGGTTTTATTGAATCCACTCTGCATATTCCATCAAAGTGAACATTGCAAAGTGTCGATAGCAAAGTGTCAGGATCTATCTCAACAGCTGCATTCCATTTTCCTGGTTACACCCTAGTAACCATACATCACAAATAATATAACCTTGATGTCCCCCTTCCCAAATGAAGAAGGTTTCTGAGGGATGTTTCCAGGCTTTTGAAGGCCCTTGGGCAAGACCCCCTCAATGGGCCCCTTTCCTGGGTGGGTCTACCTTATCACCATCATTGCCATCATTGGCACCAGCTCCTGTTGTCCTCTTCCTCTTCCTCCTTCACCACCACCACCACCATCACCACCACCTCCTCCTTCTCATTGCTATAACTGCTTGCTTGACAGACAGAAATCTTGCATGCAACAAGGCAGTGGCATCTCCTTCTCACCAACACTTTTATCTGGGCTCTGGAAAGGGCAGATGGACAAGCCAGCTGCTATGGTGAATAGGAGAAGCAAGTCCAAGGAGCTCTTCTAAGTAGGCCCTTGCTGGCGATGGGCCTTTGGCAGGAGCCCAAACATGCCTATCCTTGATGCTGGCCCTGCACATGTCCATAGTGGGGATCCTGCTCTACATACAAAAGCTCCCTGCTCTCACAGAGTTGTATATCATGTGGGCGACCTGCATGCATAGAGCAGACTTTCTGCTGCAGTCATGACCTCGCTAACCTGTGAAGGATGATGGATTTGAGTGACCAGAGTGTGACAGATAGAGGTGTGCAGAGTGGGTGTTCTCCACCCTGAAATTTGGGGCAGAGCTCCATTGTGGCGTTTCTCCACCCCAATTTCTGGTGCGGATCCCTCTCTCTGCTCTGCCAGATAGTTTGGTGAAAATCTGCCCTGTTTTCGGGTAATCGGTACATTCTCGTCAATGGGAATTAACAGAAATGCTCACAGCCCCCTCAATTTTAAAGATACACATGAAAATTGGCACTGTGATAGCTTTTAAAGAGAGCCATGTTTGGAGCAGATCCCTGCATGCAGTGATTTATACAAAATTTTAAAAGTCCGAACTCAAATGTCTTCTCAGGCACCTTTGCAACTCAAGAGAAGAACTCATAGATCTCTCTCTCTCTCTCTCTCTCTCTCCCTCTCCCTCCTAAATAAATTCAATAATATCTCACTTTACAACAAACGTTATCTCAGTTTGCACTCTCTCTCTCTCTCTCCTTCTCTCTCTGACCGAAATGAACACTGCAAGACCAAGAACTGCAATGAGCTCACGGAATCAAGGACTGTGAGAAAAATTATTGGCATTCCCTCCCCCAAACACTGTGATTGGAGGAAAACAGAACACAGTCACGGAGAGCACTGTGGCAATTCCTAATTGGCGAGCCTCAGATGTCAGTATCAGTTATCAAAACTACCCCACCCCATCACCCCATGTTCCATATTGGGAGGTTTTCAATTAGACACACCACACACACAAAACGGTCAAATAGTGTAGGAGATGTTAGAAGCTCCAACTGTGCACGTCTCTGCTCTGAAATGATTCTATTGGTTTAGAAGCAGCCAATCCGAATGCACCGTGGATGTTCGCGGTTATCAGATAATTCTGGGGCAGAGCCCACACCCCTAGTGACAGAAGGGGCAAGGCTGACAATGCAGCCCCCCCTCTTCATCGTGAATGTCTGAACAGGGCTTAATTAAAGCCACAATGTGGCCAGAATGAAGAAAACCAACCATTAAAAGGCTGGCAACTCAGAAGCATGAGCCCCTTTAAGAAAAGGGGCAAGAAGGAAATGGCCAGTGACCTGGAGCATCATCACACTGGAGGTTTGATGCACATCTGCCATGACTTTGATCCACTTTTTCAGGACTGGACTCACTCAAGGCGAGAGAACAGCACGACGGGGACAACGTCATGCCACTCCAGCGCTGAAAAAGTGGATCAAAGTCGCGGCAGATGTGCATTAAACCTCCTGAGTGATGACGCCTCAAGAGAAGGAGCTCTTTTGCTGAATGGGCTTTACTTCTAAGTAAACATACATTAGGATCTTACCCATTGTGAGATTGTTCCGGGTATAAAACTCCAGGAAGTGTTTCAATTCCATTTCCAGACAATTGCAGAGGAGCAATTGTCTTCAGCACTGCTAAAGATCCTCATGGTGGATGCAACTCTTGTCTCTGATGGAGTCCTTGTCTTCATGCTCTGCTCCCTCCCCTAGTCATGTTCTTTTCCTTGCCCTAAGCCCACGGGACCCTTACTCAGCTCTTTCCCCTGGGCTGCTTCAATCACTTTCTGACGGCTGTCCCTTTCTCACCTCCTCCCTTTTCCCATTGACTATCCTGAGCACATGCAACAAGGCAGCCTCAAGAAAGGGAGCCTCTTCTCTTGGCTGTCTCCTCTCTAGAAAAGAGAGGCCCTGAAAGCTGCTCAGAGTGGCCAAGTTGCACTGTGGCTATTAAGTCACAACAGGTGGGGGTCTGCAACAAAACAGTGCAGTGTGGAATGATCCTGTTCAAGGTTCCAGCAGGCAGCCAGGTTCCCCCCCAATCCAGATAATCCCATTCCCTCTTTCCACCCACCTATCCATGCCAACAGACATGCAGGGTTCTGTGGACACCAAGCATTCTCACTCCTCATTGGGCTGTTTTGGGTTCCCAAGGTTTTTATTCCTAAAGTTTGTTGCTGTTCTTGTTGTTGTGCAAACAAAAAATTAGGTTCTCCAAAATCTGCTGATACCCCCCCCACACACACACACACACACACTTGTGTGCAGATGGGACTGTTTCGCTTATATAAGAACCGGCACTCAGAGAATAAAGGGCCATAGCTTAGTGTGATAAGAGCACCTGCTTTGCATTCAGAAGGTCCTGAGTTTGATTCCCGGCTTCTCCAGGTAAAGTGAGAAAAGGATCAGCCTGAAACCCTGGAGAACCATGGCTGCCAGTCCGTGTCGGCAATACTGGCCTAGATGGACCAAGGGCATGACTCAGTATAAGGCAGCTTCCTATGTTCCTAATACATGATTAGTGTATTTATTTATTTATTTTTATTTCTTTATTATTACATTTATATCCCACCATTTTTCCTCCAAGGAACCCAAGGCGGCATACATATTGCTCCTCCTCTCCATTTTATCCTCACAACAGCAACCCTACGAGGTAGGTTGAGTTGAGAGTCTGTGACTGGCCCAAAGTCACCCAGTGGGTTTCCATGGCCAAGTGGGGACTAGAACCCAGATCTCCTGACTCCCAGTCCAACACTTTTAGCCACTACACCACACTGGCTTACAACATTGTTATGGACCAGTGGTGCTAAATGCTGTTGGAGAAAATAAGGACACTCCAGAGCAGAGTGGAGAACCTGTGGCCCTACTGATGTCCATGAATTACTATTCCCAGAACCACCACCATTAGCCAGGCTGGCTGTGGCTGATGGGAATTGGAGTCCAACAATATCTGGAGGGCCACAGGTGTCCCAGCCCTCCCCTAGAAATTTAGTAGGGATTGCTCACGGTTCTCATTAAAGACAATTTTTGGATAACAATGATTTCAAAATAACTATCAGCTCTAAATTCCATGCTTGTGATCACTAATACACATGGTAAGAATACGAGACTCACAAGTGTTACTTGTTTACAACTTTTCACTCGCCCTGATTATGACCTAGGCACCCTAGGGTGCTACTCTTCAAAGACACCTCACCCTTCTACCACAAACCATTCTTTGATCCCCTCTACAAGAATTCGTTTTGACACCTGGTTCTCTGATTATGCGCATTTTCTCACAATTGCGTTTACGCCTAATTTAATATACAACATACCGTGAAGCATTATAAACAGCAGTATAACCGGTGCTTTAAATTGGCTAAAATGCGGAGAATCACTTGTTTACATGGTCAAAATGCGCTTTAACGGCCACAGAGAAGGAAAACTCGCTATTTAACGCGCATTCGATAATGCGCATAATCGGAGAGCTAACGTGCCTCAACTTCCGATTTGCGCTCTGCTTATGTAGAGGTAAAAAATTTAATGAGACTTGAAAGAGCTTTAAACCTCTCATGTAGGGGCACCCTCTATTAATCTGGTGCTTAAAACTTTTGACTTGCCTTAATTTTGGTCATATTTTATCTGGAACCAAACACTACAGGTGGATGGTAAATTTATGTTTCTTAAAAAACAAAAGACAAAACTCCTGAACCTTGAAATCATTTGGTTTTCAATCTGCCAGAGTTTTTTCAACACAGGAAAATCGCAGTCTCCGTCTTAATCACTTTCTGTTACAGAAAATGTTAACGGACAAAATAGAGGATGGTGACGTTATGATAATAACTGGAACTTTCACAGAGTTTTTAAAAATATGACTGTGGAAGTGTTGTTAACTTTATGATTTGATGTATGTATGAAAGGAAGCCAGGTTATTAAAAAAATTCTTTGGAATTTATTTTTTGTTTGACTTTTGCATGGTTTAAATTATCAACCACAATACTGTATTAAATAGTTTGATTTTTTTGTTTTTGTTTTTCAAATAGATGTACCATGAAGATTTCTGTTCAATGCGTTACCAACATTTGTGTACATGGGTTTCATTTTTAAGGTTTCTCTCCAGTCCTGCAGCAACACAGTGCAATGTTGTCTTGTGAACTAGAAGTACCAAACTATTGGCGGGGTGGGGGGTGGAGGGGTGAACTCAGAATGGGCCAATTAAGACTCATCTGGAGACAAGTCAGATGACTTCGGAATTCAGTAAAATGAAAGGTTTCAGCTCTTGACTGCTATTGAAACTTTTCCTAGATAGCTAGACAGTGACCTGTACAGTGCTCTTCTGCAAGTACTTTGCAAAATCAGTTGACAGTTTCATGTCCAACTGATGGCAAACTGACTATACGCACATCACACAAAACACGATTACTATAGTCACTAATTGGTTCCCTTGCGGGGCGGTGGGGTGTGTGTGCGCTCGGTAGAGGCAAAGGATTAATTGGACGTGGAGTTTTTAAGCACCCTTTCACCTCAAGCAGTGGTTCTTGAGGTTAAAGAGGTCATATTGAGGGGGCAGTTCCAGGAAGCTGCCAGTGGAGAAGGAAGAAGAAGGAGGAGGAGGAGGAGGAGGAGGAGGAGGAGGAGGAGGAGGAGGAGGAGAAGGAGAAGAAGAAGAAGAAGAAGAAGAAGAAGAAGAAGAAGAAGAAGAAGAAGAAGAAGAAGAAGAAGAGAGCTTTTCAGATTTCAGCAGTGACACTCTGGGTATCACAGTACATGGGAAATGTGTACTCCCTCCCCGCATGCCAAAACTCTAATATATCACACATTCATCAATATTTGTAACAATGCATATATGGCAATTGTATCTGCCTAAACAGACGTGTTATGTCCCATCACAAGAAGTAACAGCTGCACCTTAATCTGCTTTAGTCAGGCTGCATCTGGAGCACCAGATCCTGTTCTCAGTGCCACATTTTAATAAGGCCATTGACAGAGTGGAACACGTCCAGAGGAAGGTGACCACGATGGTGAGAGGTCTGGAAACCATGTCCTATCAGGAAGGGTTGGGTATGTTTCACCTGGAGAAGAGAAGGTTAAGGGAAGACATGGTCCTGGTTTTCAAATATCTGAAGGGTTGTCATGCAGAAGATGGAGCAGACATGTTCTCAGTAGCATAAGAGGGCAGGACTAGAACTTATTGGTGAAAATTGCAGGGAAACAGATCCTAAACATGAGGAGAAATATCCTAACTGTTAGAACTGTTTGACAGTGGAACCGACTGCCTTGGGAGTGGGTGGGCTTTCTTTCACTAGTGGTACTGGGTGGCCATCTGTCAGGGATGATGTAGTTGCATCCTGCTTTGTGTATCCTGCATTGAGCAGGGGGTGGACATGTATGTGTGACTGTGATTTTAGTGAACTCTATAATAGGCAGGACTGGTTTAATGAACTGTTTGTAAATGACAGATATACTATTTTATTCCCCAAACAGACATTTCTAGGAAATCAATAACACAGTCCAAATACCCTGGACATCTTACTCCTTCCTAGCTAGACAAGAATGGTAATGACTTTGATTGTAGAAATGAAGAAACTTCCTGGGACCATAGTGTGGAATTAGACCAAGTCCTTGGACAAATACCTAAGTTTGGCTCTACATATGACTATCAGCTTGTTCTTTTGTGATCTGCCCCCACCCCCACCGGTATCTCTTTTCTTTATGATCAACAGAGGATGGGTCTATCAGTAGGTCTTAGCCATGAGAACTAAATGGAATCCCCATGATCATAAGCAAGCAAAGGGGGGGGGGGTGTCAAATGACCTCGTCTGTGCAATGAATATGTTAAGGGGTTCTCAGGGTCATGTGGGCTAGACCCACCCCCCTCCAGAATTGTACATTCAATAAATTTAGTGCATCAGGTTCCTAGAACAGAGCCAATGAGAAGGTGTAATGATGGTATTCCATCAAGCCTATTTCCCCCACTAAGCTGATACCTTGTTTGTCAACTACCAAGATACTTAATTATACCATACGTATCGCCATATTACATAATTTAACATTATTTCACTAATAGTCAAGTAATAAGATCTTATCTTTGATGCCCATTTTGAAGGGCATCAGACCTGCCCAAAGCCAGTCATTTCAGAGATATTCAGACCTCGGCTGCCTCTACAAGAGAGGTTTAAAGCTCTTTCAAGGCGCTTAAAATTTTTTACCTCTACAAGAACGGAGCGCAAATCGGGTGTAGAGGCGCCTTTTCTCTCCGATTATGCGCATTATCGAATGCGCATTAAATAGCGAGTTTTATTTTGCTCCGGCCGTTAAAGCGCATTTTGACTATGTGAACAAGCGCTTATGCGCATTAACTACTTGTAAAGCGCATTTTGGTCATCCGTTAATGCGCTTCGCTGCCTCTCGCCGCCTCTCGTGCAGTGGTATTAGGCGTAAATGCGCTTCAGCGATTATGCGCATAATCGCCTAACCGGCCGCAAAAGCGAATCCTTGTAGAGGGGACCCTCCTCTAAAGTGGGTCTTCCCTGAAGTGGTTTGAAGTGAAAGGGGCTATTCTCAAAGCTAAGGATGCACTTTGGAATTTTAGGGTATTAGGGCACCTGTCAAAAGCCCGAATGTGTGTCTTCAGAGACAGAGCAAGCAAGGGCTTCTTGGAAGGTGAATATGGGAGCAGCTGTCCAAGAGGGAAAATCTGACCCCCAAAAATGGCTGGTGGGAAAAAAACTCACAGCCCAGCAGGGATACCTGGGGCAACAGGGTCCTTGCTGAGGAATGGATTTTTCACTCTTCACCAGCCGTTTTTCACTCTTCACCAGCCGTTTTCAGTGTGGTGCAAGCCCCTCCATTTTGCTCCATTGACTTATATGGCCAAAATAAAGTCTGCACCTCTAAAATGAGGTGGGGGTGTTGTGGGAGGAATCATAGAATAGTAGAGTTGTCTACTAGTCTAACCCTCTGCAATGTGCAGGAAAAGAAATCAAACCATCCGTGAGAGGTGGCTGACCAGCCTCTTCTAAAAAACCTCCAGAGGTGGAGAACCCACAACCTCTGTTCCGCTGTTGCACATATCTGATCCTCAGGATGTTTTTCCTTATATTTAATCGAAAGCCATGTACTATAACTCGTACCCATTATTCTGGGTCCTAATTTCTGTGGCCACGGAAAATAGTTTTTGTTGGGGGTAGTAATTCATGCTCAAAGTTAACTGAAGCCAAGTGGGCACCTATGTGAAGAACTGAAGTGAGTTCCAGAGATATTTTTTTCTGGACATACCCCAACCATTTTGGGGTATGTCCAGAAAAAACAATTTCTAGTAGTCTTACTACCCTGCCTCGGTAGTAAGACTACTAGAAGAACCTAGACATCCTTAGCCATCTCTCTGCCTTTTAGCTACCAGGACAAACCTCTGTGTTCCCTTAAATGTATTGACACCAGAAACCCATAAAATGATCCTATATGTTATATTTTGATTTGAAGCATTCTTCTCCCTTGGATAGCAAACCCAGATATCTCAGAGTTGGACAGAGCATGCCTCAAATTAGAATTTTTCAGTTTTTGTTTTTTTAATAAATAAAGGAAAGGAGGAGAAAATGAGGGGAAAGAAAATTAGTTTGGGTAGAACCATTTGTCATGTGACGTTTGTGAGTTCATTTTTCACTTGTCTTACTAAATGGCTGTATCCAGTCAGTGCATTAATATAAATGAGAACCTGATCAAGCAAGGTGAAGACTTCAAGAGTGAGAGAAAATGTACACGTCACTCCCAAGTTCATAAAAAACACACCAGCTTAATGGATCAGAACTGGCTCAGATAAGCTTTAATAGGTGTGTGTGTGTGTGTGTGTGTGAGTGTGTGATACAAAAAGAGAAGGAGATTATTGAAAAACAAACAATTTCTCTCTTAGACAGACAGATAAAGTTTTTTTTATTTATTCACAATATTTCTGTATTTGCTACCACAGTGGCAATTTTCTCAGCACAGTTTACAAACACACACACATCAAAAAACATCTAATGCAATAGGAAGTTATCATTTTTTAAAAAAAACAGTCTTAAAGTGAAAAGCATCTCAAGGCCAATAACAGCAACAGCTTCTTAACCATCAGTGGAATAGCCAAGTCTTTACGTGACTCAAAACTGATTTTCTGTCATGCTGTCCTCCATAATTCAGGGTCCGCCACATAATATGACTCAAAGATGGGCAAGCTGGTACCTTCCAGACGTTTTGGCCTACAACATCCATGGTCCCTCATCACTAGCTATGCTGGCTATGGCCCACGGGAGTTGTAGGCCAAAGCACCCAGAGGGTCACAAGTTGCCCACTCTTGGTACAAATCATGCTCCTCATTTCCTGTGGGAAGGATTCTAGGTGAGATGAAGACAGGAAGGAAGGCTATGACCACTGCAGAGCCCGGGCTGGCTGGAATGTACTCCTACCACATAGGGCCATTACTACCATCTGCCCTGTGGGAAAGATTCCAGGAGAGAGAGAGAGAGAGAGAGAGAGAGAGAGAGAGGGAGGGAGGGAGGGAGGGAGGGAGGGAGAGGTGGGCAAAGACCACCTCAGAGCCTGCTTCAGCTGCACACATTCCCCTTCCCCACAAAGGGCTATTGCCACCAACTTCCCAGTGGGAAGAATTCTTATGAGTTGTTAGATTTCAATGTTATTTATTGTGATTTTATTCATGTATCTTCTGTTACTTCTCCAATGCTTTGGAAGGACTTGTTTCCCAAAATGTGGGATGTACATAATTGTAATCAGCAAATGAAATAAACCTAAAAGCAATGGTTGTTGGAACAGGACTTCATTGGTGGTAGTGACGAAATACAAGGGTAAAAGTACATATTTGAAGATAAAACAGTTTGCCTCTTAAAAGTCTCATTCCTAGAGTTTAACTGTAGCTGGAATTGTCCCAGGAGATAGATGGATTAGATAGATAGATAGATGATAGATAGATAGATAGATAGATAGATAGATAGATAGATCAGTACATAGCATTGTGAGGCAAATGCTGGTGCACATGGGCCCTGCAGGGTTCACAATGGCTGATAAAGGCCTCCTCACTTTTTTAACCCTTTGGTTGTTGTTGTCATATCCTTAAGGCCTATGGGCTTTGCTCCCAATGTTCACTGAAGCCAAGTAAGGTGAGGCCAATGTGGGGTCAGGCGATCATCACAACCTCATCTTCCTCATTTCCAAGGTTTCTGGGCCCTGTTTGGATGATGAGGGCAGAAGTTGTTGGAACTCTACTGAAGGTGGTGCTGATTCATGTGGCCACCAGACAGCAGTGCTGGGGGTGCCACCAGAGGGGACTTTGCCCAGAGCTTAATGCAACGTGATGTCAACCCTGATGGAGCCGGTTTAAGAAGGATCTTTCCTTACACCTAAGTGTGCTCATGGATGATAGGCAATGAGAATAAGGTCAATCAAGAAGGTCCTAAGCCTTCTTGATCGACCCCAGTTGTTGGAAAATAAATACCTATGCATACTATCTACCTTGTTGGGATCTAGCAGCCAATATCCCACACTGATGCCAGGGTACTTTTGTCTTTGTGGCCACGCGGACTTAGTTCAGAAAGATTTTCCTCTGAATTTGCCTCCAGTAAGGGCAAAAGCAAGGCCATTTCTTTCTTGGAGGGGCTGAAGAGGCTGAATTGATTGATATGATTTGGAGATGCTGTCTCCTTTTTCGAAGCAGTTCCATGGATGTGAGAGCAAAGTGTGACTATAATATAGAGGACTGGATACCAAATTTCTATTAATTCATAAAAACTAAAATAGAATCCATTAAGAGTAGTTTGGAATTGGTTGAAAGGAGATGTAAATTATCTACTATCATGCTTCAAACACAGCCCCTAATCATGTTTGGCACCAGGCCAGCTACCATTAAAGTAATTATTTTTAATCATCAGCACTTGGTGACATGAATACTCATATTTGTTGATTTACTGGGAAAGCACTTTATGTTGTAAATAAAAAAGCAGAGAAAATATACATTTGGGCTTCAGTGTGAATAATAATAATTATTCCTAGGAAAGGCATTTGCTTTTCTGAAGCCGGTTGTTTTAGAAATTGAATGTTGAGTCCCTTCCATTATACCTCATAGCGGTTATAATCTGAAATATGTTCATAAGTCACACACATAACCCAGCACTTAGAGAGCCAAGCTACACGTTAATGCTAATTGCTTAGTGTATAGCTGACATTTATCGCTTCTTTTAACTTTCGTGTAAGCATGCATGGCCCTGATTCACATCAGGTTTATGACACTCAGGAAGGACAGGATTAAACC
Organism: Anniella stebbinsi; assembly: GCA_029215795.1. NCBI lineage: Eukaryota > Metazoa > Chordata > Lepidosauria > Squamata > Anniellidae > Anniella > Anniella stebbinsi. The sequence continues at coordinate 114,145,938 of JARDYH010000003.1, read as the reverse complement.
TCCCCCCACAGGTCCCCACCCCCAATTCCAAACCCACATCTGTGGGAGAGAGCGCTAAAAAAAAAAGAGAAAAATGGTGGGCGTGGGGACTGCTGGAGGGGTTAAGTTACCTGTTTTGCTGCCCTCCCCTCCTTTTCACAGTGTAGGCTGTAAACCTAAGCACACTTTAGAAGACATATAGCCCCTCTTAACCCAGTGGGACTTACATCTGAATCAACATATAAAGGATTTTTATATGAATGACTCCAATGGAGATTTTCTTTCTTTTTTTAACCCCTGTGGTGGGTGGTATTTGAGAGGGGGGGAAAAGTGTGTGTGTGTGTGTGTATGTGTTTGTGGTGGGGGAGAAATATCATCCTCCCCTCCCAGAGCACAATGTTCCTAAACTGAATCAGGGCCTCATACACTTGCACGAGAGTAGAAACATAGAATCATAGAATCATAGAATAGTAGAGTTGGAAGGGGCCTATGAGGCCATAATAATAATAATAATAATAATTTATTTCTTACCCGCCTCTCTGTTTGGATCGAGGCAGGGAACAACAGTAAATATAAAATATGGTAAAATACATAAAACGGATTAAAAACATGGCGCACATTATTGAAATAGCAATAAAACATCTTAAAAACATCCTAAAAACATTTTAAAATTCCACTGGATATGCCTGCCGGAAGAGACCAGTCTTTATAGCTCAATGCAGGAATCCACCTTAAAGCATACCTGACCGATGGCTGTCCAGCTGCCTTTTGAATGCCTCTAATGTGGGAGAGCCCACAACCTCCCTAGGTCATTGGTTCCATTGTTGTACTGCTCTAACAGTCAGGAAGCTTTTCCTGATGTCCAGCCGGAATCTGGCTTCCTGTAACTGGCGCCCATTATTCCGTGTCCTGCATTCTGGGTTGATCGAGAAGAGATTCTGGCCCTCTTCTGTGTGACAACCTTTCAAATATTTGAAGAGTGCTATCATGGCTCCCCTCAGTCATCTCTTCTCCAGGCTAAACATGCCCAGTTCTTTCAATCTCTCCTCATAGGGCTTTGTTTCCAGTAGGTGGATAACTTTCTCATAAGTGTGTTTAGGATTACAGCCTGCACCATGAAAAGGAGGGGAGGACAGCAAAGCTGGAAACGTAACCACTCCTCACTAACAAGTTAATGTCATTATTTCTGGGCACCTTCCACTTAAACAGTCCTTTAACTTTAGTGCCTTATTAACTGACCCAGCCAACTCAATGTACTGGGTAATGTGATAAGACACATAGGTTTGAGAATCAGACCTGGGGAAACAGGATCAGGTTAAGCCAACCACAAATGTAGCTTTTAAGAAAGGTTTTGAAAAGCAACACTTATGAAGATAAGCTTCATAACTATATATTCGGGCCTTCTAAGTTCTTGTTTATTGGCTGCGCTAAAGCCTCAAAAGTGCCCCCAAAGAAGTAGGATAGAAAGCAGGGGGGTTGTCTTAATGTTGTCTTTGCCCCAGGGTGGCTCCAAATCTGCTCTGCATCAGTTATATGATGCAGCCACCAATTCAGAGCCACTCCGGGGCAAAGAGCCGAAAACCCGGAGCCGAAAAATCAGAGTCCTGCTCTGACTTTTCCTGGCCAAGCGATGTCAGGGCGGCTCTTCACTGTCTGTCATCTCTTGGGTGCTGTGCCAGGGAGGGAAGTATTCCTGGGTGGAAGGCGACCTCCCATTGATCACCGGAAGCCGCAAGAGGGGGAGGGGGAGGGGGCAGGCCCGGAAAGCCTAATGATACCATGGGGTTTGGCAGCAGACCGGCGTCAACTCAGTGCCATGAAGACAGCCCCACAGTCTCAGCAGTTTGGTTGGACTTAATACGTAAAGTGTTCATTTTTTTAAAAAAAGTTTCTGCTGGTTCCACATTATCTGAAGATCATGGGGGCAAAATGTATCACAAAACTGCACATTCAATTCATAGGCATCTCATAAAATTAAGGGTTTAGCTTAAGCGAGTAAGGGCTTCGGGGTTTCTTTCTTTCTTTTTTTTTGGTTTCACTGCAATCTAATTTTTTACAGTAGAAAACTTTTTGAATAAAAGCCGCACGGCGCTGAACTCATTTTAACCTGTTTTTCTTCATCTCAATTCATTGCTACAATCTGTCGCTGGTTACGAAATTGCGGCATTTGGAGTTCTGTGTTTGTTTGGCAGATACTGCCCTTTAAAGGACAAATAATATATGCTGCTGTATGTTGTTGAAACAGTGGCCTGGTGTAATTTTCTTTGTGAATGGGTGTAGATTAAAATACCATCATCCAAGGGCCTGGGGAGGGGGAAGCTAAAACTTCTCGCCTGCGAACTTTCCCCATTGACAGAGAGTGTGTTGAGTTATTCTTGCGGTTCCCCTAGTCTCAAATATAAAAGGTTCAGGCAAACATCCTTCCCCGACCTGGTGACCTTCAGATGTTTTGGACTATAAATCTCTGCATTCCTGACCACTGGCCATGCTGACTGGGGCTGATGGGAGTTAATGTCCAAACATCTGGATGGTACTAGGTTGGGGAAGGCTTGTTCGATGTATGAATGGCTCACTACTGTATAACCAGCCTTCCCCAACCCAGTGCCTGTCAGCTGATTTGGACTGAATTAGCTGAAGTATCATTCATTTCAATGGGTCTACTCTAAGTAGGACTTTAGTTGGATTCCACCCTTAGACTCAGCAAAGCTCACGGAAATGGTCCTATGCAGATATAAAACTTTCCCTTGTTTGGGACCATGTCACACATTACATGGAAGTGAGGGAAATAGTGGGTAAAAACCAACATAAGTCCTACTTAGAATAGACCCATTGAAATGAATAGGACTTTAGTTAATCATTACTATTCTAAGTTGGCTTTTACTCATCTGTGCAAGTCACTCTCCTTTCTGCTTTGACAGGAGCATTGGAAGAACTCGCCAGTAGTGAGACTGGCAAATCCCAAATTAGCCCTGGAGAGGAGGAGGATTATGTACTCCACCTTGGGTTCCTTGAAGGAAAAAAGGCAGGATGTAAGTGCAATAAATAAATAAATAAAATGACTGGTAAGAGCCATGAGCGTTGGTGAAGTGGAGCCAGGGCACACAGGGACGAAGTGGCAGGATGTTCTGATTAGCAGGGATGGAGATATCATCTGCCATCCTCCCCAGACTTCCCTGTTCCCTCTGAGATTAGCTGCAATCCTCATAGCAATGGGGTGGGGGGGGGGGAATGGATTTTCCCAGCAACAGGATATTGTTGTGAGCTATTCAAATGATTTTGGGAGTGTTGTGGTCTTGAATATGCAATTCAGTCCCATTAGCTTTACAAAAGCTTCCTACTGGAGATCAAAACTGTTTGTAATGGCATCCACAGAGCTACCTGCATTTTTCAACTCTTCTTGAGGGCATGGTTATGGGAACTGTCATTATGAGGGCCCACACTTCAGAATTGACCACTGCACCACTGTCCAGGAGTTCAACTCCAGACAGTGAGGAACACAGAAATTCATGCCACAAGCCTACAAAATGTGAGCCAAATATAGCCAAGGTGCTTCATTCTGAGCCAGTTGGTATGCCACATTTTGTCTACTCTCAACCCTCCCAAGCTGGCACCCGCCAAATGTGCTGAGACGCAACACCCATCAACCCCAGACAGCATGGCCAATGGTTGAGGATGATAGGAACTGTAGTCCAAAGCACCTAGGTGGCATCAAGTTGGGGAAAACAAATGTATTAAATGGGAGTTGAGCAGTAGGGTGCAAACAGATGGTCTCCCAACAGATGACCTGTTGGTCATAAGCAGGTGGGGGAAAGTAGCTGCTGGCAAATGGTGAGGCCTTTTGAGTCATCCTGCAGCCTGACTTCATGTGAATGGCTGTTGTGGAGTTTATCTCTAAGTGATAAGTTGGCCTCCAGCAACAGGTTCTCCATTGATGTGATAAGAAAGCTCCATCCTGGACAAGTGTTGTGTGATGTCACATTCACATAAGGAAGTGAGGTGAGTGATGCGGTTCCCTTCAGTTGTGTGAATCTTTTCCACAGCTTGAATTCTTCTTTCCATGGACCGAGACAGCCCCCTTAGCTCCAAAGGAGTGACTTATCTCCTGGTGGAATTGCGGGAAACAATTTGCCTGTCATTCATTAAAGTTTCCCTCTTGCCATGTTTTTGGCATGTCGGCAGTGAATGTTTTCTTTGTGCATTTTGGGCGGAATAGTTCAACATTGTTTGGATAATTTTTCTGGAAGGAGAAAAAAAATACATATATTTAAAAGCCACGGACTGTACTTGGTGACGAGGCTGCCTTGCTTTGCTGTTTCAGATTAGTGCAGTCCTGGAGCTGATAAACACTAACAAAGTGTAGCGAATGATCAAAGCTGCATTTACAACGCATTGAGCCGCAAATGATTGATCTGGATGACATAATAATGATAACCAGTGAGGTGAGGCATGCAGTCTCTCCCCTCTAGGTACATGCCAGGATAAGGAGGCAGGTACTACTCTTAGGTCACTGAGTTTACTCCTACTCTGCTATAAAGCAATCGGAATACGCAGGAGGCAGTGGTTCCATAAGTGAAGCCCTGCAGCAGCATTGAACGAACTGAGTTCCTTTGATAGAAATTTGTTGTTTCTATACAGATGGGGAGATTTGGCCTGACCATCGCATGAGTGCATGCTTGCAAGAGTTGACTCATTATTCTGTTTTGTTCTTGTTTTTAAACTCAGTCCCATGGATGCAAACTCCTTGCACAAGCGATGGGTAATGGAAAGAGGGATCCCACTCTTCTGGCTTTGCTTTGCAGCATGTGATTCTCAGAGAACATGCGCCTTGCATGCTGGCTAGTTTGTAAGAAAAGAGCTGGGGTCTAATCGTGTCTGGTTGCTGTTACACAATTTTGCTAATGGGATGGTACGTGCAATGCCGAGAGTGCTTTGGAACATAGGCGGGGTGCTTTTTCATCAACTCGTTGTAACCACATGAACATCAGAGGTCAGGGAGGAAGGGCTTCCAGATGGTAGCACAGGTGCACCTCAGCCTTGAGGTCAGAACTTAAGTATAGAATGTTCCCTAATGTCAAAAACTCCCCAAACCTGGAAAGCTGGCATGTCAGTCAGAAAGGTTCAGACCTAGCCCTCTCCTTGATGTGCTTATTTGCTCTGAGCACACAGCCTTCAGTATGTCACAGATACAACAAGGGCATATGATCCCTGTTCTCATGCCAACGAGCACCACCAAAAGGTTCTTTCTGTGCACAAATAACTGAAAGCATTATATCTCAGCAATGGGGATGTGTCAAATCCACATGGTGCCTTGTTATTTAAGTGCATGTAGTTAGGTGTAGATGAACTAGAAACAATGATGTGTGTGTAACCACACCCACACACCCACACCCACACACGCTCACACACACGGGGTGTACTGCAGATTTGGCTGAATCCTGAACTGAATCGGTCTGTTTTGTACAGATCTGGGAGATGTACGAATCAAAGTGGAGGAGAGATCCTCTGTGGTGGACCGAATCTGCTTCTGAACGTTCCTGAAGTGTGTCTCTAAAACTGATACCTTTCTCCCCAAGCTCTCCAGAGAAGGAAAACACCAGGATGGGGAGAGGCGGGAGCTCTAGCTTCTAATCACAGTGAAGGGTTTTACCAGGGCTCTCCAATCCCAGTGCTTTGGGAGAAAGACTTTAATATTATAAATTGCAGGACTGATCCAGTGTTCAGGGTTTTTGTTTTGCTAGTTCTCTTTCCCAAGAGCAGGAAAGTTTTGGTGGAGTTTGTAGAACTGGGAGGGTGAAGCATTGGGTACTTGCCTGGAAAATGCTGGATATTCAAGTCCTCCTGCCTCCACCACTCTGTTCTGCACATCCGTCATCTACCCCTTATCCTTTGGCAGATTCTGTGACTTTGGTGCCAAGTCACCAGAAAACAAAAATGTCTTAAACTGTTTTTCATTCATAGTCCCTGCACCTATTCTTCTGAAATTTTGAGGGGCTGTTACTTAGGGACACCTCTATGATACATGCCATTTCCATACAAATTCCACCCCCTGCAAAGTCAATCCCTTACTCACCCCCCAAATTTAAACACCTCCTTAGACGTATATTGCACCCATCCTTCTGAAATTTTGCAGGGGTCTAAACTAGGACCACCTCTATTGCTAAATGAATATGTAGGGGGATAAGTGTATACTTTTTGGGGAATCCCCAAACTGTAAAGGCTGCACTTGTACCAAGCTCCCTTTATCTATTCATCTGAAATCTGTCAGGCTTGGTTCTCTTGGAAGAAAAGTGACTATTTCTGCAAAATTCATCCAATTCAACCAAGAAATCAAGAAGATATTAGATATTCCCTTCATTTTTAAAAATGCATGTTGCACAAAAAACCCTGTGCCTATTTTCTCTGAAATTATGCCAACATAATGTCCTCATATAGAGCTGGGGAGGAGTTTGTACATTGAAGAATATTAACTCTAGCAGCAAAATGTTTATAAGGCAACCTCCAAAGGCAAAACCATGGGCAGAACAGGGACAGTGATTGACCAGGTACAGGGAACAGAGTGTAAGGATTGTCCCTGGCAAATAAGATCAGCCAGAGCAGCCTTCCCAAACTGGTGCCCTCCAGATCTATTGGACTACAAACCCCACCATCCTCAACCAGCATGGCCAATCAGCCTTCCCCAACCTGGCACCCTCCATGTTAGACTACAGCTGCCATCATCCTCAACCAGCACAGCCTCTGAGAATTATGGGAATTAGGTTTTCATGAGCTAATGCTTAATTATTCAGTTCCCTGCCACCATTCCAATATGGTACAGTCTCAGGAAGACAGGGTAACACTTATCTCTAGCCTTATCTCCAGCCTTGGATTATTCATCCTGCATGCTGTGTAGTTGGCTATAAAATCCCTTTGCACTTCTCTGTGTTGAAATGACAGTTCATTACATTTCAGGCAAAAACACAGATTTCAATGAAAGGAAATATGGACCTGGCCAGCTCAGACTTCCCACCTCTGCCAATTGTTCTAAGTGTACTCATTCATTGACTCCATCAATCCGGCAAAAATGCTGATCATTCCTACTCTGTCATTTTGACCATACAAGAAATTCATTAGTAATGACAAGCAGATCTGGGCAGCCAAGCCCAGTTTCTCAACCCTTCTGAGGTCTATGCTGTTCTATCTATCTATTTTAATTATTAGCAATACTCATATGATGCATAATGTAATAAAATCTCTAATTTTAATTATATTAAGTGTGCTGTTCTAAACCGTTCTGTTTGGGGAAATAGTAATTCATAATACAACAGGCCAGTGCAGATTTATTTTTTCCAAGCATTGGGTTCAAATAACTGTAATGATGATTTCAGTGTTGACGCAGTAAGTAAAGACATCTTCAGGGATGGAGGGAGAAGATTATTCATATTGGTGCTGAAAGTTGTCAGGCAAGGATAGGCACAGGAACAAGGCTTTGAATGATTCCATACATGTTGAATAGGGTGACCATATGAAAAGGAGGACAGGGCTCCTATATCTTTAACGGTTGCAAAGGACGGAATTTCAGCAGGTGTTGTTTATGCATACACAACCTGGTGAAATTCCCTCTTCATCACAACAGTTAAAACTGCAGGAGCTCTGTCTCTTGACTCTCATGTACAAAAGAGGGCAGGGCTTCTGCAGCTTTAACTGTTGTGATGAAGAGGAAATTTCACCAGGTTCTGCATATATACAAATGACACCTCCTGAAATTCCCTTTTCTATGAAACTGTTAAAGATACAGGAGCCCTGTCCTCCTTTTCATAGGGTCAGCCTAATGTTGAAGAAAATGGCACAAGAACGTGTGTGCTGAGATCCTGGTGCGATCGTATGGGGACAAAGATGCCCCTCTGCCAAGGCTTCCTTTTCCCCGCTAAATGTAGCTGCAACCCGAACCATAGCTGGGTGGGGAATGCATTTTCCCAGCTACAATATATTGTTATAAGAGAGCTCTGGCTATTGACGGGTATAGGAATGTAATAAATACATAATATAACAGAGCAATGCTATGTCCACTGGGCAGGATCAGGGGCGTGAGGAGCATAGCATAGTTCAGATTCCTGGCTCCGAGCTTGGAGATAGGGCTCTAAGCTGGAAGACAGGAAACCGCCCTCCTCGCAGCCTCCCTTCCCCCCCCCCCCCCATAGCCAACGTGGAGAGAACTGAGATGGCTACCTCTCCATGCTCAGAAAACTGAGCATGAAGACATAGGAAAGGGGGCACTCAAGGGGCAGGGAGGGGGAGGAGACTTGGTGGCTGCATTATGCTGTTCCTTATGGCCACTTTAGCATCCTTCCTTCCCCCCCTGAGGTGCCGCTGCTAGATGGGCAAAATTGCCTGTCTAGCAGAAATGCAAGGGAGCTGGAGCTCGGAAGCAAAGGTTGCCTCCATGCTGCTCCCACACTGCATAGGATTCCTATCAGCCTCCAAGTTTGGAGGCCAATCATGAGAATCGTGGTAGGACTGATTGCACATCAAATAATTTATTAGCCATCCCATTTGAAATGCAAAGTATTTCACAGTGCCTTGGTCTTGAAGAGGCAATTAAGACTCATTAGCTTTACAAAAGACCTGCTCCTTGTGGAGATGAAAACTGGTAGAACTAGTTTGTTGATATGGATCCATATTGCTTTCTGCATTTATGAACTCTCTTTGGAGGTGTGGCAATGGGGTCTGTTATGGTGAGTACCTGGACTTATTGTTTATCAACTGGTTCATATGATTTATAATCATACTCTTCCTTTCTACTCAAAAAATGGCACTCAAGGTGGCTTACAAAAACAATTTACATTAGATTAAAACAATAAAATACATTAAAACACATTAAAAACACAACAATTATAGAATGAAAATGGCATTCAAACCAACGAACCCACTTACAAGTTGTAGGCCTTCTTGCATAAAATGCACTTCATCATTCACCACTAGACCACTGAGAAGGAGGAATGGACATTGCCCAATATAGAAAGATACACTTCAGTCACAGCATGGATTTTAAGATGGTCTTGCAAACAAAACCCAGAACTGACAGTAAACTCATGTTTGTTTGTATACTTATTCTTTTATTGTTTTTAAAAAGGACAACAGAATTGTGGCTGAAGCAGAACCATTTCTGGACCAGACTTGCCTTTCTTGTAAGATCTGGGCTCATTCCAGAAATAGTGGAAGCCTCCTCTGATGCAAGGGAAGGCCCAGAGTGCCCTGCTCTTTTTCCTGGAATTGTGCTGAACTAGAGCAAATCTTGAAGGCTCATAATTCAGTGATGGAACGCTGCCCATGCAAACAGGGATCTCCCTGTTTTAACTTGTCAGCAATGGCTGCAGATGATGCAAGGTATGTTCATGGAGCTTCATCTGGCATAGATGGGAAAGGACTCCCTAAGTGTATTGGGGGGCTGGAGGAGGAGGAGAAGGTCTGGATCATAGCCATGTTTCTTAAACCACCAGATCTGTGGAAGCATATTTTTGACATCAAAAAACTAACATGGTTTCGACAAAAGGCTTGCAGCTAACTCAACATGGGAGGCAGCTTTTTCCTATGGATTTAAAACAGCCTTCTCTGATCTGGTGCCCTCCAGACGTTTTGGACTACAAGGCCCAGGATTCCTGACCATTGGCCATGGTGGTCTAGGTTGACGGGAGTTGAAGTCCAAAACATCAACACCAGGTTGGGGATGGCTGATTTAGAAGAAAGACGCCTATGTTCCAAGCTAGGGATTAGCCACTCAATCACTGTGCCCACCTTTCCATTGGCTTCTCTGCTTTGCAGCTCTTCATCCTCATCTATCATGAGATAATTATTCACTAAATGTAGAGGCAATTACTTTATGGATTATATGCTGGGCGTTTCAACAGATAAAACCAAGGGAGAAATGGCATATTTGTTGTTCTCCGACACGGACAGCTTCTTGGAAACTAGTCATTGCAGTCTGCATACTGTAAGGGTACTTGCACTTCCAACTGCCACTGGAAATGGCCCTCTTCACCCTGCCTGAGGGGTTACTAAAGTGCATGAAAGGAGAAATTTGCCTCTCCTTCTCGCTGTCATACGCTTACTCCATTACCAGACTTATGATCCTGATTGCCCCATAAATCTGTCTTCCCCCAGTCTGTGGCTGGTTAAAGTGTGAGTTCCATCCTATGTGTGGCTTTGCTTGTGCTCTTGTTGCCCTCATGAAGGAAGGGCTGCTATTGCTCCAAGTTTTCATTTAGAATAATAAAGTCCCATTTTCAAATGTCCTCCGCCCCCATTTTCTTTTTTAATTTTAATGGCCAGAATGGCTTGGCCTAAGTGTGAACCAAATTTCAGCTTTCTATCTACAGTGGAAGAACCTTATGAATTTTGAGACAATCGTGAGTAAAGCCCAACATCTTGAGATCTATTTTAATTAATACAGTTCCTGTTCTGTAAGCACATGTATGTTCTCAGTTGACTTTGCAAATCTTTTCTCCTTCCATCTAAGGGCCAAAATAGACATTATTTCAAGTGTTCACTCTACAATAGGTGCAGGGGTCCTGATCCAGATCTTAAAAGCCACCCTATCCCCCCTTGCATGCTAGAGTCCTAATCCAGATCGGAGCCCCTGTACCTAGTGTAGACTAAAAATTGGACAGGGGGAGGAAGAGGTAGCTGCTAGACACACCTTTAATGTAATGTCTGTTTTGGCCCTTAGCCTGGTTCAACTGTGTGAAGGAAAAAATCCCCACACCCTCCTCTCCAATCCATCACACGCCTAGCTGGGCTGCTGAATGCTATTGCAAAATAGGCTTCCTGTTCCAGGTTTTGAGTGAGAGGTGCAAAATGGCTTGGGTTGAAAAATAATCTGGCAACCCAAATTTTACATAGCTATTAAATGCTTATGTTCAGATGACATGCTAAGCCACAGTGGTTAAGCATTTTCAGCTAAACATGATGGCTTAGCTTGTCATTTGAACCATTCCTAACCACGGTGGCTACATAACCACGGTTTCAATACACTCACTGTTCATTTGCTGCAAAAGGGTTAGTGGCCTAACCATGTTGTCTGAGCAGGCCCATTATCTGTCTTTTGTGAAAGCACCTTCATCATTTTGAAACTCCCAGCAGGAAGGAAGCAAAGCTCGGTTATCTTTATCTAGGCTGACTATATGAAAAGGAGGACAGGGCTCATGTAACTTTAACAGTTGTGGAGAAAAGGGAATTTCAGCCAGTGTCATTTGTATGCAATTAGTTCCTGGTGAAATTCCCTCTTCATCACAACAGTTAAAGTTGCAGGCACTATACTAGAGTGACCATATACAAAGGAAGGCAGGGCCCCTGCAACTTTAACTGTTGTGATGAAGAGGGAATTCCACCTGGAACTAATTGCATACAAATGATCCTGGTTGAAATTCCCTTTTCTCTACAACTGTTAAAGCTACATGAGCCCTGTCCTCCTTTTTATATGGTCAGCCTACTTTATCCAATCAGTTGCATGGAAGACCAAAGCAGATATTCCTCCCCAGATTCTGATTTGGGGGAAGGCTTAACATCTGCAACAGATTTAGGCTGTAACCCTATCCCCATTTTCCTGAGAGTAATTCCCAGTGAACTCAATGGGCCTGAGTAGATACTCTAGGCTGACCAGATAAAATCCAGGTCAGGGCTCATGTAACTTTAACAGTTGTAGAGAAAAGGGAATTTCAGCCAGTGTCATTTGTATGCAATTAGTTCCTGGTAAAATTCCCTCTTCATCACAAAGTTGCAGGGGCCCTGCCTTCTTTTGTATATGGTCACTCTAGTATAGTGCCTGCAACTTTAACAGTTGTGATGAAAAAGGAATTTCACCAGGAACTTATTGCATACAAATGACACTGGCTGAAATTCCCTTTTTTCTACAACTGTTAAAGTTACATGAGCCCTGACCTGGATTTTATCTGGTCACCCTAAGATACTCATAGGATTGCATTGTTAAAGAGCCATATGGATTTAGATGCAGCATGTCTCTGAACTCTCTTTAAAATACTGCAGCCTGAAGCCTGTTACTTTCAGAATACCAAGTTAAACTTCATACATACACCACTGAGTCCCAGGAGTACAGCCAAAAGAATTTTCAATGACCTCAAAATTGTGTTTAAAATTTCATGTGATATCCAAACAAGGAAACAAAATATTGGCACTTTGTGCCAATCTAACATGAATGTAATTTTGAAATTGTTCAAAAAACATTTTAACCATGCTTTTAAGATCACTATTGTGAAATCAAGCAACAGTCAGAGTGCAATCCTATAGTTGCTTACTTGGGGGCAACTAAAAGGAAATTACTTCTGAGTAGACATGAATAGCAGGGGGGCAGCCTTTTTGGCCCCAAGGACTGCCTCTGAGGTATATTAGGATGGGGGGTCGGTGGGTGGGGGAAGAAAGACTAGGTATATTGGAGAAATCCACAACAGAATCAAATGAGTTTGGATTTCTATGGGGGGGAAATACTTTCCAGAATTTTATGCAAATTTAATTATAGACAAAAATGTAAAATAAAAAAAACCAGCCCAAAATGTGCATTTCTACCATAGGCTAAAGCACGGAAATGTGCATTTTGGAGGGATTTGTGCATTTTCACAAGTGCAAAGTTGTGCAAATTTCAGAAACTGGTAATATCTAACTCTGCCAATGAGGTGATAGAATGAAAGGCACCTGATAATCCATGAAATGCAGATGGAATAGATTTTACATAACCCATACATCCCTAGGAGTCATTGTACATGTATAAGCATGCACACACAATTGTAATTCTTACCAGCTGAACATTTTCCCACAAAGTATACAAAGCAGAGCTCAATTCTAGGCATGCCTACTCAGAAGTAAGCCCCAGTGTAATAGGTTTCAAGCATACAAAGCACAATGATCCAAGCCGTGGCCATTGGGAGCAAGGAGGAGAAGATAGCTCTCCTCAGGCCAAACAGGGAAAATCCTGTTTCGTGTTTATGTCTGAGTGACTGGAGGTAAGGACAAATTAAAGGCATTTAAACAATAAATATCCTTGTTCTTCCAATGCCTTTGAAACGTAAGGATAGGGGTATTTAAATGTTACTGACTGGAGCTAAGAATGGGGTTTTCACTGCTTAGACCTGAAGAAAGCCTCCACACACTCATCCACACCCCCAATCTGGGTTGCTGTCCCAGCGCTGCCCGTAAGATCAGGGTTGTATGCCCTGTACAATTCACAGCTGAGGGCCATGTGCAGCCTGTAGAATCAGGGTTGTATGCCCTGATGTGTAGGAGTGCAATGCCACCTGTGATCCTTGGGATTGTCCTGGGACCGCAGGTAAAATCGGGATAACCGACGTCTCGGTTATCCTGGTAAAATGGAGGGGTCGTCCCTGCCTGCTCTCGGGATCTCCTGTGCATCATTTGGATGCACAGGGACGAGCCAGGGATGACCCCGGGGAAAAAGGCCGGTGTAGACATGGCCTGAGTAATTATACACAGGGTCAAAACTGCATGTGTTACATCTTCATTGGATGTAAATGCAAAGTATCCGTAAGGGCCAATTCAGTTCTGATCTAACTCCAGCAAGAAGCCATGGCATGAAGTTGGTTCTTGGTAAATCCATTCTTTCCATTTAGTCAAACTGGCTGATTCCTGAGCAGCCATTCGAAAGCCAAAGCAATTAATGCTTAAAAGGAAGAAAAAAGTTGCAGCGGCACTATTTAAATAGACTATTTTAGCATAATGTAGGAATCTATGAACGTTGCATAAATTAGGGCTATTGATGTTGCGTCTTTCTAAAAAGGATCTCTATATGTACTGCCTGCCTGACAGTGAGGTTGGTCTTGTCCTCTATACTCAGCCAATGATCAATGGATTCAAATCAATACCATTCACATTAATGTCTCTTTGTCTTTTAGACACTAAAGAAAATGGAGTGGAAACCCCTTACATATTTTATAAGGTAGTAAGCCAGATCAGCAACGCACATCATGTTTATTCAGACGTTCATCCCACTGTGTTCAGTGTGACTTATTCAAGAATAAGCAGGCATTATTGACCACCGTACCATGTATAAGGCCTTTCCAAACTGGTACGCTCCAGGTGTGCTGGACAATACTCCCTATCATCCCTAGTCAGCATGGTGTAGTCCAGCACATCTGGGAGGCACCAGGTTGGGGAATGCCGCCATATATAGATTTTGGGGAAAAGCTGAGGCTCAGTGGTAGAGCACTTGATTTGCACGCAGTAGGCCCCAGGTTCAATCCCCGGCATCCCCAGCCTGAAGCACTGGAGAGCCGCTTCTGCTAGTCAGTGTCGACAACACTGGGGTAAATGGACCAATGGCTTGACTGGGTACAAGGCAGCTTCCTGTGTTCCTATGTTGGATCACAATACAAATATAACTGGAATACTATTTACATTTCTAAATGCCAGCCCTTTAACAAGCCTTTTAAGGCTCTTTTCTTCTGCAAGAATCTAGGACTACGTCAGAAAAAGCCCTCCTGCATATGGAAGATGCCTTCAACGTAGGGGAAGGGCAGGCACCACTGGTTCCAAGGCATCCTCCAACCACGTTTGCTAGCCTGACCACCCATATCAGCCTGTCATTTATGACACATTGCTAGCTTGAAAGAGGGCCCAACATGAGTGCCATGCCCCTCCCCAATCAAGGAGGTTGCCACCCCAGTTGCTGGACTCCTGTAATTATGTGAAGGAGAGGCACTTACTTCAAAGTACGAGACACGACCCAGATGCTTTCTACTGGGTTGTGTGGTGGCAGGGGGATTTATGCACTTTCTTGATGTTGGGGTGTCCCCCCACACCTGCGCCAATGAGAGTTATCGCCCAGGCTTGAAAAACAGCCACACCAGACTGTCACACATGTGTGGAAGGGTCAGGAGCAGGAAGGCCCCCTCTCCTCAATATGGTGTGCATACAAGAAGCAGGAAAAGTGCTCTCAGACAGTTTTCAGCTTTGTTGGGGTGAGTAGTCTCCACTTGATTGCCTGGCTGAGGGGCTTGACAGTTGAGAGTTGAGCCAGGCTGGGCCGATACGACGGGCTGCGGGGCCTGGGATGCGCTGTCAGGGCTCTCCTCTCCCTGGGGAAACCACCCGGAGGAGGAGGAGGCAAGGTCTGGCTCCTGGTCAGCACCACCCACCATACTGAGGCAAAGTACCAGGTGAGGAGGCAGCACCGGCGGACACAGGCATGGATGCTGGCTGGTTGTTTGGAGCCCTCAAGCCTTGTGGCAAGGGGTGCCACGGGCGCCTTTCCCGTTTGGCCCTGCTGAGGAAGGCTGCCTGAGCTGCCCTCAGGCGCGCCTGGTCCTCATGAGGCTCCTCCAGTGCTCCCGAGGCAGACCGAGGCTTGCGCCTTGTGTTGGATCCAGGCCATCCTTGGAGTAGACCTGTTGAAATCAATGGGACTCAGCCAGCTGGAACTGTTGATTTCACTGGGCCGCTCAAGTATGGTGAACCCTGATTTCCCCAAACGTGCTCTTTTGTATAATGTTTAGAAGGGTTTTGCTGCTGCTGCTATAAAATATTTGAACTAGCATTGTTCCGCTCTGAACCAACTTGAGACCTCGAGCCAGGGGAAGTGAATTGTCCCAATGGAACAAATCAATAGTGGCAAACTGAAATCCCATTGCTTTCAGTGAGACTTTGTCAATTCACTTAACTGTGACTGGATTCACGTCCCGTTGTTGTACAGCCATTTAATAGGTATTTCGAAAATTGATGAGATATCTTAAATAAAATATGGAAACTATTCTTTGAAATTAGAGTGATCTGATCATGAGGAGACAGTGAAGAAATGAAAGCATCCATAAACTCCGTTTCCCAAACTTATTTATATAAATCCCCAGCTAGTTCTGAAGGCTACACTAGTGTTTTATTATTTTGCCTTTTTACAGGGATCTACAAAGATGCTATTTAGCTTGCCCATTGTATGCTTTAATGTGAATTTCTGCAATAAGCAGGGAGTTGGATTATTATTATTATTATTATTATTATTTATTTTTATTTTTTGCATTTGTACACAGCCCTATAGCCAAAGCTCTCTGGACTATTTACATAAGATTAAAATACTTAAAAACTATACAAAAAAACACAAAAACGTACAATGTACACATACATTTAAAACCAATAACTTAACCCCCCCCCCAAAACTATCAGCCTAAAAACAGACCCAGGCTCATCACATATTGCTAAATGCCTGGGAGCAGAGGAAAGTCTTGACCTGGCACCGAAAAGATAACAGTGTTGGCACCAGGTGGGCCTCGTTAGGGAGATCGTTCCACAATTGGGGGGCAACCACTGAGAAAGCCCTCTCCCTTGTTGCCATCCTCTGAGCTTCCCTCTATGATTCTATGATTATTATTATTTTTAAAAGCTGGTCAGATTCTACTCCACCCACCCCATGCTATTCCCCAATCTTACATTAAGGCTCAGAACTTAATGTCTCAGTAAGTGACAATCTAATCAGCCAGAGATGGCTATCATTTAGATACGCAACAACATGCATTGGTTTTCCTAAGTGTAAAGGGCCCGGGTGCCTCAGTTCACTCTTACTTTCCTTACACTAAGAATCTACCTTCCTGGTTCTGCCTACACTGGTTGAAAAGCAACTGTTTTCTAAAGAAAGTATTTTGTCTGTGTAATTTGTATATCAAGGAAATGCTTGCATAGTGACTCTAGAGCCTATCTACACACACAGGATAAAACACTTTGAAAACATTTTGAAAACTGTATATGGAGTGTGTCCTGGGCCCCAACAGTTCTCAACACTGTCAGCCTATCTACACGACTGCTTTAAAATGGTTTATAACGATTTATAACAGTTTTGAGAACTGTTGGGGTCCAGGACACACTCCATATACAGTTTTCAAAACGTTTTCAAAGTGTTTTGTCCTGCATGTGTAGATAGGCTACCTTGTTCGAAAGCCTTTTCCCTTACTGTAATTTGAATACCTAAATTAATTAATATATGACTTTTTCAGACTATATGGTTCGGATGGCAGTTTTAGTGTGAGATATACCATTATTTTTCTGCCCACCTAGAAATATACTTTACGGTACCCCTTCTGTACCACCACCACCACCACCACCACCCCGATTTTGTTTTCTGGTGCCGCCGCTGCATGCGTGGGGCTTTAGCCCTGCATCTGTTCCTTTAAAACAAATATTTGCAATTAGAACAAAATGAGAAAGGGGAAGAGGAGGAGGAGTAGATAGCAAAACAAGCAAACAAATATATCCATCCACAATAACTAGAATTCCAAGAGAGAGAGAGAGAGAGAGAGAGAGAGAGAGAGAAAGAGAGAAGATGCAACACTTTTGTTTCATGTATAAGCAATCAGACTAAATAAACGTCCAGGCAAAAATGATGGCTGTAGGATAGACGTTCAAAGGCAGCAAGAGCAGTAAGATCTCCAGACCACTGAATGATAGATGGGTGGGTGTTTATCTTTCCAGGCTTGAGTGCCTGGCCTCTCCAAGTCCACTTTCGTTGGCCATTCCTACGGCTGTTCCCGCCAGCCAGGGGGCCTTAATGAATCAGAAAATCCTCCTCTTAAGAGAGGTGCACAGACTCTATCTTCTCCCCCAAGCACCACCAGAGCAAGTAGGTCCTGTGCTGTCAAATGGAATGATGGGTCTGCCTGGAGGAAGTCAATATCGATAAAAGGAGCTACAGGCCAGACAGTAAAATCATGGCCTGCTATTAGCATTCCTCTGGTTACCGTTTCCAGAATGCTCTTACACTCCATTGCTATTTTGCCATAATTCTTCACACGGCGGCTGCAAGGAAATCTTATAGCATTTCAAAAATAATCCCTCTGGCTTTTTAAATAGTTATTTTTAAGCTACGAAAGCCAAGTTTCACATCCATTATTCTCCTGAGGAAGTCAAAAAGAGAAAGAGTTGCAGCATCGAACATATTTTCTGGTTGTTGTTTTTCTAATTTGTATTCTGAAATAAGTAAGTCTGACTAAGCTTTTCCTAAAAGTGCCACGTAGGGTCATGGGGTGAGATCACATCTGGAAGAACGCAGCTCTGGTATCAAATGCCTCCTTAAAAAGGATGACATAAATGGCTTTAGAATGCTGGAGAGAACGTGAGCGTTCTGATTGGCCTCCAGTGATGTCATTCCTATGCACGTAATGCCCAGTGAATGAGTCTCGCTTGCCCTTTATTTTTAGGCATACATTCCATTTAATAATAGTAGCTCTCCACTCCAGGTGGTGCGCTTCAGGCTATTATCACACACATTTCTATGGAGCAAGAGTTTAAACTTCAGGAGAATGAAAGATTCATCTGTCCGGATTGCCCAGTGCACTCTTTCATTGCTCTTAGAAGCAAGGACCAAACTACATGTTATAGCTATTGCAGAGAATGCAGTTTTTGATTTCTGGGTTTCCTTAATTTCTGCAAACATGGTGGGGGTATTTGCACGGTGGACTGCAGTGTGAGGGGAATTCTATTCTCTCTCTCCACCACCTTACACACAGCTTACAATCAATAGGGAAAAGTTCACACTGGCAGCAATTGGATTTAAAAGCACCCCTGCCGTAGAACATCATGTTTAGAACATCAAATACTTCTGGGTTTTCATACTAAGTTAGAGAATCATGATGTTAATCTGTATAGGAACATTTCCAGTATGGAAGATCCATCTCAGGATTGGCACTTCAGCTGGAATGTTTCTGAGACGCCTTTCAGGATTTCAGGGAACCTCATTTGGAACCTCACAAATAGCTGTAGCCACTTATGGGTGTTGCCACAAAATAGCATTTTCCTGTAATTGCAAAGGACCTAGAAATTCCAAAGCACCGGACTGTTCAACATTCTTGTAAAGCATTACCAAGTCACAAGCAGAGTTGCAATATCTAGATTTGCTCTCAGTTCAGCTTCAGACAGGCACCAAGCCTCTGAACCGGATTCTGGTATCAGTTTTACAACTGAAAATGTAGGTTTATATGCACAAACAATTCACCTTTGGGGTACTCCCTCAACCTTTACTACAGGGTGCTATAGCTTTCCATTGTGTAATATTATTTAATTGTATTATTTCATGAATTTATATTCTACATTACCCTTCCCCAAAAAGGAGTCACTTAGAATGACTTACAAAATATGTAGTGCAAACCATGTTACTTTAGAATCAATGGCAAAACTCCTCACTGACTTTAATAGCCCTATACTGTACTCTGTGAAATCAGTTAGCTTCAATGTCTCATTTCCTTGTGAATGGAATACCACTCCTAAATTTATGGGAAAGCTAAATCCCGTCATACTCTTAGTTACCTACACCCATGTTTGAACAGGTGTAACAATGAAAGCCAACTGTGTATTATTAACTATAGAAACACAATTTGTCAAAATCCACGTTCAGTCCTAGGTATAAAACAGCTGTTGATGTTAATGGGAATATATGTAGCCAGAACCACAACACTGTCATTTTCAAGTACCAATTTACCACATTTCAGGGAAGAATGAGATTATGATATCAGCTAAATATAAGTTCACCTAAACTTGCGGTAAAAATAAAGAGACAAAAGGGAGTACGGAATATAACTGAAACTAGGGCCAGATCTACACCAAGCAGGATATGACACTTTGAAAATGGTTTGAAAATTGTATCTGGAGTGTGTCTTGGGCCCCAACACTTGTCACTATGCCTATGGACTTGTTTAAAGCAGTAGTGCAGATCCTGCCCAGGTTAAGATGCACAATTTATATCAATAGGTGTATGTGTGTGAAAAGTTTCATAAAATTCAAGATAATCAAACTGTCAGAATCAAGAACGATGCATGAGGAATTCTTTTCCAATGATGGAATCACAGCATGACTGGCTGGGGCATGCTGGGAACTGTAGAACATTTTTTCTATCTAAACACGCATAGGATTGCAACCTAAGAAGCTCTACTGAGACAACATGTTTTAATCCTATTACAGGCATTAATGAGTTTGCTAATGCCAGGATATTTGTGATCATCAACGCTGTTTTGAGGACCGTTGCTGTATATTAAAAATATGTTGCTATACACAGCAATTTTGGCTGTGTACAGCCCCCCCGATCCGGTCCGGATCCAGATCTGGACGATCCAGATCAGATCCAATCTGATCCAGACTGGATCGGACCTCTCCCAATCTGGTCTGGAACTGGATTCGGATCCAGATCCGGGTCTCCGGATCGAGATCTGGAAACCCTCCGTTTCCCCATAGTCTTGCAAGTCTGGGGGGAAAAGGACTCACCGCCCTCACCCCACTCTCCCTGTTTACCTGCTGCTTCCTCGCTGCCGCCGCCGCCCACCACTGCCACCCACTGGCCACTGCTGCTTCCACTCTACTGAGAATCAGGCTGTGCAGCCGGCACCCAGGGACCTGGAAGGCCAATGGGCCCCGGATCTCTGGATTGATTCAGAATGATCCAATCCAGTCCGGAATGATCTGGACCTCCCCTGATCCGGTTTGGATCCGAATCCGAATCTGAATCCAGGAGGTCTGGATCACCCCAATCCGGTCCGGATTTGGGATCTGGATCCAGATCTGTTCACAGTCCTAATAGCAATATTAAGTAATTAATGCAATTTACACTGTCTGCGTTGTTGTTGTTGTTGTTGTTGTTATTCCATTGCATTTCTCTCTGACCTCAATGCTCACATTTTTCTCTCTATACCGTGTGTGTGTGTGTGTGTGTGTGGCCAACTTAGGATAGCACTTCATGATGATGCTTCTGATGAAGTGGAATCTAGTGTAGGAAAGCTTAGGCTAGGAATAGGCATAACCATAGGAGGTCAGAGGACACCCTGTAGGGAATTGTGTGGTCTGTGGGGTTCCCTCCATTTATTTATTTTTAAAAAGTGGTTTGCCACTGAGATTTGGTAACAAACTACTACAGACCATTATGAAGCTCTAGAAGGATTAAATTCAGCTTGTTTACATTTAAACAAGCCACATGCAGCCATGTCTTGTCCATCTCTGGCATATGCCTTAATAAATTTCTTACTGTTTAGGGGACGACATATTTTTTGTTATACATTTTAAAAAAATAATTTCTTAGAAGAAAAAGAGGGGAAAAAATCAGCAAGAGTTTTTCTGTTATTTGTTTACTTCTTTCCCCTTTATTTATAGATATGAAGATCGGGTTTTAAAAATTGAAATATGTAAATACATTCACAACAATATTGTTTACACATCCCTCAACTCTATGCATTTTCTGAAAAATGTACCAAATTGTACACTGAATGTTTTGAGCAGGATGAAAGCCAAAACCACACATGCAGTACTTTACAGCACAACCCTGTATATTTCTACTCAGATGTAAGCCTCACTGAGTTCAATGGGACTTACTCTCACGTATATATGCTTGTAAACTATATGATCACTAGGGATGGACACATAAGTCTACCCAGAAGGATATTGTAATTTTAACTTGATTTTATGCTTTATGCTTTTAAATTTTGTATATTGCTGTTTTAATTGTTCAATGTTTTTAATTTTTGTAAACCGCCCAGAGAGCTTCGGCTATGGGGCGGTATATAAATGGAATAAAATAAATAAATAAATTCCAGTCCGTATCAGTGAGAAAGTATCCATTCAAAAATCTGATCCACATTTATTTGTACTTTTTAAATAAAAATGTGCCTAACAATGTACACTTAAAAAAGCATTTAAATATCTATTTTTAAACATATTCCTCTCAAAATACATATTTATAAATGTATTTTATCTCTAAATACACACTTTAACTAGATTTATTGAGCTGAGAAGTGTGAGCCAAACTCTATGTTATAATAATCATGTAGCGTGTAGCTAAGGCTTAATCATTTCTTTACTGTCATGTAAACATGTACAGCACCAATTCCTACTGGAATCACCACACTCCAGGAGGGTAGTATTAAACTTCCCCTTCCCCCCTAAAATCCCACCCCCCTTCACACATATACACACATGGGGTGAGGGTTAATTGTCCATTGACTCCAAAGCAGACTTCCCCCCCTCTTTTCAAGCCCCCCTCCCTGAGGTGAAATTTCAGAGGAAATTGGGCAGGGGAGCACACTGATCCTGATCCAGATCAGTACCATGCACAGTTACACAAGAGTAAAATAAAACTATCAGGTTCAGCTACATGCTGAGTAACATTCAGAGAAGTGTGATGGGGCAGCTCCACACACTAGTCTGGAGTGAACAAGGTTGATTTATACTGTAATTTGCAAAGAATGCATTATACAATGCAGCATCCCCCTTGCAGCCACTGTGGGGCTTTCCTGCAAAGCTGTGGGGGCGTGGAAATGTTGGGAACTTTCCCTGACTTTTTTGACTGGAGCGGGGCGAATACGGCCCTTCTGCTGTCTAACCTCGCTCCAGCTTCGCTGAGGAGGCATCCTCTGGCTGAAGGCGACCTCCAACTGGTTGCCGGAAGTCAGGATGAGGGTGGGGGGAGGCGGGGGGGAGGCAGCTCCAGTACCTGGATGACCGTCAGAAACCCTGTACTCCCTCCTTGGTGTGGAGATTACCCAGCGCCACCCCGCAGGATCAAAACCATGGGGTTTAGGGGGAACGTGGGGCCAACACAGCACCATCGAGCAGCCCCCAGTTCTTAAAATAAGGAAGGAAGACTACAGCCCCCTACTTCAGCACAACCTTTTTATACTTTGATTTGAGAGTGTACACATCCCTTCCCAATCTCATCCCTACGTAGGGCATCTGCCCTTTCAAAATCCTCTTTTCCAGCTGCAGTGCTCCAAATCCCCCTTTCTACTGGCAGAAGCTTATAAAAGGAAAGGACAGGAGCCTGACTAGTGTGCACACATGGATTTACTCAAAAATAACCCACCTCCTCTGGACAAAGCACCATGAGGTAGTTTTTGTGCTCTCTTCAAAGGTGCCCTATGATTCAATAGCTGGAGGAAAACAGCTAGAGGAAAAACAGTCATCCCAATTCATCCCAATATGTACTTGCCATTGTTCATGGACAATATTCATAACCTCGTTGGATCAGAGCTCATGTCCTGCCATTGGATTCATGCAAGAACTTGCAAATGCATAGCTAGATTTGAGCATGTTGAAAGCCCAGCTCTCTCAAGGGCAGCCACGGCCCCTAAATAATTGACCTGCAAAGTTTGTTCAACAAGGGTATGCAGAGAGGCATTCTATTGATCCAGGAATAATGTGTGTGTGTGTGTGTGTGTGTGTATATATATATATATATGTGTGTGTGTGTGTGTGTGTGTTTGCCACATTAAGAAGGAGGGTGAAACCCCTTTTGCTATAATTTCCTACCTATATGCTTTATGCTAATCATAGTTAATCAGAAAGATACTGAGAAAAATAGGATAGAGGGAGAAATGTGATTAGAGGGTTAGGGGTGACAACAAGCAATTTGAAGTACTGTTGATTACACGATTACATATCGTGTTCCATCACTACTGACATTTTTTTTGTGTATGCTTACATTGTTCTTCTTTATTAAAAGGGCTCTGGTAGAGCAAGGGGCAAAGCAGCCAGCCAGCAGCTCCTTTGCAGGAGCTACAGGAGAATGATAGATTTAGAGCAAAAATACATTCCTAGAGCATCGCTCTTTCCGTAAGGCAGGGCCATGGGCACGTCAGGTGGCCACGAAGCAAGACCACACTCCAGGCTCCAGCATGTCAGAGGATGTGCATGGCACCGAGATCGGTGCCAAGGGTAGGCATGGTTGGGCACCTGCCAAGGGCCCACTGACCAGAGCTGTGCCTGGAGTTGTGCCTCCTCTTCGTTGCAACTTGCTTGTTCGCCTGCCTCATGCTCTGGTCTAGACAACAGTGGAGGAGACACCCCCGGCCACTTGCTCCCTGGTTATCTGCCTGTCAAGCAAGCAAGCGATAGCAATGATGAAAGAGAAGACGAGGAGCAAGAGCAAGTAAAGACAATAGGGGTAAGAAGGACTGAAGGTAGACTGACTGAGGAAGGGCCCCTACTGAGGATCTCTTACCCGAGGGCCATCTCAAACCTGGAACTGGCATTGCATGGCACAACAGTGACAGAATCACCCCTAGATTTAGCAACTAAGCCCAGCTAGATGCCAAAGGACAGATCAAACACCTTTGTTTAATAGCTTATATACATTTAGGAAGGAAAGGAGAGTTCCCCCTCCCACTGACCACAAATCTAGCATTCTGTTGCACCCTCTAAATAGTAGTAGACTTCCATTTGAGGCAGCTCCCATCCTAGGTGGGCCCCATGAAAGCCATGACAGAGCATTCTGTACCATAAAGAAGGACCCCTTACTAATAAATAAACAAAACCAAGCCTGATGTGTCAGGAGCCATGAATGGCCCTTTGTCAGAGAAACTGTCTATAACAGTGTTAGACCAAAGGTTCTTTAAAAAGAAAAAGGAAAAAAGGAGGAACGCTACATCCACCCCATAACCTGTGAGCAGTCAACGCTGTCACATTGAAGGAAAAAAGAGGCTATGGGCCTAATGTGGTGCCAGGATAAGGGACCATTAGAAAAGTATTCTAAGGAAGGGTGGCATATAAGGATAAAACAAGTGGGACCAGCAACAAAATATTGCAGTGTGGGGTGTTCCTGTTCCGGGTTCCAGACAGATGGTTATGCTCTCTCCCAGGATATGCCATTCCATTTCCCCTTCCCCCAGCTTTTCCATGGCCACTGAGCATGTTCAGTCCTCATTGAACTATTTGTGGGGGGTATCCTTGTTATTCTGTAAACTGGGATTCTTCAGCATGGAAAATAGGTGGATAAGGGTAGACATGATAGAAGTGTACAAAGTTATGCATGGTGGAGTATGTGGATAGGGAGATATTTTTTATTGCATTCTTGTGTTTTAATTTGGGCTGCCTCTACACAAGAAGTTTAAAGCTCTTTCAAGTCTCATTAAAATTTTTACCTCTACATGAGCGGAGCGCAAATCAGGAGTTGAGGCGTGTTATCTATCCGATTACGCGCATTATTGAATGCGCGTTAAATAGCGAGTTTTATTTTGCTGCGGCCGTTAAAGCGCATTTTGACTATGTGAACAAGCGATTCTCCGCATTAACTACTTCTAAAGCGCATTTCAAACAACCGGTATGGCCACCAGTTGTGCGCTCAATTACCTCCTGCGTACAGTCATTTACCATAAAGCGCTTCCGAGAAGATGCGCATAATCGGAGAACCAGGCGTCAAACTGAATTCTTGTAGAGGGGGTCTTGGAAGCTGCCTTGTGATACCTTTTAAAGGCTGAAAGGCGAGGCAGGCGCATGTTCTATAGTAAAATAAAATAAATAAATAAATAATCCACAACAACAAAAAGTGTCGTGCCCCAGGTTAGCCACAACTGTGGAATCAAAGTAAACATCTTAAAAATAGCAATCGTGAGTGCATCCATCATAAACCTGGTAGGCAGGCTGCTGCATGAACCTCTCAGTTTGCTAGAAGCCACAATCTGACCTCAACAGTTCTGAGTCTGCAGCATGTTTCCTACTGGATGCCAGAAATCACTTCTTGGGTTTGGGCTGACCAACATTTGGCAAGTCGAAACCCCACGTATTCCCCACGCAAATGGGAAAGTACGAGCAAATTGTCAAGGGAACAATACAATTGGCAAGAGGCTGGCTTTTCTTCCTGCTCCACTGCGCTCCTCCAGGGCATGCTCCTACAAGTAGAGGAGGCAGTGAAACACCCAGCCTGTTTGTGGCAGGTGAGGTGATGCACATGGAGTTAAACACTCAACCTGCCCAAAGGCCTCTCTGCACCCTTCCGTTCGTGGGCTCTGCCCAGTTTTAATCCTTGCTCTCCACAATTCCTTTGGAATCTGCCATTGATTAAACTTGCCCTCTTTCACTTGCTGTCACAATCATCACTAAATCCCAAAGCAGCTCCACCCCACCCAACCACCCTACTGGGAACAGGCCTCTGACAATACGCGGGAGTCAAATAAGCAACGCGGTCATAAATTACTTTAAAATGGAATTTAGCAATAGCCTGCTCGCACACAGCCGTGCAGAAATGGCACACCAGAGCTTTCTCCCATACCATATAAATCCTCTCTTTTTGTCATGTGAGCTACCATGTGAAACCAATGTCCTATTTATATATGAAAATAAGCGGCAATAAAAAGGAGGCTGCGTGTAACAGCATGCCCACATAAACCCAACTCTTTGGAGCTCAGGGTCTGTGCACACATGCCTTTGACTCCAGTAAAGCAGATGAAAACCTATTTCAAATATATGATTTGATGAAAGCAGATGTCAGCAGATACTGCCTATGTAATTGATATTTGATTTATTCAAGATTTATGCATGCTGTGCCTTAGATTTATTAATGATAATCCCCTGCTCTTGTGTTTAATATAGTGGAACCAAAACATAATTTGCTAGGATCAGTCAGAAATGCATCAAAGTGATTAACTCTACATGCAAACCATTATCCAGTGACATCCCTACTGTGCATAGTGCAAAAGGAGGCAATAATACCATAATTGGCTTCACTTAAGCAAGTTGGATATTTGCTGTGATTGCTGGTAAAACTTGGTCCCTTTAATCTCTGTGACTCTGTAGCTCGTCATCCTTCTTCATCAAGTATTCCTTTCCTACCTCTCCCAGAGCCATCTGAATCTTTACAATACTACCACTACTACTAACTGTCACTACTGCTGCTACTACTACTACTAATAATAATAATAATAACCTTCGATGGAAGAAGCAAAGATCAAAAAGATTGGATGGAGCCATGAAATCCATGGCTGTCCTTGGATACAACTCACTTAAACATTTCCTATCTTCCCGCCCTGCCCCACCACAAAAAGTTATCTTTATCCAGAGTATGTGATTTTCTATGGGAGCTAGCCTCTGCTTACACAACAAGTTATCGTAAGATGACAAGTCCTCAACTAACATAGACCTCTAATAGATTTGGAGGTTGGAATGAATGAAAGAAAGTAAGAAATCTATCTTTGACGAGGCTTTTTATTCACTTCTCATTACTGGCTACATTCAGGGCCGTCAAGAGCAGGTTTGGGCCCCCCAGCAAGGATGATCCCTGTGATGTTATAAGATCAAGAAACAATCAACGGAAATAGGAAGAGTCTTGGAAAGAATGGAGAAAGGCAACAGGAGGAGCTCATGCGTTTTCTCTTGGAGAGGTCCTAAGGTTTTGGTGCCTGTTCCAGTGTTTATGGGGAACACATTGTGGGCGGGCGGGAAGGATGCGTGCTGGGATCTGTGAAACTGAAAAGAAACAGCTCCTCCCCACTCAGTTGTCCTCCTGGTGGTTTCTACAACCTTCTGTGCGGATCGTTTCATTCGAGCAGCTCTTTGCAATGACAAGCAACCCCACTTGCACCCGCTGCAAAAGACTTCTTTGGTTGATTAGAGTCTATATAGGCCGATAACTGACAGGTTTTTTAAAATCATTCTTATTTTCTTTGAAATTCACTGATTTTACAATGGATGTCAAAAACAATTGACAAATAATGATACTACTGAGTAAGACAAAAACATATGCAACATAGTTGGGCCCCAGGGCCCCCTTCCGGACCGCCGGGCCCTGGTAATTTGTATTGGCTTTTCCCCCCTCTCGGCAGCCCTGGCTACATTATCAGGTGAAACAATAGGAAGGATCGATCTATCCATCTACCATCTATCTCTGTGTGTGAACTGAATGACCTGTGAATTACCCACGATAATGAGCAACGAGACGTGATTAAAAACATGGAAATGTCTTATTTGTGTTGTTCAAGTCTTTTGTCTAATAATAATAACCCTGGGAGAGCAACATCTGAATCTTCAATACAAAAACAAAGCTGGGGAGTGATTGTGCAACATCCCAACATGACTGTTCCTGGCCCTCTCTCTTGTGGTAGCAAACATTACAGCTGGATCTCTGGCAAAAAAGGGAATCCTCACCATTCATTTTATTAAGCTGCAGTTGATGCAGAAAACAGCAATGGTACAGCATCTGACTTGCATGCAGACTGGACATTGTGATCATATGATGCCCATGTTTTATTATCTCCCTTGTCTGCCACTCCATTTCCAGGCCAAATTCAAATTGCTGGTATTAACTTATGAAGTCCTAAATGGCTTAGGGTCAGATTACTTGAAGGATCATCTCCTCACATATATACCTGTCTGGACCCTAAGATCATCCTCAGAAGCCCTTATCCAGGAGCCTCTACCAAATGAAGTGGGTGGCTGGCTACTAAGGAGAGGGTCTTTGCAGTGGTGGCACCCCGGTTATGTTAGTGCATTTTAGGTCTTTTGCACTACTGCTGGCTTTTATCTTGGTTAATTCTCTGTTTTTATTCTGTTTTATACTTATGGTTATATATTATTGTTTACTCTGTTATTATAGTCTATGGTTTAAGCTTTGTCTTATAAACCATTCAGGGAGCTTCAGCTAATGGGTGGTATAGAAATGTAATACATAAATTAATAATAAATAAATAAAAACAAGGGGAATGGGCTGAGTGAGTAAAGATTGTGGTGATTGCTTCTTTATGGCAAGATGTGATTCAATCTTGCCTAAAAGGGGTGGTGACGGTAAAACCTCTGTTTTTAAGACAACCAACCAACCAACCAACCAGCACTTCCCTGACCCCCACAGCTCCAGGGGTTTCTGGATGAGAGAAATGATCTAGATCCATTTCAATCTGATTTGAGGCCTGGATATGAGACAGAGACCACTTTGGCCCTCTTGAGAACTGGACAAGGAGAGTGTCACTGACCCCTCAGAGGCTTTCGATACTATGGCATCCTTCTGGAGCATCTTTCTGGGATGGGACTGGGAGGCACTGTTTTATGGTGGCTCCAGTCTTTCTTGGAGCCACCAAGTCCTTCTTGGAGTCCTTCTTAATTTCAGAACATGGTGCTGGGAATTCCTGTTCAACACCATGGCCATTAGCCTATGATGTCCCTCAGGTCTCTATCTTGTCCCTCACACTATTTAACATATACATGGAACTGCTGAGAGAGACTGTTTGGAGCTTTGGAGTTTAGTTCCACCAGTATGTTGACTAGACCCAGTTACAGGGAGAACATGACTCCCTTGTTACAACAGCTTCACTGGCTACTGGTCTGTTTCTAGGCACAATTCAAAGTATTGGAAATGCCCTGTAAAATTCTATATGGCTTGGGACCAGACTACCTGAAAGGCTACATTCTCCCATATGAGCCTGCCTGGTGTTTAAGTTCTTACAGGGAGGACTTTCTCTCAGTCCTGCCACCATCGGAGGCACATCTGCTAGGGATGCAAAAGAGGGCCTTCTTGGTGGAATTCCCTGCAGAGAGATACACATATTTCAGGCTATAAAGAACTTTAAAGATTAGCATCTTCATAAACAAGCAAATATCTGCTCCTGGTTCTTCTGGAGAATGGGCATCCAAATGGCAAATGCAGTTCAATGTAAGCAAGTGTGAAAGAGGGTAAAGGGAGACATGACAGAGGTGTACAAAATTATGCATGGTGTGGAGAAAGTGAATCCAGTGGATCTACACTACTGCTTTATAACAATATGGAAGTGCACTTACAACTATTGAGGCCCATGACACATTCCATATACCATTTTCAAAGTGTTTTCAAAGTGTTCTATCCCGCTTGGAGTAGATCTGGCCTAGGATGGTGCTTCTTACGTTATTATGATGCATGACGAAGAGCAGGGCCTTTTCAGGGCGGATCTACACACGAGTTTTTTGACATTTTATAAGGGTTATGAAAACTCTTTGGGCCACATGACGCACTCCCTATAACGTTGTATATCTGAGGTTTTTTAAAACTCCCTTCAGTTATATACAACGGTTTCACTTTTAATAAATCATTTTAAGTAAAATAATGTGTCCTTCCTTACTGTTTGTGCTTCATGGGGGCAGTGCTTCCTTTACTGGTGCCCAAATGCTGAGCAGTTGATTGGTGGGGAAGAAAGAGGAAGTGGACCAGTGAACTACAACACCCACAATTCTTAGCCCTATACTTGCTAGGGAATGACAGAGGAACTAAGAAGGAAGTGTGTAACTGAACTACAACCCCCACAATGCCTTGCCCTAAACTCATTGAAAAACTAAAGAGGAAGAGACAGAGCAGAACAGTGTGTGACTGCACACACCGCTTTAAAGACAGAAGACTGTTCTCCTGTAATGTGAGTACTCAGTAATGTGGCCTAGAACGCACCTATTTGGAACGTTTTAAAATACAATTTAAAACGTTCCAAAGGACTGTGTGGATTCCCCCTCAGTTGTGGTATCAGCAATATGGAATGCTCTGTTTAAGGAAGCCTGCCTAGCTCTGACTTTGTTTTCTTTTTGTTACTACATCTGTGTTGTGGTTCTGCTTTGTGCATTTTGCTTGGGGTTGTGTTGTTTTACTTCTGCTTATTGATTTTTACTGTTTATAATGTTGGGTTGATCTTTTAGTTGCATTTTAATTTAACAATTTATTGTATTTTTTTCCAATTTCTCTTTTTATTTTACTGTTTTTGTTTTGTAAGCCACTTTGGATTATTTTTAAGACAAGTGTAGTAATTATAAAATAAACAAATAAATAAAAACACACAGTAACAAAAGTACAGGGGATAGCTATGTAAGAGCTAGGCTTAAGGCACTTGACTTTGGCACCTGATAATATTTATTTCATTTTATTATTATTTTAATTTGACAGGCTGTCTCTGAATTTATTAAGACAGAGACTAAGATTCAAATGAAATGTCGTAGGAAGGTTTCTCATTGCTCCATGGTTCTCCCCCAAACAAACCCAAAGAATCAGGTGGTGTCTGGAATTCTTTGGATGGACTAGCGGTCTGTTTCATAGATGGACTATCTAGATGTATGGATATGTTCATTCATAAGTTTGTGTTCTCCCATCTGCGAAATAACAAAAATCTACATGGAAAGTTATATTTAAATACATATTTCTCAATTATTGTCTCACAAAATATGCATTTATAAATGTATTTTATCTCAAAGTATGGATTCCTAACATTTTTATAAGGTGTTTTTAAATGAATGTTGGTGTTTTTGAACTGAGAGCTGTATCATGAAATTCGGAGATGTGTGAAATCTGAAGGATAATTATTATGTTTTGATATGCACATTTGTCCAAGAGGAACAGACCAAGATCAATTCCTCAAACATCCCTAATCTGGACTGAAGGGGAGCATGTCAACAGAGCCTTTACTCTTTTCCCTTTAGTCCTTTTCAGCTCAATACTCACCTCCCACCCCAAGTAAGCTGCTTTGATAAACTACAGGAATAACATTTATTTATTTATTTATTTATTTCATTTATATCCTGCCTTTTTTCTTCCAAGGAACCCAAGGTGGCGTACATAATCCTCCTCCTCTCCATTTTTATCCTCACAACAATAACCCTGTGAGGTAGATTGGGCTGAGAGTCTGTGACTGGCCCAAAGTCACCCAGTGAGCTTTCTATGGCTGAGCGGAGACTAGAACCTGTATCTCCTGACTCCCGTCCAACACTCTAGCCACTACACCACACATTGAATTTTTCCATGAGGAGAGTTATCGGGAAGCAATGAGAATCCCATAGCTTGTCCCTTGCAGATGAAAAAGCAATTTGAGGAGGGTCATTTGGGGCTGGAAAAGGGAAAATGTCCAGTAGCCTCTGGCCACAGGCCCTACTACTTCCACTCAGATACAGCTACTTTGGGTTATAAACCACACATACACACACACACACACACACAATGGCAGAAGGAAGAATCATCGAACTCTAGAAAATGTGTAGCTTGAGCCTAAGTTTCATCATGGTGAGGGGAAATGGAAATGCATGCTTAAAGCCACAGTAAAGAAGGCTAGAAGACATTGAGAGCCAAGCCCAGACACCAAACTAACCTGACCTCAAACCTAAACAATTTGTTGACATCAAAGCCAAAGTTCCTGGAGACTGAAGTGAAGTCTGTTTATGTCTCTCTTGCTTGTCCCTTTGGCTATAGCAAGCCAGCTCTTAATTGACACCTCCTCTCCCTTGGGGTCATTCAGCATTGCCTAAAGTTATAGTTGGCCAGGCAAACAGGCATATAGCTTAAAGCTGTTGCATTGCTGCATTTATGACTCCCTAAAGGACATTGGCACATGATGCTATTAGACCTTAATATCACAGACCCTCCTTTTCTTAAAGGGAATGTCAGAGAGGGAGGTTCTCCCTGAAACATGTCATAAACAACAGTAATAACTTCCCCTGTCAACAATGCCATTTACAGTTCAAAGGCATCTCAAGTTGGAAAAACACACCGCTACCAAGCCGATAATTGACTATAATTATGCTGAACAGAAGCAAGATCACTTGGGAATTGTAGATTGTTGCTAGAATGTGACTAAGAACAACCTGAAACCTAACTAGCAAAACTTGATCCAGCTATAAGAAAACCCAGTTTATACCACAAGGCTGTGCAATGTAGAAAATTCCATCATATTTCCAAGAACTGTAATGGGTTTATTCATCCCAGATGAAGAATGACCACTACCCTCTAGAGATCACCACATGAGGAGGACATATGTGGTAGGAATGTACTTCATCATTTTAACATTGGATACATTCATTAAAAAAGTGAGCTGGTTTTTCTGCTTTACTGTGCTTCCAATAAGCTTTATAAGACCCTTCCTAAGCATTTGGGTGTGTGTGTGTAAGAAACTGACTCAAAGAGATATAAAAATGTGTAAACCATTTCCCCAAAGCTCATGCCATTTCATAATCTATCCTCCTACAATATAGGGGTTGATTGTTTGATGGTATTTCAATCTCCTCCACCTATTATGCATGCATGTTTGTTTGTTTGTTTGTTTGTTTGTTTAACTTTGAGATTTTTGACTAAAAGGATAGTGCAGTCAGTTAGACTACAGTTGAACTGAACATAGGAGAGTAAAACATTGTGGATTAGATCCAAATTTAGTAATGCTTTGAGTAGACCCACTCAAATCAACATGGCTTAATTATAGGGGTGTGCATCGGATCGGATCCGATCCACGATCCGAATCCGATCCGACCCAAAATCGGGAAAATCCGATCCGATCCGATCCGACCAACCTCCGATCCGATCCGATCCGATCCGATGAGGTCCGATCCGGATCGGACGCCATTTTGAATGCTTTTTCCCATAGCCAAGTATTGTTTTACAAAAACGCCTATAACTTTTTCATTTTTAAAGATAGAAGGATGAAACTTGGGGACATTGTAGACTGGTTAGGGATAGTTATCTGTGAGAAATTTCAGAAAGATTGGTGCATGCGTTTTGTGGCAATTAATTTTTTAATAAATACCCAGGAATGCTTATAACTTTGTCATTTTTAAAGTTACAAACATGAAACTTTGCCACATTGTAGGAGGTACCTTGGGACCTATGTGTGTGAAATTTCAGAAACATAGGTGCTTGCCTTGTGTGGCAATTAATTTTAGAAAAATGGGTAGTAGTGGGGTAAATACAGTTACGCCTCCCATTTTTTTATTTTTTAAGATACAAACAGGAAACTTGGGCACATTACAGATACCACTTGCCTTGATATGTGAGTGAAATTTCAGAAACATTGGAGCTTGCCTTGTGTGGCAATTAAGTTTTGAAACAATGAGGAAAGAAACACCTATAACTTTGTCATTTTTAAAGTTACACACATGAAACTTTGCCACATTGTAGGTGGTACCTTGGGACCTATGTGTGTAAAATTTCAGAAACATAGGTGCTTGCCTTGTGTGGCAATTAATTTTAGAAAAATGGGTAGTAGTGGGGTAAATACAGTTACGCCTCCCATTTTTTTAGTTTTGAAGATACAAACAGGAAACTTGGGCACATTACAGGGAACACTTCACTTGATATGTGTGTAAAATTTCAGAAACATTGGTGCTTGCCTGGTGTGGCAATTAATTTTTGAAACAATGAGGGATTCATTGGACAGCACTTGCCCATAAGGATTCATTGGACAGTACTTTCCCATAGGGAATCATTGCATTGCACTTTCCCATAGGGAATCATTGCATTGCACTTTCCCACTGAGAAATACAGTTATGCCTCCCACATTTTTATTTTTGAAGATACAAACAGGAAACTTGGGCACATTGTAGACTGGTTAGGGATAGTTATCTGTGAGAAATTTCAGAAAGATTGGTGCATGCGTTTTGTGGCAATTAATTTTTTAATAAATACCCAGGAATGCCTATAACTTTGTCATTTTTAAAGTTACACACATGAAACTTTGCCACATTGTAGGAGGTACCTTGGGACCTATGTGTGCTAAATTTCAAAAACGTAGGTGCTTGCCTTGTATGGCAATTAATTTTAGAAAAATGGGTAGTAGTGGGGTAAATACAGTTACGCCTCCCATTTTTTTATTTTTTAAGATACAAACAGGAAACATGGGCACATTACAGGGAACACTTCACTTGATAGGTGTGTAAAATTTCCGAAAGCTGGGTCCAGGCATGTGGTGGCAATTAATTTTTGAAACAATGAGGAAAGAAACGCCTATAACTTTTTTATTTTAAAAGTTAGAAGTCTGAACATTGCTCACTTTGTAGATGGGTTAGGGGTAGATATGTGTCAGAAATTTCAGAATGATAGGTCCAGGCATTTGATGGCTATGGAATTTTTAGATTAAATGTTTCAAAAAATGTTCCACAGAGGCCAGGTCTTCCTTTCCTCCCCCTCCCGCTTCCCGCGAAGAAAAGGAAACACTGTCTCGTCTCGATCCCTTTGATCCTTGCTAGTATCCATTACAGGGCTCGTGTCTGCTTTCCTACTTTCACTTTTTTACTCAAGCAGACACGAGCCCTGTAATGGATACTAGCAAGGATCAAAGGGATCGAGACGAGACAGTGTTTCCTTTTCTTCGCGGGAAGCGGGAGGGGGAGGAAAGGAAGACCTGGCCTCTGTAGAAATTTTTTTGAAACATGTAATTTAAAAATTCCATAGCCATCAAATGCCTGGACCTATCATTCTGAAATTTCTGACACATATCTACCCCTAACCCATCTACAAAGTGAGCAATGTTCAGACTTCTAACTTTTAAAATAAAAAAGTTATAGGCGTTTCTTTCCTCATTGTTTCAAAAATTAATTGCCACCACATGCCTGGACCCAGCTGTCTGAAATTTTACACACCTATCAAGTGAAGTGTTCCCTGTAATGTGCCCATGTTTCCTGTTTGTATCTTAAAAAATAAAAAAATGGGAGGCGTAACTGTATTTACCCCACCACTACCCATTTTTCTAAAATTAATTGCCATACAAGGCAAGCACCTACGTTTTTGAAATTTCACACACATAGGTCCCAAGGTACCACCTACAATGTGGCAAAGTTTCATGTGTGTAACTTTACAAATGACAAAGTTATAGGCATTCCTGGGTATTTATTAAAAAATTAATTGCCACACAAGGCAAGCACCTACGTTTCCGAAATTTCATACACATGGGTCCCAAGGTACCACCTACAATGTGGCAAAGTTTCATGTGTGTAACTTTAAAAATGACAAAGTTATAGGTGTTTCTTTCCTCATTGTTTCAAAAATTAATTGCCACACAAGGAAAGCTCCAATGTTTCTGAAATTTCACTCACATATCAAGGCAAGTGGTACCTGTAATGTGCCCAAGTTTCCTGTTTGTATCTTAAAAAATAAAAAAATGGGAGGCGTAACTGTATTTACCCCACTACTACCTATTTTTCTAAAATTAATTGCCACACAAGGCAAGCACCTATGTTTCTGAAATTTCACACACATAGGTCCCAAGGTACCTCCTACAATGTGGCAAAGTTTCATGTTTGTAACTTTAAAAATGACAAAGTTATAAGCATTCCTGGGTATTTATTAAAAAATTAATTGCCACAAAACGCATGCACCAATCTTTCTGAAATTTCTCACAGATAACTATCCCTAACCAGTCTACAATGTGCCCAAGTTTCATCCTTCTATCTTTAAAAATGAAAAAGTTATAGGCGTTTTTGTAAAACAATACTTGGCTATGGGAAAAAGCATTCAAAATGGCGTCCGATCCGGATCGGACATCTGGTCCGATCCGATCCGACCAGCCTCCGATCCGATCCGATCCGATCCGACCCCCCAGGTCCGATTCCGATCCGCTATCCGATCCGATCCGGGGGGTCAGTGCACATCCCTACTTAATTAGACATGACTAAAGTCCCATTGTTTTCAATGGGTTTAGTTTAAGCATGCCCAAGTCTGACTCCAGCCGTGTTTGTTCAAGATATGACCCAAATGTGATGAAAAGATTCATTAACACAATTTTCATCCACTCTCCCTTCCAATATTTGAACGTATCCTCAACAACAGTGGATGGACACTTGTGTGGACACAGGTGGATTGCTTATACAGACATATATACATGACTTTTATCCTCTTTTCTACCAATGTGTGCTTAGGGAAAATATCCCTTTGCATATGCATGACATTGCTGAATGATAACTACAGCTCATAACTAGGGACGTTACAGGTGCTTTTAATTTTATCTTTAGAAAGAGGATCAGCAATGCAAACTTTGCTGTGGCGGAACAACACTCAGGCCTGGAAATCCTGGGTGCTGCTCAGTGTCAGCTTCAGGTTTTCAATGGCCCTTGGGCAAGACCTCCTGAGTAGGACCCTCTCTCCATGAGTCCACCTTCTCATGGCCATGGTCCCCAGCTGCTCCTGCTCCTCATCCTCATTCTCATCATTGCTACTGCTTGCTTGCTTGACAAGCAGAGAGCCATTGAGCAATGCCCGGGCTAGAGCAAGAGACAGTGAAATGGTGGATTACAATGAGATAAAGAGGAGGCGCAACTCTTGTGAGCCTCTGCTCCGCTGTTCATGCCTACCCTTGGTGCCCACCCTGGTGTTGCTTCTTCTCTGCAAGCCACTGTCAAGAGAGGGGTGATTGGTAGGAGAAAATTGGCATCAGTGGAAAAATGCTTAGCCTTTCTTCTGCCTACTGCTTTCCCATCATACATCCCTCTTAGTGGCTTCTCCTCTAACAGAGGTTCCAGGCCCATTTCCCCCCTCTCAAACACATGTCTAGGAGCCTGGCTAGAGGAAAAGCAGCTGAGGGAAGGGTTGCAGGGGAATTCAGTACCCCCTCCTCCAAGTTTGCAAAGAATACGTGACACCCAGGGGGCCATGACTTGAGATGGAGGTGGAGGCTTTGCACACATTGCTGGAGGCAGAATTATAGTGAGATGCCCACTTCCTAGGTTTCCATGTTTTGATTACCAAAGCTTTCACACTCCAGACACTGTGCAGAATGTCTTGCTTGCTCTGTAAAAGGAAATTCATGGTGACTGATCCTATTCAGCATCCTTTATGACAAAGATGGCCAAATGGTGAATTGATTGGCCCCCAATTAATTATGCCCTTCCAAAGGATGTCTGTGTCTTTGAGTCTGACTCCTTCTTACATTGGATGTCTGTATACTATAAAGAATGGAGAAGAGATAATGATGGACCTTTGAAAGTCTATCCAGCTATATAGACATACTGTGTCATGACCCCAATAGAAGATTCCTTCTTGGAGGATAAGTTGGAGGACCAGGTACCATCTGCCACCAGCAATGCCCAGGATCTGCCAATAGAGCAGGAGGAGCCCAGACCCCCAGGAGTGAATACCTATGAGGACATCATCTATGAAGGACAAGGACTCTGCCTCAGAGGTGGAGGCAGAGAAGCCCTCAAGCTCTCAGGATAGACACTGCCTGAAAGGACAGGAACTCAGAAGGAGTGCTCGACTGAGCCAGAGGCTCCCTTGTGAGAAAAGGTCTACTCGCATGTAGGGAGCTTGCTCACAGCTGATGCTGAGGTGTGGCTCTGCATGCAAACAGCAGTTTTAGGCTGAGAGAGTTGCTGGATACAATGTTGACCAGACCTTCCTGAATCCAGCTTCCCTTGCTAAGACTATGGATTGCATCTTTGACTGATTTCTAGCCTGAATCGTTCAACACTGAACTTTGACTCTAGGTGTTTGCTGTGCTGCCTTGGGACATTGTTGCCTGTTACCTAGACTGGACTCTGACGCTCCTCCTGCTGTCTGCTCCTTGTCCACTGTGTTTCCTTGGGACCTTGTTGCCTGTGACTTGACCTGGACTGTTGAGAGTTTGCCTGATCCCTGTTTGAGCTGACTACCTTGGAACTCCTGGACCCTTGAACTTGCAGTTGCTAGGCTCAGACCCTGGAAACGTCACCAGCTGCTACATTAATTAAACTTCTCCTTCCTCAGAGGTGAAGGTGTTACCCTCGGGAATAAATCTTATATGTATTGTTCTTGTTTGAATGGAATATGTTTTTGCAACACTTTTCATGGGCAATGTGTGTATGCAGATTGAAACCAACTGCATCTGTCTCTGAGAGGAATGGACAGTGCTGGCAGAATGGGCCTTCATCTCCCTTCTGCAGGCCTATGTGTGCCTCCAAATCTGTGCTGTAGCATTGAGGGACCATCCAGAACAGATTCAGGGGGTGGGGTAAAGAGGAATGCAGTGAGGGGAGGGCAGAGCAGAGCAGAGCAGAATGAGGAAATTCCTCTGTGAGTGTCCAGAAGCTCATTTGTGTGAGGTTGGATATTACTTTGCATGCATCTATATCATTTGTAACTTGTTGATGTTCCCTTCATTTCAGGAAAGTCACAGGCCAAATCTACACCTTGTGTCATATCATTACAATCCCATCATGATAACGCTACGTCCCTCTTGGGCATTTGTACCTTGTAGGACACCCAATGGCATTTCTTGTGGCGTTTTGGATAACGTGGAATAAAAAGCAAGAAATAATGATACGATAGTGGTATATAGCATATGTAATGTGGCCCAACAGTTATCAATGCATTTCAATAGCACTATAAAGCGGTAGTGTAGATTTAGGCCAGATCTACACCTTGTGTCAAATCATTACGAATGTGGAATAAAAAGCAGGATATGACATTATGAAAGTGGTATATGGAATGTGGATTGTGCCCCAACAGTTATCAGTGCACTTCAATACTTCTATAAAGCAGTAGTGTAGATGAAGCCTAGCTACAATGGCTGAATGACAATCCCATTAGATAATGGGAGAGAAGCAAAAATCAGAGGTGTCCTCATTAATCTCCTGAAAGGCATATCTAAGTGCTTGTGCAAGAAGAGTTTACTTTTCAGTTTGGTGAGGGCCCGATGCAGCCTTCCCTAAACTGGTGTCTTTCAGGTGTCCTGGACTACAATACCCAACATCCCCAACAAGCATGGGATCTATAGTCCAACTCATCTGGAGGATGTCAGGTCAGAAAAGGCTGGTCTAATGGAAGAAAGTGATCAAATAACCAGATTGTAAGGAAGTTCTTAAGCAAACATACAGTAGCTAAAACACTATTGTGTGTACCACTCAGTAATTAAAAAGCAACCCAGAAAAATGATTGCATTATTCTGGCAAGAAATAGTTACCAATAGTCAAATAATACACGTTTTGTGACCTTTGATGTCTGGTTTTTCGCAACATGTGTTTAAAATGCAGGAGTGCCATCCTAAACTATACTTAAAAAAATATATCTTACCAAAGTGTCTTGTTTAATCCTTACAAGGTGGGAGAGGAAATTTATGAACACTTTCTCCAAAGGAAAACTGTAATTATGTAAGGGATCTTTATTTCTTAGGAGGAGTCACATCTGTTCTGGAGAGTGGTGTGAAATCAGGATTTTCTTAAAATGAGGGAGTTTGTGTTCCGCTGCCTGTTGCACAATCCAATTGAATTATCCCAACGCATCAAGCGTTTAGTGGATTCATTACATCCCTTCAAGCAATCCAAAGCCTGGGATTGTGGATGAGAAAAAAATGATTTTGCCTTAATTTTATCAAGGTTCATAAAAATAATAGAAATAAGAAAAAGGAATGACCAGCATGTAAACACCTTTTTGAATGGGTGGCATTCTAGCATTAGATTCCTCTCTGCTACACACACACACACACACACACACACACTCCATATACAAAAACCAAACAAACTGGATGGATGAATGGGGTGGAGTCTATAGATGAATGGATGGGGATGCATACGAGAAAGGAAGAGGGGAAGAGTGTGGGTGATGATGGCTGTGAATGGGGGTTTATTGATATGTGTATGGATATGAATGAGTGTTGTGTATGAGGCGTTGGCTCTGCCCACTTTTCAGTTTGGTCCACCTACCACTGACATGTGGCCCCTGGAAGGTTATTGATGAGAGAACGCACCCCTTGGGATGAACAATGTTCCCACACGTGCTATACATGTTTACATCAAAGTGAACCCCATAGATATAAATGGGTTTTACATTCAATGAAATGTGTTTAGCATTAAAGCATTAGGTTCTTCCCCATGAAATGTACAACATTGCTTCATTTTTGCCAATAAAGTGGTCATTGAGCTATTATTTCCCTGTGTTTTACAACACACCTCCCTTTACCAAATCTGAGTTTAAAAGGTATGGATAAATGGGTTTGGCATTCTCCTAGATACATTTGTTATGTTTCATGTTCACATGGAAGTCCATCAGGGACACAGAGTGAAAACAAATAATTGGGAAGTTTGTGCAATGGGGTATTTATTTGTTTGCAATTTGTCAACTGTCTATTTCTATTCTATCATGCATCGTGCTGCTAAGTATATACCGAGCAGTAGGGATGTGTATCGTATCGTTAAAATGTACGATAACGATACGATATGCTCTTTATCGTGCATGTGTTTAACGATAACAATATGATAGAAAAATCTCCGATAAATATCCAATCCGATAATTTTCAGCCAGATTATATCGGATTATCGGACTGCCATATAAACAAACATATAACTTCTGTATTTTAAAAGTTAGAGGCTGGAAATTTGGTCACAGTGCTTATGGGGTATGCCTAAGTATGTGTATGAAATTTGAGATCGATCCCTCCTACCCTCGATTTTATATAAATTTATTAATGATCGTTTAAATTCTGACAGGTCAGAATGACAGCTTGCCACGTGCATTCATTCAGACCTTTCAAAAAGTTGCAGGATCTTTAAAAATTCATATAAAATCGAGGGTTGGAGGGATCGATCTCAATTTTCATACTAATGTCTAGCACATGTTGCTACACATATGTGCCAAATTTCAGATCAATCCCTCCACCCTTGTATTTTATATGAATTTTTGAAAGATCGTGCAACTTTTGACCTGTCAGAACTTAAACGTTCTTTAATAAATTCATATAAAATTGAGGGTTGGAGGGATCAATCTCAACTTTTTTACACATACTTAGGCATACCCCATAAGCATTGTGACCAAGTTTCAAG
Source organism: Anniella stebbinsi (assembly GCA_029215795.1). Lineage (NCBI taxonomy): Eukaryota > Metazoa > Chordata > Lepidosauria > Squamata > Anniellidae > Anniella > Anniella stebbinsi. The sequence goes on along the minus strand of JARDYH010000003.1, from coordinate 114,104,745 downwards.
CCTGTAACTTTGAAAATACAGAAGCTATAGGCATTATTTCTAAAATATTCAGCTCTATAGAGCACAATGGGGCTGCAAATTAAATATCGGATTTCCGATAATTATCATGAAGACGATACGATTAACCTACGATATTATTGGAGACGATAATTTTTTTGGTCTGAAATTCCGATAACGATAAAATGTGATATTTTCGGGCGTGCACATCCCTACCGAGCAGAATCCACCAGTGGGAGAAATGAGACCCTAGCATAGTTGGTGCTTTTCAGCAGATGGAGCTCCTTCCCCAGTTGACGTCACAGCTGTTGGCATTTGTATTACTTCATATCCTGCTTTACTGGCAAACTGTTCAAAGTGGCACATTTTTTAATAAATAAATAAATAAATAAATAAATAATGCACCTATGTTATGAATATAGAAACGCCAACTACAACATTATAAAAAATATAATAAAACCATTAAGGACAACTATCCAAAAATCATTATTACATCCTTAAAGCTCGCGTTAACAAAATAGACCTGTAGGCTTTGGCCTAGCTGACATTTTAAAACAATGGTTCCAAAGTTAAGGGGCAACCATAGAAAAGGCACCCAAACATACACATACACACATACAACCACACAGTTGTTACCCACTTCTCTAATTGGGAAACTCTGAGCTACTTGGGGAACATTGGATGGGGAGGGCACGAGGTATCAGAGTCTTTCCTCAAGTTACATAGGGCCTTAGCCATTTTTTAGCAAGGGTCCAGGACCTCTTTTAGCCCGAGGGCCGCATTCAATTTCAGAAATGCTCTTGGGGGCCACATTCCAGTGGTGGGCAGGACCAAAAGCAAAAGGGTGGTGCCAAAAATGCCCAGATATTTCATTTTAAATCTCCTTAACAAAGCATTCAGAGAGACATTTCAAGTTTTTAGATAGTGGAAACACTCCACAAACGCTGGAAAACCAGCAAAATGATTGTTGGAAAGGCAGGACTTTCTTTTCGGCGCTGCCCACCCTTGGGAATTCTCTCCCTAGGTTTCCTCCTCTGTACATTTTAGGCAGCAGGTTAAGATCATGTTTCTCCGTCAAGCCTTTGAGGAGGCAGGCAGACAGATAGTAGCTTTTTGCTCCCTGCAGTTTAGTTTTTAAGACTTCCGTTACACCTAATTTTTCCCCCTAATTTGCCTCCGTGGTTTTTGCAGACGTGCGTCAAGCTTATGATCTCTTTCACCTGAATAGCTGCACTTTCGTTCCTTTGCTCTTCCACTCCACTCCACTCCACTCCACCCCTCCCCTTCTCTTTTTCCCTCCGGTCAGGTCAAGTCAGATGAGCACTTCAACCAGACCACCTTTCTGCAGGGCAAAAATGGAATAACCCTTTAGTCTGGCTCTTTGGGGGCAGTGAGGGAGTACAATCCTGTCTCTGCAGAGATTCAGATGTTGTATGATTTTTTTTAAAAAAAATGCTTTGGAGCCTGGGATGCAAGGTTTGGGTTTTATATTGAGGCTTGGAGCAGGCTGCTGGGAGAGATTACTTTTCCCTGCCAGGACCTGTGTAATCCATTCAAGCCCCCGTTCCTTTAAAACTACACAGAGGCTTAGGGCGCATTAAATGCGCTTAGGGAAAATAATCCAGACTTTTAGCATTCTAGGAAAGGCTGGGGAAGAGGTGGGGTGTCAGCAGGACAGGCATGGCGTCATGTGAGTACCGTGCTGTAAATCTGCACAGCAGGCATGGCCAGAGTGCACTAAATCACTCGTGTGATGGAGCTGTAAGCCTTATGTTTATTATTTGCTACTATGCTAGCTTTATGATGTCAAGTTGTTATTAATGGCTTTCTTTTAATCTTTTAAATTGGATCTTTGGATCATTTTTAATGGAAAAGTAGCATATAACAATTATAAACAATGAGCAAACTTTCTTTGATTATACCTGGGCACTGGACGTACTGTAAATTTGCATCATTACTAACTTCTCCCATGATTCCAGTGGATCTGCTCTAAGTGTAACTAAAGATGCAATCCTATGGTTCCTGGGAAGGCACCCCAGGGGTCATAGGATGAATCAGAATTCCCCCTCCAAGGGCAGAGAGAGACGTCTGACTTTGGAAGGGAAGATCCCACCGTGGAACTTCCTTCCAACTTTTTCCAGAAACTTCTGCAGCCCTTTTACCTCTTCAGTCCTGGAACTCTGACCTCAGAGAGGGGGGAAAGTGGGCAGTTTGAGGGTTTCCTTGGATGTGCTAGAAGAGGTTTTAGTTCCACAAGATACAAAGTCCTCTCACTACCCAGGCATGCCCCCAGAATAGGGGGAGAATTTCCCTTCCATTGATGTCAATAGGCAGGGAGGGAGTATTTCAAGACAAGAAGAGAAAAGAAACTGGCAGTGGGAGAACCACACTTCCTCTCTTCTGCCCTACCAGGCCCATGCCGGTAGGACTTTGGATACCTAGGAAACTCTGACATTGGAAGAATGCTCTGAAAGTCTGGAGCCAACTCTATGTATGGGGCTTACTGAGTAGAAGGGTAAGGTGTGGTTTGATGAGAGGTATGTAATGGAAACAAGAAGAAAAATGTTGAAATGCAAATCTGAAATGCAACGTTAAATGTCATTTAAAGGGGGATTGCTCTGTGGGTGTGGAGCTGAAGGGTTTAGATCCCTGCTGGTGATGCCAGTAGTTGAGGAAATAACCCCACCTGGAAAGGATAAATCTGTTGGAGAGAATTGTGTTTATTTCCCTCTGCCAACACAACCAAGCATTCTAAATATTGTGTTACAGCAGACTATATATGGCAGGGTCTTGTGGGGCAGTGGAAAGGTTTGGGTGCGGGGAAGTGTCCTTGGAATGCAAGCCGAATTTGTTTATTTCACCTTCACAAAGTATATCAGACCAAGGAAAACAGGACAGAGAGAGAGGCCAGATGACGGGAGAGCTCCAAAGAGAGGGCACCCACCCACACAAGATGACTTCCCATAGAATAGCACAGTATACTAATTCAGTCTGATATTGCTATTTAGTACCTGCAAAGTCTGTCGTGATGCATTATTAAATTCATGTATTATTGAATCACAATTCTTGTTGCCTCGTAAGAAATGTCGATGATTTCTTGGCTTAAATTAAAGCACCACTTCCTTATTTGAATAAAACCACATTACTGGTCTGCCTGGCATGATAATCAGAAAACTGCATTAGGCAGGTAGTACTGTATGAATTAAAAAGTAATGAAACACGACTTTTCAGTCAGACATTGTTCCCCTGCCTGCTTTTCATGACAGCAGACTTCCTTCTTGGAGTTGATAAGACAACAGCAAATGAAGATAGCAACATGAGAGCAAAATCATTCACTCTAATAGGTTCCACCTGTGCAGACTTCAGCTCATTTACATGGCTGCAGAAAAATTAGAAATCATGCAGCAATTAGTCTGTTCTAGATTATGCGCTCTGTCAACTGATACCACTCTAGAGAGCAGTAGTGCTAAAATGGTTTCAGAAGATAAATCTACTAGCCTATACAAACATTTTTAATTACCTGGAAAACTGGATTGCCTGTTTAGAAACCTCCACTGTAAACCCGGGCTGCCCAAACAGCACTGGCATCAGATGTCAGAAAATCCAAATGTTTATATAATTGACTTTTACAATGTTTGATGACTTGTTGAAACTGAAATTATGTCTCCAATTCTGCTGCTTTGTACAGCTGAGTAGTTAAAAGAAATGCCTGTTCGGGGATAAGGAGGTGTAATACATTAAAAGTAACCCTCTACCTCCTCCCCTCCCTCTGCCTAAGTATGTTTATTCCTTTCAGTCCTAGACTTGAAAACCTAATCAGTGCATTCTGATTATTTATCGTAAAATGATCGCTTGTATCCAAGAGCTCCATGTTGGCCAATGGCATGTACTGCTGCCATGCAGACAATATAAATTAAAGGCCAGATTGTAAACTCTGTGCTCCCTTTAGTGAATGTCCCCCCCCAGCTGAATAAGGCAGCCCAATAATGTGAAAGCAACCCAGGAATGCCACTTGGAGGGACACTGTGCGGAGGAGGTACCCCACTGTGTTTCAGATCAAAAGCGATTATTAGATGTACCCCTATGACCATTGGATCGACACATGGAGTGGCTGTTTTGAACCTTAGAAACGATCAGTTGCGCCTATCTCAGGGGTGCACAACTCATGCCCCCAAGGTTTTGTCTGTGCCTCCCATCACCAGTGATTCCCCTGAACCCATGGAATGACCACAGTACATCAATGATTGCTTGACTAGAGAGACAGAAGGGCTCCCATGTCTCTATAGTTGGATGCAGCAAAGGAAAAGAAAAGAGAATTCTGATGGAATTGAGGCTGTGTGGCTCCAGCTGGTGTGTGTTTGTGCCTCTGTGCATGTGGACCAACAGCCCCTAACCCTTGAGAAAGCATCACATGTAGCCCTCAGGGCTGAAATGGTTATTAGGTACACCTGGGCTATGTAAGCCAAAGGGACCAGCAAATAAGCCCCTCCCTCCCAAACAGTGTTGATCGCCATGCTGCAGTCCCCAGCTTCAGAAGCAGCATATACAGCTGAATAGCAGCTGCTGGGAAGCAACAATGAGAAAGTTTTATTGCTTTTGTGACCTGCTTGCAGGCTTCTCAGAGGTATTTGGTTGGTCACTGGGAGAAACAGGATACTGGAGAAATTGGACCTTGTTCTGATCCAGCAGGACTCATTTTATGTTCTTAGTGATAGAATCACAGCAGCTTGAGATCACAATAGTTTCCCTCCCCTATTTAACCTTGACCATATCCAGGTCTGGCTTTGGGTGGCCAGGTGTCCTGTTTTACAGACAACAGTCCTCTATTTGAAGGGCTGTCCAATCCAAGTCCAGTTTAACGATAAAGAATAATAAATCCTAAGGGAGAACAAAAGGGGCCTTGAAATTGTATATCAACACTGACTAGACTGACTAGACTGAGCAAGCACAACAGAGCTCACCTGGTCACATCTCTTCCCCACTACAGTGAGATGTGTTGTATCTGTATTTAAATTAAAGTTATTATCTCTACATTTGTGTCTATACATATAAATTAGCATATGCAATTTTTGTGCAATTGTCTTGTGCCTTCTTTTTTGGCAATGCATTTCCTCTCCCTCCTCCCCACAATGTACAAGTGCCCACCCAATCTTTAGACCACTTTGAATGGTTTTTCAGCTGAATAAGGCAGCCCAACAACGTGAAAGCAACCCAGGAATGCCGCTTGTGGGAACAGTGTGGGGAGGATGTACCCCACCCCACTGTGATTCAGACCTCAAGTGATTATTAGATGTACCCTTATAACTTTGGCCATTGGATCAACCTTTCCCCCATTAACATCTCTTTGCCACCCCCTTTATTGAAACATGAAACGTGCCCTGGAGCAACCTATTTGTACATATAAAGCTAACGTAGAAAGAGAGACACCCTCTGGTGCTAGTGAAAAATCGTATCTTTCATAAACTCTTCTTCAGTACGTTCTACATGTTTCAGATCAAAAATCAAGATAAAGACAACAGAAGCACTGATGAGAAGCAATAATAATAATAATAATAATAATAATAATAATAATAATAATTATAAACCATTCGTAACATTGTATATTGTAATTAACAAACGTACCCACTAAAACAGTAACCAAACAGACTGACCTGAAGAAAGACATGGGCTGCTGAAATATAAAGCAATAACTAAAAGGTCCTCAGCTTCCTCGTTTTCTTATGGGCGTCTCCACCGAGAACTCCATTATCTAAGAAAACTCCTACTGGTGCTACAAAGTCAAAACCAGTTAATAAGTTCTTGGAGCTAATTCAAGAGCAATATACAGCTACGATGGTATTATGCCTGGAAGGTCCTGCTCACACTGAGCTATAGCTGCTTATATTCTTAAAGTAGGGTGACCAGATAAAATCCAGGTCAGGGCTCATGTAACTTTAACAGTTGTAGAGAAAAGGGAATTTCAGCCAGTGTCATTTGTATGCAATTAGTTCCTGGTGAAATTCCCTCTTCATTACAACTGTTAAAGTTGCAGGGGCCCTGCCTTCTTTTGTATATGGTCACTCTAGTATAGTGCCTGCACCTTTAACTGTTGTGATGAAGAGGGAATTTCACCAGGAACTAATTGCATACAAATAGCACTGGCTGAAATTCCCTTTTCTCTACAACTGTTGAAGTTACATGAGCCCTGTCTTCCTTTTCAGATGGTCAGCCTATCTTAAAGCATACTCCTCACCTATTGCAAAAAACGTTAGATTTTTTTTCCCTGGAACTTGTTTTGTTATTTGTATGTAGTAAACTCTAAAGAGTCATTCAGTCCCCTAGGTGTCAAACATTTCAGGGACAAAATCCAGAAAAGTTCTCTTTTACTGAGTAATGTCTCATCTCCTTTCACCTTTTCTATACCCCAAAACAATATGGACTCAGGTTCATGCCTTTTATCCAGAAAGTGTTTAATCAGAGGAGCGCCCCAACCTTCTGATGTCTCAGGTTATAAAGATGTTCACCCATCCTTATTTTTAATGATCAAGACATTTTTCCTACGTAGATCTTATTGCAGGGACAGGTAATTATATATAATCCATACAATTTGTATGGATTTCCCATTGTTGGGATGAGCAAATGAATGAACCTTTTGTTGTGGTGGTTGTTGTAAATTTACAATATACACATCGGCCACATGGATGGTACCCTTGGGGCCTGGGCAAGCTTAACACAGTGGGCTGAGATACACACACACACACACACACACACATCTTGTATGGTCTGCATGTATTAGCCAACTTTTTAGATCTTTAGTTTTCTTGAATATCACCACAGGTCTCATTCATTTCCATGCACCTACAGCCAGAGAGCTTTCAAGTGAAGTGCATCCCATTCTTTTTCAGTCATGGTATTGAATAAGACACTCCATTGGCATTTACCAGAGTAACTTCCTTGAACTAAGTCGGTCCACTTACATTAACAGATGATGTAACCCCCTGGGATTTAAATGGCTCCTAATGGGCAAGAAGCATGTTTTTAATGGTCCTCTGAGTTATAAAACAATCTGATGTAATTAACACTCCTGCAAAGCAGAGTTGGTTTGCAAAATGTATGCTGTATAAGAAGCTTAGAAAACACAAGCTTCCAGAGAGTTTGTTTTGAAGCTTGTAAAATATTCATATCCATCGTCGATGATTTCAGCCCATTTTTGGCAAGACGGAGTAGGACTGAAACTCTGTAGCTGTCTTCATTTGGATTGCTCTCCGCTCATGTGCCTGGAGAGAATTTCCACTGTATTCCAGATACTGTGCTGTCTCTTCACCATTTTAATGTGGTAAATTTTGGATTGAATTGACAATTGCCTAATCTGTGTGTGTTCTTAAATTTTTAAGCAAGCAAACAAACAAATAAACAAATAAATAAATGGTCTGCAAGTGTTTTACCCACCCTTGAGTTTCTGCCATTCCAAGTTTTATAGAAACTGATGACCCTCTCACAGCAGATCTCCATTTTTATAGTGTAGAGGAGGGGTGATGCTATTCTCCTAACACATGAGCACCAGTCCTTCCATCCCAACAGGATCAGGCATGTGATAAAAGATTTGTCATGACACTGACATGCTAGATAGAAGGGAAAGAGCACCTAGATTGAATCTAGGTTTAGTCCTATGTCAACATTAGAATTCAGTGGGCCTACTGCAGCTTCTGCAGTGAATACATTCCTCCCCCTTTGAGTCCTGGGCCCAGTCCTTAAGTGGAACTACAGCTTCCTCCATAGTCGGAATCACACGGATATCTATCTAGGCCCCAATGGTATCTCAGCCCACCCATTTTGATACAAGAAAGTGCTGTGAATAAATAGAATTTTGGGCAAAACAGATGACATGCTATCTTGAAGCTCATTCCCTGAAGATGAAAACAGCCAACACGAGGTTCCTAAATTGGAAATAAGTTCCATTGAAATCCACGGGGCTTACTTCCCCATGACTGAAAAAGAATGTGGTTCACTCTGTAAACCTTCCTGATAGAGAGAGGGTACATAACTGATGATCTGGTCCATTCTTTCCTGTAAAAACTCTTTGGAAGCAGGGGAACCATTTAAACTATGGTACTTCTCTAATTTTATGACATTCGCACATGAAAATGTATATCAGGACCCTACTCCTCCATCCCACTGGAGGAAAGCCCAAGGTTTTGACTTCTCAGGAGCTGAATATCAATGAGATATGCAATATTTCACACACATTCCTGGCCTGATATCCCTAAAACCTAATTTGATAAATATTCTCCCAATACAATGTAACCCCCTGAGCTAGAAGAAGTGGGAATGGGTCTATATTTGTCAGTGACCACAATGGGTGAAATGAGATCAGTGTCAAAACCAATACTTGGATTCTGGTTGCACAAGATATTGTACAATCTGTTCTGCAAATTTCAATGGTGCTGCACTTTTCCACAAGTGAGTGGAGAGAGATTAAAAATAAACAACTTGCCAGGATGTTAATGATGGTTCATTTCACTACACCAAAATCCACTTTCAGCTAAGGTGTTGTTTTGGGCTGTGTAAAACCTCTTCACAACTAAAAAAGAAAAAGAAAAGCTAAATAGATATGAACTTGCCTGTAGTTTATGTTCTTCAGAGGCCCTGTTGTAAGTCCTACCACCAAATTAGGCTAGGTTGGTGGGAAAGTGGGGCAGGGCCTACCTGGGGTCCAATTCCCTCCCAACAGAGGTCAGATGAGCCCCATCAGTGCTCAATTTTGGATGGGCAGTGAAAACTGTTTTATTCAGTTTAATATTTTGGAGGGGCTTAATAGCTGATTACATTCTAGAACTTTTAAAATAGCTCTGTTTGTTCATTGTCAATCCACTGGAAGAGATCAAAGGTAGGAAGAAGTGGGATTGCAAGGGCTCCAAATGCAGATGGAGTAATTTCATCAGCAGCTTACATGACAACAATAAAAAGGGCAAAACTGGAATGATCATTGAAAACAATGGGAATGAAACAAGATGACATTACATGCAAATGCCCTCTGAAAGATTTGTATCAGAGCTTCAGCATGGAAGAAGGGGGAAGGCACTTCATATGCAGTTGGGCAGACTAAATGGGGAAGCCTGAAAACAATGGAAAAGTTAGAACATTGGGTTGGATCCAATATCTGCCTTCCATTGATGGAAGGGCTTCACTCACAGACGGTGTCTCCACCTGATTTTGGAGGATCTTCTTACCCACTACATCACCTCTGACCTTCTGTGTAGCATTTTCAGGGCTCCAGAGAAGCTGTTGTGGGGAGGAAGGGCCAGCGGCATCTGCTTCCACCAGCCCAGTTGCATGTGTGTAAATCTGTATACAACCTGTTATAGTTCTCTTTGCCAAGATGAGCTCCATCTTCAGATGGCTTTGCTACACTACCACCCCTCAGTCCAAGCTCACTTGACAGTTCTTTAATAAGAAGGCCAGGCAAAGGAATTTATTCTCTGATTATTACAACAGTTGGTCATACTGAGTGGGATTCAACAATAAATGGCATTTATGGAGAGAAGTTTGTGTTGAATAGGCTGACCATATGAAAAGGAGGACAGGGCTCGTGTAACTTTAACAGTTGTAGAGAAAAGGGAATTTCAGCCGGCATCATTTGTATGCAATTCGTACCTGGTGAAATTCCCTCTTCATTACAACAGTTAAAGCTGCAGGGGCCCTGCCTTCTTTTGTATCTGGTCACTCTAGTATAGTGCCTGCAACTTTAATTCTTGTGATGAAGAGGGGATTTCACCAGGTACTAATTGCATACAAATGACACCGGCTGAAATTCCCTTTTCTCTGCAACTGTTAAAGTTACATGAGCCCTGTCCTCCTTTTCATATGGTCAGCCTAGTGTTGAATGGAGAAGCCATTAAGAGCCCTGAAAGCTCTTCTGCAGCTAATGAGGTGTTTTCAGACTTGTAGCAAGCACCACCCCTTGCTTGGTGACATACAAATTTGCACAGTATAGTGTACTAGAGGCCAGGCGGCACGGGGAAAATGACGACAGTGAGGTGGCTGAGTTGGTAAAAGTGACTATTGGTTGCTCATTTGGAAACATTTCAGAAAGATCCGTTATGAGCCATGTTTACCTGTCGCTCCTAGTGACTGAAATCAAAGAAGTAACAGGTGAGTCTGATCTGAAATGTACAAAACTAGAAACGTTAATGGAAATGGCACAATAAGGCAGTGGATTAGAAGCCAAAGTAGTACTTTGCTGCTGCTGCTGCTGCTGCTGCTGCAGTCTTATGCACAACTTACTTGGAAGTAAGTACCACTGAATGAAGTGGGACTTTTGGATCAGGCTGCAGGCAGTCTCAAAGAGCCCTTAACAGTTCTTCATTTATGAGAGGAGAGGGAAACACATGGAAAAATCAGTCTTTGTGAAATGGATCACAGTTGTTGCAAGATGGGATATTCCTCTGACAAATGCAGAAGTGCAATGAAAAGGACCACAGAAGCCAATCAAGTAGTCCACTACGGCCCTGTTCAGACAACATGCTGAACCATGATGGTTAAGTATTTTGAGCGAAACATACCATTTCTAACCATGGTGGCTACATAACCATGGTTTCAAAATGCTTACCAGCCACTGCGAAAGAGTTAGTGGCCTAACCATGGCTCAGGCCCTACCTAAAGCAGGGCTGGGGAACATGTGGCCTACCAGATGTTCTTGGACTACAACTCCTGCCAGACGTAGCCAGCATAGGTATTGGTGAGGGATGATAGGAATTGCACTCCAACAACATCGGGCATACCACTCATTTCACTTAGAGCTTTCACATTTTTCTGAGCTACTGGAAAACAGCATCAGTGCACGGCTGAACTCACTTACTCACGAGTAGCCCGTCTTATGATTAGTGTACAGATTCCTATTTAAAATCCTTAAATGAGAAGTGATCCCTCTTCCAATACACATTTTGTGGGAATACAAAATTGGAGAGGGACAAGGTGGGAAACTCTTACAAAGAGGCAGTGATTTAGTGGTTGTGCCTTATGGAGAATAAGGGTGAGATTTAAAACTCTTTCTGTTCATAATCTTGGATCTGGAATGGAGAAAGGCAGCCTACTGGGCTCAGACTGCCTTAAGGCATAACATTAAACTGGGGAGAGACAGTCAGTTTAATCTCTGGCATGACAGATGCTCTTAAGGGAATTCTATGTAAATATGCAGTGCATGCCCCCCCCCCCGCCTTTAAAAAAATCAAAATGTGCAACCTCATTCGCATCACATCGCTGTATTTTGCTCTGCCTTCAAGGAGACTAGGTTCAGTTTAATGCAGCCTCTTGGGATTCCATTTTACCACATCCCCTGGGCTAGTGTAAATCAGCAGCATTACAGGAGATTATCTCTCAAGGTAAAAAAAGAGAGAGAGAGAGACAGAGAGAAAGAGAGAGAGAAATCCAGTTACACAAGTTCTGAATATGCCCAATCAAAATGTACAGTAGTCAAGACTCCGAATGTTCACAAAGTTCCCATTAGATTCAAAGCTCCCATGTCAATCGTTGAGCATACAAATGATCTTCAATTCTAGGTCTCTTTCTGTCAATATGTCTTCTAGGTAGAGATGGGGGAGGAATTCCTTCAGTCTGCATTTTAATACAAACATACCTAATTCTGCACTTTCAAACAACTTTGCCCACCAAAACTCCATTATCCTTCCAAATTCACACTTCTCTGAATTTTACAGTGGAGTTCTGCAATAAATGAATTAATAGAAAAATACATATATTAGAGAAAATAATGTTCAAAAATAGATTATATTGCTTGCAAATATGTGTATATTGGGCAACAATTTATATAATAATGCTTATTGATTTTCATGCAAACTTTAAAAAAAGAGCTCAGTGTTCAGAACAAATTAAATTTAAGCCTGGAGAAATTCTTAAAGTTCAAGATGAACCCAGATTAAGATTGGAAAAATGGGAAAGTGAGAAAAACCAAAATTGTCCGATCTAGGTTTGGAGCCCTCAGCTTCACTTGCCAGTAATCATAAGGATAATTCTGGGTCTATTCTCATTTTAAGGGTAGTCATGCTTGAAATTCCTATCCTTTGGATTGTCACATAGATGTTCCTCTTTCTTTTTGCTCCTTTCTACACAGTTGTTTGCGTTACACCATTCGTACACCAAAAAATGTAACATGTGAATGTGTTCGCAATTGCGGGTAATGGAGGGTGGAGAAATAATGAGGTGACACAAAGAAGTGGATTTTAAACAGGGCCACTTTATTAAAGATCTGCAGAGTGGGTTAACCTATGCGGGCATCCTAAATATTTCAAGGCGAGATATTCACCATCTGTGAAGTGGCGCTTCCCAGTTCGCCACAACCCAGACTGCCCCTTATGGGGTAGGAAGGCCTTCCGATGTCGACCTCCCCTCGCACCGTACAGCTCCGAGTAGGTGAGGAAGGTTGGCCTTAAAGGTGACCCTTATCCCGCCAGCTGAGGCCGTAAAACTCACAGCTGGGGGCCCTCAGGCATTACCAATCTCCGAAACAGTGCCTATGAATGCTCACCAACCTTATGACGCTCCCGATGCCCGCATCTACCTGCCAAAACGTAAAAGTGACCAAAACATTAATTAACATCACCTATTTAATACTCCCTGGCTGTCTTGCAGTGTGAAGTAGGCAAAAAAAAAAACCATAACCGAAAGTGATTATGAGCCAAAAATTCCTACTTGGCCCTCAACAGAGCGACCAGCGAACCCACACTCCCTACAGAAAGGGAGGGAGCCACAAAAAAGAAGAGGCAGCAGGGAGGGGTGAGCCTGCTTTTAAACTCACTCCTTCCCCTCCCTGCCACGAGGCACCACGGGAGCAGCCAATGGCTGCCACCCAGGCCACCTCATCACCCCAACCCCACCTGCAATGGCCTCCACATGCCCAGGCACGCCGGGCCGGTTGTGAAGGCACTTGTGGATGTGAATTGTAGCATAAGGGTTCAATTGTCAGAGAGCCAAGATTGTCTTCAGATGCCTGTTGATAAACTCATTTGGAAACTTGGACTTGTTGTTGTGTATCTGGTCAAGAGGGCAGGGCTCCTGCAGCTTTAACTGTTGTGATGAAGAGGGGATTTCACCAAGTGCTGCATGTATACAAATGACACCTGCTGAAATTCCCTTTTCTATACAACTGTTAAAGATACAGGAGCCCTGCCCTCCTTTTCATATGGTCACCCTAGAACCATATTTGCATTTATACTGTTATTTGAATCCACAGAGAAGGGGAAATAATCAAACTGCTTCATATTAAGCACAGAACTGAACTTATAGCTGGGATCTAAATGAAGCTGGCAAGCCCATGGTAAGGTGGCGTGTATTCAACTTTACATAGGATAGTCCTCTATTTGAACGTTTCCCCAGTCCAACCGTGCATATCCTTGTGCAGTCCAGGTAGCGCTGGCTTTCCCCCACATAGCTTGCAATCCTGTTGCTTTAAGCAGGGAGATTTAAGCAGCCTAGAATGCAATTCCATACATGTCTACTCTAGGCTGACCAAATAAAATCCAGGTCAGGGCTCATATAACTTTAACAGTTGTAGAGAAAAGGGAATTGCAGCCAGTGTCATTTGTATGCAATTAGTTCCTGGTGAAATTCCCTCTTCATCACAACAGTTAAAGGTGCAGGCACTATACTAGAATGACCATATACAAAAGAAGGCAGGGCCCCTGCAACTTTAACTGTTGTGATGAAGAGGGAATTTCACCAGGAACTAATTGCATACAAATGACACTGGCTGAAATCCCCTTTTCTCTACAACTGTTAAAGTAGGGTGACCATATGAAAAGGAGGACAGGGCTCCTGTATCTTTAACAGTTGCAAAGGACAGGGAATTTCAGCAGGTGTCGTTTGTATGCATACAGAACCTGGTGAAATTCCCTCTTCATCACAACAGTTAAAGCTGCAGGAGCCCTGTCCTCTTGACCATGTACAAAAGAGGGCAGGGCTTCTGCAGCTTTAACTTTGTGATGATGAGGAAATTTCACCAGGTTCTGCATATATACAAATGACACCTGCTGAAATTCCATTTTCTATGAAACTGTTAAAGATACAGGAGCCCTGTCCTCCTTTTCATATGGTCAGCCTAGTTAAAGTTACATGAGCCCTGACCTGGATTTTATCTGGTCACCCTAGTCTACTCAGAAGTAATTCCTATTGATTTCAAAGGGGTTTAAGCCAGCTTAGTAGACATAGGATTGCAGCCCTAATTAATTATCTGCAGAACTGCAGACAATGTCTGGGTGCACTTTTTCTTATCACTGTTTATCTACCTGGTCTGGCTTCATTAAAATGATCTGATGAGTCTACAACATTCCCATCAAGAGCCTCGCCGAACAGCAAACTCAATCACAGTCATGCTTAGAACATGCACAATAATCAGGGAAAGGAAAGGCTCTTTATTCAGGAGTCCCTTTTCGGATGGCCTTTTGGTATACAACAAAAGACCAGTCCAGTCCCTAGCTGAGCTAAGTCAATATTTAAAAGCACTTTAAATGAAGGTTCATTTTATAAATGCTCTGCTCATATATTTGTTAAAAGGTCATTAGATGTAGTTCCATTCCTCAATGTCTTATTAGAAAACATTTCTTCTTCTTTTTAATTCATTCATTGTACATTCCTATGAGATGAGACTATAGCAAGCTGTTACAAAGCATATATAACACAGAGGTATCATTAAAACAATATGGATGCCTGTTGAAATCGGAAACATTTAATTTCATTATAAAATGTGCTATAAAACACACCCCACCAGCATAACAAACAAATCCCTCATTTGTAATCAATTTTCCAAAAGTCAGCCCACTCTTTCTTTCTTTCTTTCTTTCTTTCTTTCTTTGAAAAAGCAGATGTTGTAAGGTTTCAGCAACTGTAAGCTGGCAAATGTATACTCACGAGCTGAAACCTAATATTTAAAATGAGCCATTCCTATGAGGAAAATCTACATGGCAACCTATTGTAGCAAAGTGGGGACCGAGCTTGACAATATCTTTCTGCTGGTAGAAATCTCTGGTTAAAGAAGCGGCTCATCTAAATTCCAAAGTGTGGCTGCAGCAGAGCATTTCTGCATGTACCGAACAGAAACAATTGCATTTAGGAAATACATGAGATGAAGATGGGTGGAAGCAAGTTGAGAAGATAAATCAAATATATTATCAAGCATGCAGCAGGCTGGTAGTTATTGCCCCCAAACAAGGCTCTACATTCTATTTTAATATTTGGGATATTAGCAGTGTAGAGAAGAATTGGTGTTCCAATTACTTCAGGTGTGAAAGCCCTAGTATTTTCCACTGGCATCCATCACCTTCACCACCACCACCACCCATCTCTATTCATCAATACACTTACTGGGCCTGTTCAGACAACACACCAAGCCATGTTTGGCTGCTAAGTAACACTTTTGTAGCAAATGATTAATAAGCGTGTGTAAACCGTGGTTATGCAGCCACCATGGTTAGGAATGGTTCACATGACACACGAAGCCATAATGTTTAGCTCAAAATGTTTAACCACCGTGGCTTGGCATGTCATAATTACTCTCTTTTCTATTTAGCAAAACACTCAAAGATCCATTTAAGGAATGGAACACAATCCATCTTTCCATGCACACTGGGAAAGGATCCCCAGGGATTTTAATTGACTCCTGTTCACTAGCTGTTGTACTGCTCCCTGTACCAAGGAATTAGGGAGCGTTTTTTAAAAGGGTCCCTGAGGAGAGGAGTAGGGCTGTCAACTAAGGATCACATTCAAGCTTTGCTAGCTGATTACGACGCAGTAAACA
The DNA here is from genome assembly GCA_029215795.1 of Anniella stebbinsi. Taxonomy (NCBI): domain Eukaryota; kingdom Metazoa; phylum Chordata; class Lepidosauria; order Squamata; family Anniellidae; genus Anniella; species Anniella stebbinsi. Next base: position 114,088,964 of record JARDYH010000003.1, on the reverse strand, counting down.
CAAGAAATGTGGCCAAATTTGCAATAGCAGCCCAAAAAATTTGTCAAAACTTCCTAAGGCACGTTGGCGTAGACTGTAGAGGGGACGAATTGCTGTAAGGGAAAACCCCTAATACAAAATAAGGACATATCTAAAAGATAAATTCGAAATGGCAGGTGGGTTACTGCCATCCCGATTGGGCCCCTGTGTAATGTATTGTATGTTTGTAATGGCCATTGTGCTGCACACAAATAAAGCTTTTATTCATACAGACTCCTGTTTTGTTCTTCCCCTTTTTGCTGGTACTTGGTAGGTTGAGTCCCCAGTTACCAGCTCCCAAATGAAGGACCACTCAGCCCATTCCAAGCACTAGCAGTTGCGCTAATGTAGGCATATTATATGTTCTATGTGACCTGACACCAATAGGCTTTGGCTGGATCATATCCATGCTCTATAATATGAGATCCCTTTAAAATAAAAGATGACTCTTAATATACAGGGATCGGGCAACCCTGGCAGCAATAGCTTCTGATTTGTAAAATACCGTGATCAATGGAATATATTTGGACATGCTGCCTGTCCGTTGAAGTTTCATTTTAATCAGTTACTATCATATTTCAGGTAAAGCAGGGCATAAACACTCGGTTCCATTCTGAAAAAAAGATCCAGCGCTGATGAAAGTCCTTACGACGGTCCTAAGTACAACCTGGCCATTCACTAGCCACATGCCAGCCCATAAAACCCTAATCCATACTGAGAATGGCCACGAGAAAGCCGGTTGGTTCCTGCTGTTTGTACTTGCTTCAACCCCATCAATTCCAGTATGTCAGCTATGCACATGTAACAAACACCACTTCTTACATCATCCCTGAGCTAGGCCATTTCAGTTTCAGGCTGGGACAGCTGTGGCTCAGGTTTCAGAAGTGGTAAAGGGACCTTCCACGATGTCAGATTTAAGACCATTCTCAAGGTTGCCAAAGCCCAAGAGACAAGAAGAAAAGAGAGAAGGAAGTTATGGCGTAAGAGTTTCTGCCTTAAAGACAGCAAAAGGTGGAAATCCTTAGGAAAAATAATAATAATGCGGCACTGGAATATTTTAACCTCACGTGTTTACTTATTAGCAAGAGAAATATTGTTACACATTTTTGCTATGGAGAAAATAGTATATCTTCTGTATATCTTTTCTTTTATGTTTTTTTTTTAGTTTCTGTAGATGTTTGTTGAGTTTGTTGGTGTGTGGAAAATACCCCCCCCCAAAATGGAACGTTTTAACCTCTCAAAAGGAAACAAGCAGACTTTTTCCTGCTGCAGCTCACTATGGATTGAGTGGCAATTTATGTAATTATAATGTATATGTTCAACATGTTATAAATGGAAGTTATAAATGGATAAACAGTGGACATCAGTAGTAAATGCCCAAATTAAGGAATTCGCAGCGTTCATCAAGTCTGTGATCCTAGGCAAAAAAGAAAAAAAATGATGCTTGGAGCTGGGAAATGCGAGTGTAGCTAAAACTTTACTTGCTCTTTCTGATGCAGCAGTTCCACCGCCCAAATGAAAAGCCTAAAACTGCCCTGTCTCATTAGCAGAGGGTACAGCTGCAGCAAAAACAGTAAGCAAGGTTAAGATGTTGGGTGCCGTTCTTCCTTGGTGCATGCATAACATTTCTTTGGCTCACATCTCCAATGACAATACATTAGTACCCTATTTCTTCGATTCTAAGATGCACTTTTTCCTTAGGCTGACCAGATAAAATCCAGGTCAGGGCTCATGTAACTTTAACAGTTGTAGAGAAAAGGGAATTTCAGCCAGTGTCATTTGAATGCAATAAGTTCCTGGTGAAATTCCCTCTTCATCACAACAGTTAAAAGTGCAGGCACTATACTAGAGTGACCATATACAAAAGAAGGCAGGGCCCCTGCAACTTTAACTGTTGTGATGAAGGGGAATTTCACCAGGAACTAATTGCCTACAAATGACACTGGCTGAAATTCCCTTTTCTCTACAACTGTTAAAGTTACATGAGCCCTGACCTGGATTTTATCTGGTCACCCTATTCCCCCCCCCCCATATAAACGACTCTAAAAACAGGGTGCATCTTAGAATCGATGGCGATTTCCCCACACTTAGAATCAAAGGTTTTTTTCTATTGGTGGTACTGAAATTAAGGTGGGTCTTACAATCGATGGCACCTTAGAATCGAAGAAATACGGTAATAGGACTATATATGGAAAGAAAAAAACGCAGGCACAAGTCAGAGAGTTAGGAATTATATAGCATCTGCTGAGGAAATGGGCTTAATTCTTTCCATACACCACCTACCATCTGATCCCTAAATGGAGGCTTCTCGATCCAAACCTATGGAGCAAGTAAGGGGGATGCAGAAGTTCTCATTTGCCTCCAGTAAATGAATTTGAGGGCCAAACTAGATGAAATGCTACACATACAACTGGCAATTGTGTGAATGGCTTTTTTTTTAAAAAAAATAGCAGATACAAGGGCCCTATTCCAGATTTGAACCCTAGTAGAGGAGGTGGGGGTTAGACCCCCCCCCCCCCAGTTCTTATCTGGATTGGGTGCCTTGTGCTTGCTATTTACATTGGAAGAAAGACTTTCATTGGGTTTTCTTCTAAAGTAAATAGCTGGTACATCCCCCTGATCCATATTCTTACTATAGTGGGAAGCAAAGGGTTAACTCCTTTAAGTTCCTTCCTAGGGTCCCAATCCAGATCCAGTCCCACTGCATCTGCTATTTGCTTTTTAAAAAACCATTAATACAATTGTTCATTGCATGAATGGCATTTTGTCCCAATGCATCTTGCATTTTTTCTAGATGAAAAAAGAAAGAACAACCCTCATTCCATCCCCCCTCCCATTATTAACAAGTCATCATCAACTAGGTATAAAATAAGCATTTACTTTCTAAGGGCAGATCTACACATGAGTTTTTTGACGTTTTATAAGGGTTATGAAAACTCTTTGGGCCACATGACGCACTCCCTATAACGTTGTATATCTGAGGTTTTTTAAAACTCCCTTCAGTTATATACAACAGTTTCACTTTTAATAAATCGTTTTAAGTAAAATAATGTGTCCTTCCTTACTGTTTGATTCATGGGGGCAGTGCTTCCTTTACTGGTGCCCAAATGCTGAGCAGTTGATTGGTGGGGAAGAAACAAGAAGTGGACCAGTGAACTACAACACCCACAATTCTTAGCCCTATACTCACTAGGGAATGACAGAGGAACTAAGAAGGAAGTGTGGAACTGAACTACAACCCCCACAATGCCTTGCCCTAAATTCATTGAAAAACGAAAGAGAAAGAGACAGGGCAGAACAATGTGTGTTCGTACACACCGTTTTAAAGACTGAAGACTGTTTCTCCTGTAACGTGAGTACTCAGTAATGTGGCCTAAGACGTTTTAGAACGCACCTATTTGGAACGTTTTAAAATACAATTTAAAACGTTCCAAAGGACTGTGTGGATTCCCCCTAAGCGTTTATGGGCTTAACTCATATACTTTACACCAAATCTCTCGCAGAAGACTTTTTTCCATTTTAAAAGGAGGCTGAATTTGCCTGAACTCATGCAGAAGGTCCATCTCTTTATCGCTGAAGCATACTAATTTTCACAAAGTGTATCTTATGAATGGGGAGATGCAACAGAAGCCTTGGAGCAGGCAAGAGAAGGCCTAGAGGAGCCCACATGAGAGGCAGACATAGAGCCTATCTACACTACTGCTTTAAAATGGTTTATAACAGTTTTAAACCAGTTATTAACCGGTTAAAAACTGTTATAAACCGTTTTAAAGCAGTAGTGTAGAAATGGCTCATAGAGGCGATCTACACTGTAGGTTAAAAATGTTACAAAAGGGTTGTGAAGACTGTTTGGGGCACACAACGCACATGCTGAACTGTTTTATAGTCGTTGCATTTTGCTATGTGTTTTCCAGATTTATTACATTCTTTAGCTTTGATAACCTATTTTTTTGTAAAAGACTGTGGCTTCCTGTTCTGTAGTCTCAAAGATCTGCTGCTGATTATCCAACAGCAGATGTGGGGGCGGAACTACTGTTTCAGGCAGAGAAATCCTTCCTTTAGCCGTTCACTGTCCGCGAGTTGAGGTAGGTTCTAGGCTCTATCATTTTCTTCTATTCTCATCCATAAGAAGGTTCTCCATAACAAGATTTGAAAAGTTAATTGAGTCAAGAGAAAAGGAGGGGGGAAATAAAAGTAAAAAAGGTAGAATAAGTGAAATATATAATACATTGATAGAGGAGGGAGAGCAACAAGATATTTTGAAAACATTCTGGGAAGAAGATTTAACAAAACAAATTACTGAGTATAACTGGGGGAAGATATGGGAACTAAGAACATTAAAGTTGTTATCAATAAGGATAAAAGAAAATCATTATAAAATAATTTGGAGATGGTATCTCACTCCCGTAAGATTACATTAGATAGATAAGAAAATTTCAATGCTATGCTGGAGAGGTTGTCAGGAGGTGGGGACATATTTCCATATGTGGTGGACATGTATGTACAAACATTTTGGAAAAGAGTTTTTAAAGAAATAAGTGAAGTACTGGGTATTAATGTGGAAGCAAGTCCAAATCTAGTGTTACTTTCGATGTTTGACAAAGAATATGGGAATAAAAATATAAGAGAATTGATTAACAACCTCCTGACACCGGCGAGACTAATGATAGCTAAGAATTGGGAAATACAAGGGAATTATAGTATAGAAGAATGGTATAAAGGGGTGTGGGATATTGCAATTAATGATAGATTTAACATGTAAAATGAAAGTTAGGATGGGATTATCCAAGAAGAATGATTTTGAAAGTATTTGGGGACCATTTATAGAATATGTTTTAATAAAGGGGAGAGGATGTACACCTTCAAAAGAATTGTTGCAATTTTGGAAAAATGTATAATATATTAGAGCAATGAAGGTCTCAGGGGTAGGGGAGCATGGGGGGGATGTAAAGGTTATGTTATGTATTATGTTTATTATATGTTTATTATATGTTGAAATAATAAATATATATATATTTTTTTTAAAAAAAGAAGGTTCTCCATATGCCCATTCCTGTTTCCACAGTGCTGCTGGAAAACACGAGCTGGACACAAGAGTGATCTGCCCCCTTCCCTCTGCTTTAAGAGCAGAATTGGCAGCTATGGAAAGCAGGACATGATTTCCAGGAAGTGGGTGGCTTTTATACACCACCGAAAGTGTATAAGTGTATACACCATGCCGAACAGTCGGTGTGACTGCAGCAAACCCTTAAGGACCAGAAACAGGTAAGCTCTTAAACGTTGCTAGACTCCAGTGTGCCCGAACACGTAATACAGTGATGTAATTTACACCATTGTAAATTCAATTTTAAAAATGTTTCATCCAGCAGTGTGGATCGCTTCATAGAGTGGCCTGAGACAATCTGCACTACTGCACCTCCCATTGGTCCTGGATCTATTCAAGAAATATTTCTGCCCAGTCAAATGTTTATTCCTGTATTCCTGCCAGTGGAAGCTGGTGGTTGTGATGTCGGATGGAAACTGATGGCTCCTTGGATAGCTCCTTTAGAAACCCAAGTGTGGAAACACTGACCCACCGACATCAGAGCCACCAGCCTCCACTGATTTCCACTGGGATGGAACTGTAACACATCCCCTTTTACTGCTCTTTATCAACTTTCTTTCTTTCTTTCTTTCGTCCCTTGACTAACAAAGAGTAAAATGTAAATTATTGCCATGGAGGATTTCATTTACAGTATCTTACATTGTAACACAAATAAAGGAAAGATATTTCACTTTAGAAATTGTATTCAGTCTAAGAGAATAATAGGTTTAAGAACTTATTCCTGTTTTTAAAAGTCCTATGTCAGCCAGAGTAATATTTTGGGCCTGAAACCCATTTACATAGATAGCCCAACTGCAGTAAGTGCTGTAAAGAGTTCAGGTGTGTATAAGGCCTCCTCCACACGGGGCGTTTAATGAGCCTTGAAGGCTCATTATAAATTTTACCTACACACGAGCGGAGCGCAAAACGGGCGTACAGGCGCGTTATCTCCCCGATAATGCGCATTTTCGAACGCGCGTTAAATAGCGACTTTTATTTTGCTCCGGCCGTTAAAGCGCATTTTCGCTGTGTGAACAAGCGATTATGCGCATTAACTACCTGGAAAGCGCTTTTTGGGCATCTTTTAATGCGCTTCGCCGCTTCCCGCCGCCTCCCGTGCAGAGGGATTGTGAGTAAATGCGCCTCCGCGATAATGCGCATAATCGCGGAACCAGGCGCAAAGGCGCATTCTTGTGGAGGGGGCCTAATTTAAGAGAGAAAATGCATTAATATACCAAGGAGAAGATTATATAGTCACCATGATCACATCAGATCCCCAGCTGCCCTTTACAGCTAAAATCTCACAAAATGCCTTGTTTGCCCCCACTCCTTCCCTCAAAAACAGATGACTCTTCAACTGCATGATACCTTGCTAAATAAGTAAAAGAGAAAAACTAATCACTCTGTAATGGACACTGTTTTTCATTACTATTCTGGAATAACAGGATACATTCTTACAGCTTGTCTCTCTGAAATGTCTCTGGGGTTCTCTGCTCTTTGCCTCATCAGGGTGGGACATCATAGTTACTGGCCCTTTCTACACCATAGGGGTGTAGAGGGAGGGTGATCCCAGAAGTACCTAATACACACCATCGTCACACAGGGAGGGAGGGTGATCCTAGAAGTACCTAATACACACCATCAGCGCACAGGGAGAGAGGGAGGGTCATCCCGGAAGTACCTAATACACACTATCAGCGCACAGGGACCAGCCAGGGGGCATCCCAGGCAAAAAGACTGGTGTGGAAAAGGCTACTGTAACTCTCCATCAGCCCTGGATGTAACTGGCATAGATGGAACCCATTGGGGTCTGTGTAGCGATTGCAGACTTCATGATATCAGCTGTTCTCTGTAGCCTTCTCCTGCGGGAGCAACAAGTAGGGTTTTATCTGCATTGAACAGGCTATAGCCTTGCAGAGATCCCTGGCCCTATATCTCAGAAGAAGAAGAAGAAGAAGAAGAAGAAGAAGAAGAAGAAGAAGAAGAAGAAGTAGTGTATCACCCCCCAAAAAGAAGAAAAGAGGATGTAAATTTGCATAAAATTTGCATATCCTGATTTATATTATATTATTCAACTATATGAGTTACCCTCTTAGGGCAATATACATTTTAAAAGCAAAAAAGCCCAATACAACCTATGATTGGATTCCCCCCCGACTTCCCCCCCCCCTTGGACTTTGTGTTAGTTCCCACTGCAGCGCCCAACTCAAATCTGCAGTGAGTTCGGCCAGTACTCATATTTCCTGAGAATTTTGTGTATTTTATTTTTCAGGAAAGGTTGTGCAATTTGTGCAAATTGCTGGGCGAATTGTGTAAATTCTGCCAGAATGTGTGCAAATTTTGGCCGAACATGCGCAAATCATGGCAGAATTTGTGCAAATCATGCAAATTTTGGCCAAATAAGTTCCCAGAGTTTGGGAAAGAGCCTGCAGATCAGCTTGCAGATGCAAAGTGAATTGTATGAACCATGGAATTCCATCAAGCCAAAAAAGATCTCAATTTCCCACCAAGAGACATCCCTAGTTTGAAATGATGTGCTTTCATATTTATATATTTGTGCAAAACACTTTTCTATGTAAGTTCTGAAGTGTGAATGTTTTAATAATTCATTAAAAAAAGGAAAGGAATGTATGTGAAACAGTGAAAATGAAAAGATTGGTTTAAAAAGAAGAGGCTAAAATAGCACCAAACAAAAATGTAATAATGAAACTGCATCATATTCTATGTCATTATGCATGCAGAAAACATGCTGCTTAAAAAAGATATGGACCTTGGAAATTTTGCTACTGTTCCATTTCTTCCTACAAGAAGTCAAAATTTTCTGTGGTCTGAGAAAAGATCGAAGAGGTGCAGAGGAAAAATATATGAGGGAAATGATTTGGATTATGAAGTCATGTCAATGCCCCATAAAAGTGAGCAAACAAAAACTTGGCCCCTTCAAGAGTAAATGCTTAAAAACATCTTTTGTCTTCCTCATTCTACCACTCCAAAGGAACTTTTATTCAATAGAGCAATAAAATACCAATAGAGCAAAATTAGACATAAATGTGAATATTGTTGTATGCAGTGTCAATTTGAATGTGGATTTAGGAAAAGACAGCAGATAAACCAGGAGCCAATCAAGTCGTGACCTTGCAAACTGAATACAGTATTGGCTAGAGAACAAAGGGGCATTTGAAATGCTAAGTTCTTAGACAGAAAATTGGGAAATATCTCCAGGGGTAGAGAGGAGATGTTAGATGCTATAACAGTTGACAGGCATCGTAAAGAAAACAGAAACTGAAACTCCCTGTAGATGGATCACTTGGTGAAATATTAAACTGTGGAAATGCTAATCTTGTCCATCATCCTAAATATGAAAATGGATTACATTACTTTTAATGCAGAAAAGTAACCACCGAATAGAAGGACTGGAATAAAAGGGTGAGTGGGAGGTTGATCCGAAATAATTGAAACTTAGTATGACTTACAAAGTCCACTATCCAGTTGGTTTTTCCACTTCCATATGCAGTTCTTTAAGATTCCACACAGGAGAAAGGCAATATTCTTAAATATATTTAAATGCTAACAAATAGTAGCCTAAACCAAAGATCTTCATTTTGTCCTATGCAATTTGTAGATGTTAGTTTAGCAAGTCTTCAGATTTCCATGCAATTCATCAGGCTGGGAGAAGGACGTTCTTCACGCCATAGCGCAAATCCGACACCACAAAGGTCATGCTATTGGGCTATTGTGGGGCTGTGACATGGCACAGAGGACGGAGCAGTCTTTCTAACCTATATAGTATCCAAGCTGTTTTGAGCATATGCTACTGGAATCTGTTTTTGTGTTCCAAACTCACGGATACTAAGGCTACACAAAGCGGTGGGTATGACCGCATTAAATCAAGGACATGCATTCAAGTAAATCCCATCTTTCTGCCTTAATGTCTCTGCTGTTTCATGTGACCGTTCCAAAAGAAACTACTGAAAATATCTTTTTATGAGAGCATCCCAGGCCCAACCTGTGAAAAACTAACGTTACTCCCAGGAATCTGAAAGTTTCTGAATTGAATATGCTCTCATTATAGTTTCATTTTGCACTTCTGGAGACTAGATACTTAAAAAGATTTTTTTTAAAAAAAAGACATCTGCAGGATTCCAACAGGTTTCGCATTCTGCCCTGTTTCCACATGATCTTTCCGGGGTATGGGAATTGTGGGCAAAAGGCATTTACAGTGAAATCAAAACATAATATTATGGTGTTCTGCAGATACATACTATGCCTAGCTGATAAATTCTGAGTTGATGAATTCTCAGGGCTTCTGAGAGGGGTATATAGCCACACCTGCTGCAGCAGGTTCTGCAGCCAGCCAGGGACCCAGATACACACACCATTGTCGGCACTTGACCAGACCCCCAGATGGTGATTTCCCTCACCAGTGGCTTCCAGCAGCCACCATCAACATTGCTCCCCTTGCTAGCGCTTTCCTGCACCATAGGAGGGGTGGGAGACTTAAGGCCATCCTCTGCCTTTCCCCACAGCTTTTTGAAGGAATATTTAGATCTACATAGAGGTATGTGGTTGTTTTTCCTGTACATAGCATGTGCCACTACAACACACCTATCCATTTCCCTTGAGCATGGGAATTTGACAGCACTAATACAGGAGGAAAAGTGTTGTCTTCAAGCTTCACACTAGAGCTATTGTGAGCTCCAGCAAAACCTGTGGTATAAGCCACAAGCAACTGGAAAAGCCAAACAGGTGGGAGCACACAGCTAAAAGCTTTTCTTCCTGAATGCAGGGAGTCCTTCCTTTGTCTTGAGCGACACAAAATAGCCATCTACGTTTTCAGGCATTTTCAGTGTGACCACCAAGATTGCCTATGTGAGCTGCTGTGCTGATTGGAAGGCTGTGCAGGTATGGAGAAAAGGAGTGCTGTGTGTGTGTGTGTGTGTTTTCTAGGGCATGGCTGACTTTGACTTGTCATATGTAAGGAGACAGAGCATGTTTTCATCTAGCATAAAGAGGGATCTTGGGGGAGCTGAGAACTTGTACTTCCCAGGTGCCTCTTTGAGGTCAAAATGTGGCTGAGTTCTCATTACAATGATAAATCTAGATAGATTTCTTTCTTCTCAAAGCTCAATAATGTTGTCCTTGAGCATTGACTTGCATTTGGTGAAATCTTTAAATAGCTTCAATAAAGATTTTTCTTTCTTTCAGTGGGGACCAAGCTTGTTGCTGTGCTGTGCTGATGCTTTTACGCACACATTTCATGTAGCTTTGCCTCAATAATACCAGCCACCTTGAGGTTCAGCATTGGGCAAAAGGCGGGATACAAATAAATAATAATAATAATAATAATAATAATAATAATAATATACACCTAACAACAGACAAGGACCACATACAGACAAATAAATAAATAAATATCAAACGTGGCATATTACAAGGTGACGCATTCAGTGCCCTATGGTTTTGCCTGTCTCAATCCACTATCCAACACCCTTAACAACACCACATATGGCATCGACATAAAACGCCCCAAACAAGCAAAGCACAGAATCAATCATCTCCTGTACATGGATGACATCAAAATCTATGCTTCAACTTTAACACAGATAAAAGGCCTCCTGCAAATCACTGAACTAATGACAGATGTGAAAATGGAATTTGGGATAGGAAAATGCAAGATGCTAGACATAGAAAGAGGAAAATGGAAAGAAGAAGAAACATCAGAAACACTAAATAACAAAATATTAGATAACATGGAAGAAAATGAAACATACATTTACTTAGGATTCCAACAAAACACAAAAATCAATCACTCCACAGTAAAAACTCAGCTAAGAATGCAATATAAAACTTGCCTATCATGAATCCTAAAATCTAAACTCAACTCGAAAAACATTTTCAAAGCCATCAACACCTACGCAATACCTATCCTCTCATACTCATTCGGAATCATACACTGCTCATACACTGAACTTGAAGAAATAAACAGACTCAATCGCACCAAACTCACAAAACTCGACATGCTCCATCCCAACTTATGCATCGAAAGAATAACAATCAGCAGGAAAGAAGGAGGAAGAGGGTTAATGTCTGCTGGACATTAACAGAATTCATGCTAAACAGATAAAATCACTCAGAGAATTCTTCCACACCAAAAACACCCCATTCATAAAGCCATAGTAAAAGCAGATAAGAACTACACCGCACTCAACCTAGCACTACAAAACAAAGATCAAAAATAACCACCCACACTCGCAGAAAATAATAAAAGAAAAATGGGCACAAAAAGCAATCCATGGGAAGTACTATGACATAATACAGAACCCAGGAATAAACAAAGAACAATCGTACGAATGGCTCAGGAAGGGTGAGCTATTTCCAGAAACAGAAGGATTCCGAATAGCTATACAGGATCAAGTTATGGCAACCAAGAACTACCAAAAATACATCATAAAAGATAACAGTGTAACAACAGACCTATGCAGGAAATGCCATCAGTTCCAAGAAACAATAGACCATATAACAGGAGGATGTAAAATTCTGGCAGGAATGGACTATACGGACAGACACAATACAGCTGCAAAAATAATTCACCAACAACTGGCCACCAAATCCAACCTCCTACACCATACTATACATACTCACCCAAAACAATCTTGGAAAATGCAGATCATAAAATATATGGGGACAGAATAATTCATATGGACAAGACAATACCTTGCAACCGACCAACATAACAGTCATAGGCAAAATAGAAAAACACACATACCTCATCGACATAGTAATACTGAATGACAAAAAAAATGTTGAAAAGGAAGAAGAAAAGAGAGAAATATATATACCACCGGCCATGGAAGTCAAAGAACTATGGCAACAGGAAAAGGTCACAATTATTCCATTAGTCACATCAGTCACTGGCATCACATCAAAAAACTATACAGAAAACCTCCAAAAACTGGGACTACCATAATACATCCACACCAACATCCAGAAAGCAGTCATACTTAAAAGATGCTCAATCATCTGGAAATTTCTGAATCAATAAAAGACAACATGACTTGGCAAGGCCTGTCATGTCCGTCTAGAAAAAACGCTATGAGCGAGAAAGAGATAAATAATAATAATAATAGACATTTTCTGGCATTGCCATGCTTATAACATTGATAGCTTCAAATGACTTGTTAGAAAAGGGCTCCCCATGTTATGAAATGATTTCCTGAATCTTCAAAACATGGGTGAACAGGCTGTGGAGAGCCACAGTAGAGTCTCTGAGGCATGTCTTTGGTAGGCTGACTATCTGAAAAGGAGGACAGGGCTCCTGTAACTTTAACAGTTGTAGAGAAAAGGGAATTTCAGCCAGTGTCATTTGTATGCAATTAGTTCCTGGTGAAATCCCCTCTTCATCACAACAGTTAAAGTTGCAGGCACTATACTAGAGTGACCACATCCAAAGAAGGCAAAGCCCCTGCAACTTTAACTGTTGTGATGAAGAGGGAATTTCACCAGGAACTAATTGCATACAAATGACACTGGCTGAAATTCCCTTTTCTCTGCAACTGTTAAAGTTACATGAGCCCTGTCCTCCTTTTCATATGGTCAGCCTATCTTTGATAGAGGGAGGACAAGCGCATAGGCTTGATTAGGATCTGGGGCTTTAGAGAAGCCTGGACTACTCACTTTAATTTTCATATTATTATCAGGCACTTTTTATGTCATTTAACAGTACACAACTTTTGCATGACTTCAATTTTTGAACTGCACAAATGGTTCTTTTTGAACGGCACATTTTTTTCTCCTGGTACTCCACAGGTTGGCATCTGGTAGCATATGAAGGGGATCATGTAGGTACATATGGAGCTATAATATGTTAGCTGGAATGTACAGTTAGCTGGAATGTACAGTTAACTAAATGTACAGCATTTAGTTAACCACAGGTTTTAGCCTGTGGTTAACTAAATGCTACAGGCCTATGTTCCTGGAATGGGGCACAAATATAATCAAACAAAGGAAACTAACACAGTTCTTGAACAGAAGGCCCAGTTCCCTTACCCTATCATAAAAACTAGCCAGTGCTTGCTCAGGAGGAATACTGAAGAACCTGAGACCAGTTTTTCATTCACACTTTAAAACACTTGACATTTTAATGAGCAGATGGTGAATGAAGTATCTTGTCAGGTTCTATAACCCAAAAAGAACAGGAAATAGCGTATGAAGGTTTCTAACATGACAGAGAAATGCTTACATGAGTTGAAAATTAAGGGATTGGGCCTTATTGAGTGGTGATCTTATATTATAAAAATTGATTAAGCACTAATTAGACATTTTGAAGAGTAAAAGAAGATTGGGCGCAATCCTATCCTGCCGTAAATCTCCTTTATGTTGCTCCATACATTTTAGGAAGCCTCAATCATCTAGTTAAGGGATTTCTTTGTCTACACAAGTTTTACAGAAGATTTGGGGGCAAGATGATGTCACAAATATTAGAAACTAAGCAGTGGATTTGAGAATAGACTGTGTCGGGTGGGGGAAGTGGAACGGCCAGAAAATCGAAGGACCCAGCAATAAGGAACATTATGCTTTCCTTCTGAACTACAGGAACTACACTACTGCTTTAAAACGGTTGGGGCCCAGGACACACTCCATATACAGTTTTCAAACCATTTTCAATTTGTCATATCCTACTTGGTGTAGATCTGGAGAGAGAGAGAGAGAGAGAGAGAGAGAGAGAGAGAGAGAATATAAGGAACAGCACAAACGTAATGGGTTGCACCCAATGAGTTGGATCCAATGCGAGTTAAACTCATATCCAACTCATTTCAGTATGTCTACTCCAAGTTGGACTAGCAGTAAATACAAGGGGCAGTGGTTGAACTTTAAGATGTTTTTAATAGGCTGACCATCTGAAAAGGAGGACAGAGCTCCTGTAACTTTAACAGTTGTAGAGAAAAGGGAATTTCAGCCAGTGTCATTTGTATGCAATCAGTTCCTGGTGAAATTCCCTCTTCATCACAACAGTTAAAGTTGCAGGGGCCCTGCCTTCTTTTGTATATGGTCACTCTAGTATAGTGCCTGCAACTTTAACTGTTGTGATGATGAGGGAATTTCACCAGGAACTAATTGCATACAAATGACACTGGCTGAAATTCCCTTTTCTCTACAACTGTTAAAGTTACATGTGCCCTGTCCTCCTTTTCATATGGTCAGCCTAGTATTAGTTGTATTTGTTTTAAATGTTTTATCTATTTAATGGTCTTTGTATTTATATTTATTGTTGTTCCCTGCCTCAATCCAGAGGGAGAGGCAGGTAAGAAATAAATATGTGATGATGATGATGATGATGATGATGATGATGATGATGATGATGATGGAGGCATAGAAAATTATGCACAGTGTGTATAGAATGTGGATAGGGAGACATTTTTCGCTCTCTCTCAAAATACTAGAACCCAATGGGCTCATCCCATGAAGCTGACTGGTGGGAGATTCAGGACAAACAAAAGGAAGGACTTCTTCACATAGGGCATAGTCAAACTATGGCATTTGCTGCCACAGGACATAGTGATGGCCACCAACTTGCATGGCTTTAAAGTGGGGTTTGACACATTCCTGGAGGAGAAGGTTATCAATGGCTCCTGTTTCTGATGGCTATGTGCTCAATCCAATATCAGAGGCAGTAAGCCTATGTATACCAGTTGCTGGGGAACATGGGTGGTATGGTGCTGTTGCACTCATATCCTGCTTATGGGTTCCTGGTCAACAATTGGTTCAGCACTGTGTGAACACAGTGCTGAACTAGAGAGTGTCTTTCTCTGTTCCAGCATGGCTCTTCCTCTGTTCTTCTGATGAGTGAGGCCAATAGCGCATTCCTGCTCTTCCCTTCTAATCAGAAGGGGCTGAACATATGAATAGGGTTGATATCACACATTGTACATTAAGATGCACACATTGGTATTGTTAAAAATAATTATATTCTTTTGTTTCAGTGGAGAGATCCAGTTTGTTTGCTCAAAGGAATGTATGTGTGGGTGGGATTTCTTCATTGAAATAAATGGGAAACTTTTAGTGGGCAAAGTGATTTTACACTAGAGATGTAAATGTCTGGTTAAAACATACATACACACACACACACACACACACACACACACGAAAAATGGGGGGAAACGAAAAATTCAGACCCGACCCCCTTATTATTATTATTATTTTAAAAAACTTCGCGTGGGAGAGTTGGGAAAATGGGGTTTTCCCAAATTTCTCCCCCTCCACTGCATTTTTTTCTGTTTCTCCTCCCAGGCCTTCACATCACTATTCTGCACAAGCACTGGAACTTCAATGCCTTTAAGCAGGTTTTTTTGTAGCTGCTGCTGCTGCTGCTACTGAGCATCATTTGTTGTTTTCTAGAATGTTTTCCAGGGCATTCCTACACCAACATCATACAATTGTTATCTGGACTCCACAGATGGCATGTTCCACTGTGCAGTGAGGACTCTGGAGAATTAAGAGACTGGTGAAATAAAAATGCCTCACTTGATATATACGGTGTGTTCAGAGCATCCCCATTTCTTTTCAAAAATTTGTTTGTAGTGGTGGTATTATGTACCACAATCAAGTGGCAAACCTGCAACACAAAATAAATATTCCATTTTACACGGAACACACATTTTTCCAGCTAAAAGATACCCCTTCCAAACACGGGTTGGGTGGTGTGTTTTTTTCCTTTTACAAAAGAGTGCTTTACATGGCCCTAATGCTGCTCTGGACTGAAGGTGATTTGTCTGTAGTATTCCAATTATGCATAGCTTAATTATTTGTCAACTAATTGCACTTACCTTCTTAAATATCCCCAGGTAACAGGAGAGTTAATTTCTCTTTGCTCATTGGGCCATGAAGGAAAGTACTTCAATAGCACATCCTTTCTGGTACCTTCCAGACAAAGGACCTTTTGATGAAGAGAACGTAAGGAAAATCCCGAGTGAAATAACATTAAAACAGGACATCCTGGGCTAGCTCTAAAGGCAATAATTAACATGTAACATTCATTTTGTAGGCTTACTTCTATCAAAGAGATGCAATTGGTTTTTTCCATGTTTAGTCTAAATCTGTTTCAGTCAGGAAGAGGTGAAAAGATTGAATGCTAACCCTGAAAATATTCAGGCCTGTATTTTTTAAAAATAATAAATTCCAAGAAGAAGCATTCAGGTGGAAGAGAATTGTTGTATTTCAGGGATTACTGAACTGTTTCAGCACCAAAAGCATAGACATGTCATTGGCATAGGTGTCTGTCTACAGGTGCCAGAGGGCATTGCGTTAATCACACTAAAAATTGTGCTTAATGCTTTTAATCCATGTTTCTGACTGGATGGGAGCCCCACTGGCTGTTTTTCCTTGAAAACAACCATGATATATTTTTTAAAGACCCACCAGAATTACCACCCAACACCAACATTGTTCAAAAAAGCCTACAGGTAGATGTCTTGAGCTTTGGCAATACTCCTGGAAAGAGAGGGTATCAGCAGCCCCACGAATATATGGAGCACCATATTCCCCCCTCCCTCTCTCTTGAACCATCTAATATGACAGGATGCAGAATGTCAGGGAAAAAATAGTGAGTGAAACTGCTGGAAGAGATAAAGAAGCAAGAGGGGGGAGGATTCAGCCCACAATCACATGATCCTTTTGTACTTTAAATTGCATGTGATTGGAGCAGACCCACATTCAGAGACACACTGTATGAAGCCACTGCTTCATTCATGACTGCTTCTAAATTTGCATATTATTAACTTTGGCTAAATCCTCATATTGTTAACTTTGATGAAGTTTTACATGCTTCTTCCAAAGCATCTAAGATCTAATCAGCAGTGATGTATTAAAATGTCAGCAAGTGTTGTCCAATCAGGATATGAATTTGTGGTCAGCATGCCTACCTAATTTACAGTGCGGTCATGCCTTTATTATGAATCAGCTCACATTCTTTCCATCAGATTCTGCCAGAATTGAAACAGGATTTAACACAAATTTGAAATCCATAGAGATTTTACAAGTAGTATCTTGCTTTTTAAAAATTTGCTGCTGAAATTTGTCTTTTATGGGATATGTTTACATACACTAAATCTTAACTCCTATTGCTGATTAATTTAAATGTTTAGTTTTTCAACTATTTACCCCTAAACCGCTATATCTAACAACATCCATAACTCTGAATGATTTTTTAAAAAAACCCAAAAAACAGGTAGGTTAGGAGACTATAAATTTGAAGAAGGGTTTGCTTGAGAATTCTTTTCTGCAGTTCTAGTGGGACCCACTATCACTGCTATCTTCCTGAGATTTGTCAGAGGTCAGAATACATAAGTGTGTTCTGAAGATTATAGATCATATTTAATGTTGCTCTCTCCCTATGCATAGTGAAAAGAAAATGCAGTCACCTTCCGTTATACAGGGCCTTAAGTAATAACAATAGGCACAAAGGTATTGTTAAGGCTGCCCATTTCCATCAACAGGGTAAACACTATGGTGTTCAGATTCCTTTGCATGAAAAAGGGAACTTATGGAGTTACTATCATACATACAATAGGAAATTGTAACCAAAACAATGTCATTTATGCTGGGGGTGGGCGAATCAGTCTATTTCTGGTCAATGTCAGTTTTGAATGTGTTTAATCATAGGTCTGCTCCATTCTATTTCTGTGAATATATATATATATATATATATATATATTAAAAACTGCATTTAAACTGTATGGCTCCCCTTCTAAAACACGTCATTTTTAAACAATCCCCCCCCCCCAACACATATTTTTCTGCATACATTTTTGGAACTGTGGATGGCACAGCAAAATTTGGAGAAGTGTGCATTTTGAAGGATAACTGCATTCTAATACAAGTATTAGTCTGGGAAGTGCACTAATTTAAGCAAATTAAGCAAATTAAGCAACATTTAATGCACTAATTTAAGCAAATTAGGATTGGTTTGCTCAAAAATGCAGACACACTGAAATATGCCAATGTCTCTAATGCATGGGCAAGACAGAATGCTATTTGTAGGCCTGACTTTGCAAGAAGAACTAAAACAATCTTTAGGGAGGGATCCTTAAAGGGCATGGGGAGACCCTGAAAAACAACTCAACTGGGACTTAGACCCCCCTCTACAAGAATTCGGTTTGACGCCTGGTTTACCGATTATGCGCATCTTCTCGCAATCACTGTTACGATAATGACTGTACGCGGGAGGCGGTTAAGCACACAACTGGTGGCCCTACTGGTTGTTTGAAAAGCACTTTAAAGTGGCTGAAATGCGGAGAATCGCTTGTTTACATGGTCAAAATGCGCTTTAACGGCCGCGGAGCAGGAAAACTCGCTATTTAACGCGCATTCGATAATGCACATAATCGGAGAGAAAACGCGCCTCTACCCCCGATTTGCGCTCCGCTCTTGTAGAGGTAAACATTTTCATGAGACTTGAAAGAGCTTTAAACCTCTTGTGTAGAGGCACCCTTCGACTGTTCAGAGCATGCAATGCTGACTGACTGCTGTGAGCCGGGGTGGGAGGCAGAATGGGATGGGGTGTCCCAGAAAGGGCCGTGTCTGGGTCGTCAGAATCCTGAACAGGAGCGCTCCCAGTTGCAACATTTTCTTGCAACTTAGCAAGCTCTACTTGTTTGCTTGATTTACAAAGATGCAAAGAGAGCATATTGGAAATAACCAGGCACTTAAATAGCAGGCTACAGATCTGCATATCCTGCATCTGTTTCCCACAGAGAGCCCAAGTGGTTTCAACTTAGCCACTTCATAGACAGTCTGTGGGGCTGTCTATTCATTTATTTATTTATTTATTTATTTATTGCATTTTTATACCGCCCCATAGCCGGAGCTCTCTGGGCGGTTCACAAAAATTAAAACCATGAAATCATTTTAAAAATATAAAACAAGCCACAATCTAAAAACGCAAAATAACATACAATATAAAAACACAACCAGAATAAAACCAAGCAGCAGGAATTAATACAGATTAAAATACAAATTTAAAACAGCAAGGATTAAAATTGAGTTAATTTAACTGTTAAAATACTGGGAGAATAAAAAGGTCTTCACCTGGCGACAAAAAGAGTGCAAAGTAGGCGCCAGGCGAACCTCTCTGGGGAGCTCATTCCACAGCCCGGGTGCCACAGCAGAGAAAGCCCTCCTCCTAGTGGCCACCTGCCTCACTTCCTTTGGCAGGGGCTCACGGAGAAGGACCCCTGTAGATGATCTTAAGGTCCGGGCAGGTACATATGGAGGGCTTTAAATGTTTAGGGCTTTAAATGTTAGTACCAGCTAACATTTTAGTACCAGCTAAATGTTAGTACCAGCTAAATGATTGGAAAGTCCCGGGGTGGGTGTTCGGCAGCATGGTGGCATTTATACGACACACCTGCAATTATGTACCCACCCCGGGGCTTTTCCCACTGGAGCTGCAGAGAAAAAAGCTCAGGGACTTACCTTGACTTTTTTCTCTGGAGCGAGGCGAGGGCGTGCAAGATGACATCGAGACAGACCCTTGCCTCACTCTGGAGCTGCAGGGGAGGCATGGCCAGGTGGTGCCTGGTGAAGGCAACCTGCAATTGGTCGCCTTTCTCCAGGAAGAAGGTGGGGTCGGCTCTGATCCCTGGGTGGCCACCCGGAAACCCGGCACTCCCTCCTCGGTATCAGGATTACCTGATGCTACCCTGGGGGTGGGAAGCTGCCAGGTTTCAGAGCGACAAGGCTTCACCAACCCAGTGCTGTATAGACACTTGCCATGTCTCATTCCACTTCTATTCAAAGTGTGAAGCTGCCTCTAAGCCTGTTTCTCTGCCTCTCTGTGAAGCTCTTAGGGGTGTCTTGTATCTAAACTTTGATTGGTGTTATATTCACAAAATGATCTTCAGTTATCAGAGCAGCCCCCTGCCCCACAACAGTCATTAAGGACCATTAACTCTTTTGTTAAAGTCCCTAACTGCACATCAGTTGGGCTGTCATCTCGAGCAAATAGCCAAACTCCCAACAATCTTTTCACTTACATATTATTTACACTATTCCACTCTATTATTCCTAAATAAGATGTTCTCACTAGCACGTATTTTGATGCCCTTGAAAGTGTTACCCTAAAGCTTATTGCACAGTAAATTTACAACTTGTAACTAGGATTGTCTTCTTGATTGGATAGTATCTGTTGAGAATTTTGCTTGTGGGAGAAAGTAAAGCCAAGCCATGCCATACCCATGAGACTTCCACTGCCAAAATCACAGACATCTAATGGAGCAACAAATGCCTCGCTTGTTCCAATGCCTGCAGCTGACCACATTTAGCCTTACTAAGAGACACTGCGGCAAAAACCAGAAATTACTGGGGGGGAAATTATGAGATTCTCAGAGGGAAGGGAACTTCTGCTAGCTAAAACTTTGAATAAATGAACATAACCATCAATCACAGTATGAGAGATATGAAGATGCATTTTAAAAACATTGATTTCGTACCATCTTTATGTATAGATGTTTTTTATTTTGGTTTTATTTTAGGCTCCACTGAAATTAAAAAAATGTGTGTTCTGATCCAGGGGGGAAAGTGCTATTTTTGGATGCTTTAGTATAAGGGAGCGGATATGTATTTCAGAATTTAAAGGCCCTATAATTCATTTTAAGCCTGGATGTGGTTTATTCTTAAATGCTAACTCCAAAAAGAAAATGTTAGAGGGTTTCTTAGGAAATCAATACTTTATTATACATTAATTGCATCTGCAAGTTTAATGTTCTTCATAAGACACAAAAAAGGACAGAACGGGTTGGTAAGGTCAACAGATGTAAATGGTGGTCCCGTGACCTGGCGAGTCACCAAGAATTTGAGACCTAGTAAAGTAGCTAGATGTCATTAAAATATTGTCACAAGTATAACCTTTATTATGGAAACCAAACTACTAGTACATCTCTCTAGATGACACTTTGGCCCAGGAATGGTTATTAAACCTGATCACAATGTCTCAACTGAGATTGCTGCTTTGTTTGTTGGCCAAGAGCTTTGATTATTCATTTGTTTAACTGAGCGATTTGTTTCTCTTAGGGACAGTAATTAATTTTTTTGTCCTCCCAAATCTTCTGGCTCATTCCACAGTCATTCCAGCTTCCAACATAGGAATCAGTGGAGACCCAATGGTAGGGTTATATGCCCTGGAGGCTGGATAGAGCAGAAAAATCATTCTTCCAAGAATTTCTGGGTCATTGTCTAATTGATAGTCGGATTGGCATGCTTCATATTCCAGCATGTTCCAGCTCCACAGGCAGTTCTGATTCTCAACCCAGCCGTGTGTGACTACTTTAGGCAGTATATTGGAACCCAAAACAACACTGCCATATCAACCTAAAAATGGCTCAGCCCCAGTGATACAATTACAATAGGCACAGAGAAGACCATTCTTTCCGTCTGTGAGCACCAACACTGCATTTATCCGGTTTTGAAAGAAACACTCCCTGAGCAAATGATGTGCACTGTTTAGATAATTCATTTGCAACACCTAAAAAGCATCCAAGCCCATTTTCAGAGACTGTATTTTCCTATGAAGTATGAATAAGTTTATACACACACACATTTCTATAGTCTACAAAGGAAATTTACAATAGGTCCCAGTTCATTGGGAAAGCATGAAACAGAATTAAAGCCATTGTGACAATCGCTTCCACAAAGCATAAAGCATAATATTTATTTTTATTGTTTATTTTTTTAAAAAAAAAATGACAATGCCTGTATTTATGGAATTTTGAATAAAGATTTATAGATCTTTTTTTATTGTACTGTTCTGATTGGGTTTTTTTAATCTTTGATAACATCTTGGCTCCACCCTTAAAGGAAGCCTAGAAATAATTTTAAATAAAACAAATAAAGCAACAGCAAACTATGGTTTCCTTAGGTTGTATCCAATGTTAGTTCTACTTAGAGTAGACCCATTAAAATTAATGGCACTTAAGCTAGTCGTGCTAATCTATTTCAATGGCTCTACTATAAGTAGCACTAAAAATAGATATAATCCCTTAGCTCACAGTTTACAACATAATTCAGGATCTTATCTACACAAATAGATATTTAGTAACATTAACTTTTAGCCTAAATCTAATGTCAGAAATCTCCATGAAATGTAAGATGTGCATACAATTCTGTACAATTCTGTGCAATTCTGTGCAATTCTTAGAAATAGTCCCACTGTGTTGAATATGGCTTACTCCCAGGTAAATGTGTATAGGATTGCAGCCTGAGAGTGAAATCCTATGCACATCTACTGAGAAGTAAGTCCCATTGTGTCCAGTGGGACATACTCCCAGGTAAGTGTGTATAGGATTATAGCCTCAGACAATTTAAAGACCATAAAGACAGATCTGCCAAATACTCACGACTTATTTTTAAAATGGAAATGGAAATATTTGTTTGTCAGCAATCCCTTTTGTTAATTGATTATTGTTATTAGTTATATTTGTTCCTGGTATATTGTGGTTTTTATCATTGTGCATTTTAATTATCTGTTATTTTTCAAATTAATATCTCCTTGTGATTTTTGTCATTGTAATCTACATTACATATTTAATAAATAATGCATGGTAATATAAAACATATACATTTTTGTCTATAATGTTCAGCTTGGTAATGCTTTAACCCAGTGATTTTTTTAAATTATTGGTTTTACATTTATATCCCACCTTTCTTCCACTTGCGAGGAACCCAAGGTGACTTACATGGTTTTCCTCTCCTCCATTTTTATCCTCACAACGACGCTGTGAGGTAGGGCAGGCTGAGAGTCAGTGACTGGCCCACTGATCTTTACGGCCAAATGGAAACTAGCATCCAGCCCAGTCTCAGCCTAGTACTCCAGCCACTACACCACATTATCTCATCAGTCATTATTGGGATGGCACATTTAAGTTTTGCAGATGATGAATACAATCATGTTCCAAACCCTGGGCTTAATCTGGTCAAAGTAAAACACTTTTATGACCCATTGATTTCAGTGGGAAAGATTTAAGCCTACACTACCTGAAATCAATGGGACTTATGGATTAAGCCCTACACTTAAAAGGAAAAAAAAAAAGCTAAATTTAGGAAACACAACCTATTTTCTCATTTTAGGTAAACATTATCTCCGTTTTAGAAAGGCATCAATAGTTCTATCATAGGAGAGCTACGGCTATAGAGTACTGGCTACTAAAAACAAAAATTGTATTTCTTTGCATGCTTTGTTGTCATGTTAATTTCCGTCACACATCCCAACTCAGTATCCTGTTGGATCTTATCACAGCACAAAGTAATGATCACTTTCCAAAATTAAAGATTCCTCCCCCCACAAATACCTGGGCCAAATCTACACCTTGGGTCAAATCATTACACTCCCATCATGGTAACACTATATTCGTCTTGCACATTTATATCTCATAGGACACACAATTACATTTGTTGCAGTATTTTGGATAATGTGGAATAAAAGCCAAGAAATAACACCATGAAAGCAGTATATGGAATGTGTAATGTTCCCCAACATTTATCAGTGCACTTTAATACCATTATAAACCAGTAGTGTGGATTTAGCCCGGGTGAACATTTTGCTCTACATATGTCCTCAAAATCTGAATTTAAATTTGAACAACTTTGGAAGGAATAACTACGCACATTTCAAATGATGTGGGTGGACATTTGTCAAGGCATAATCCTCCTATAGAGAGATACTGCACATGTAAGATGGAACAGATATTTCTTTCATGTTAATCAGTAGTCTTTGACCTTCTTGTGAAGTGATCCTGCTGAAGGGACTTGATCCTCCTCTTTAAAAACTGCTGCTCCCCCCTTTGGGTGTAGGGTTATAGCAGAGTACTTGGGTAGAATGCAAAAGTTCCCAAGTTCAATCCCTGGCCTCTCCAGACAGGGTTGGGAAAGCCAAGGGGACTGAAAGCCTGGGCCACTGCCACCAGTCAGTGTAAAACTTGCTGAGCTAAATGGATCAATGATCCAACTCAGTGTAAGGCAGCAAGCTTCCTATGTTTTCCAAAAAGCAAAATGCTGCCGTCCTTCAGAACTAAATCAAGAAGCATTGATATACTGATCTGATTTTTTTTCCACATTCAAGAACAGAATAAGATGAAGGAGTAGGAAGTTGGAGCACATCCCTGAGGAACCCGTATAGTAAAAATAGAAAAAAGAAAAAAAGAGGAATGTTCCATCACCACCATCAACCCTCAGCATGCACACATGCTGATATTTGTTTGATTCTTTTAAGCATTTATGTACTGCTTTTCAGTTATACAATCTCCCCAAGAAGTTTATACAGTGTTGGGGATTGGCCCAAAGCAGGAATGAGTAACTTGTGGCCCCCCAGGTGTTTTGGCCTACCCATACTAGAGTGACCATATACAAAAGAAGGCAGGGCCCCTGCAACTTTAACTGTTGTGATGAAGAGGGAATTTCACCAGGAACTAATTGCATACAAATGACACTGGCTAAAATTCCCTTTTCTCTACAACTGTTAAAGTTACATGAGCCCTGACCTGGATTTTATTTGGTCACCCTACTCATCATCCTTCACCATTGGCAATGCCAACTAGGACTGATAGGCCGAAATATCTGAAAGCAGCAAGTTGCCCATCCCTGGCCAAGAACGTGAACTGAAATAGGTCTCGCCCAGTAAGATGAGTGGATGAAAGATGGCTTGGGAACCATATGTATGCTGCTCTACATGTGGAGGACATGGAAGTGTGATCATCCTAAGCAGACAGATGACTTTTCCCTTTTTGTCATAGCCTGAAGAGAGGGCTTCGGAACCAAGGAGAGCTAATTTCCTATATAAATTGCATTGTGACCTAATGTGACCATCTTCCCCATGTACTCTTTATGGGAAAAAAAACTCTTGAAAATTTGAATGTGGGGGGAGCTTTACCATCCATATTGTGGCAGCAAAAGTTAATGGAATGGGCTTTGATGTTTACCTGTCAATTTGTCATAGTTCATCACTTTCAGATCTGGCATCTCCTTGGAGAATAAGCAGGAGAATCAGGACACTCAAACACTCAAAGAAATGTCCATACCCCCAACAATCTCGTAGGGTGACCATATGTCAGGAAAAGCCAGGACATGTCAGGATTTTTGGTAACAAATCTTGGAAGGAGAAATTTGACAAAAAATCCGGATTTTCCTCATCCTCCCCCAACCCAAAGAGCAGCTCAGCTTTAAATTCAAGGGAAATTAACAAAAATGCTTACAGCTCTGTCATTTTTAAAGATAAAGAGATTAAACTTGGCATGATGATAGCCCTTAGGAAGGGCTTTAGAAATGCCAAATTTGCAGCAGATCCATTCATCCATTGATTAATGGAATTTTTTAAAGTTTAAGGTTTTAATTTTTTTAATATCATTTTTAAAGATAAAGCGATGAAACTTAGTGCCTTGATAGTTCATAAGTAGGTCTTTAGCCATGCCAACTTTGAAACAGATCCATTCATCCATTGATTTTTAGGATTTTTAAAAAAATTTGAGGTTTTAATTTTTTTTTTTTTTTTTAAATCATTTTTAAAGATAAAGAGATGAAACTTGGCACCATAATAGGACTTAAGTAGGGCTTTACCCATACCAGGTTTGAAACAGATCTGTTCATCCATTGATTTTTAGGTGTTTTTTTTAAAAAAAAATTGGGGTTTTAAATTTGTGGTGTTTTTTTAAAAAAACAACAACACATCATTTTAAAGGTAAAAAGATAAAACTTGGAACCATGATAGCTCTTAAGTAGGGCTTTAGGCATGCTAAGTTTCAAGCAGATCTGTTCATCTGTTGATTTTAAGGAATTTTTAAAATTCAAATTAATTTTAAAACAACAACACTCGAGCCATACTCTTCAAACTCAGGTTGTCAAACCTCCTCTTTGGGGTCTTGCACCTTGAGCAGTTTCAGCCCTTGGCATTAAGGGAACCTCAAGTTTTTAGCTAAGAAGGACAGACGAGCATGGCACCTTTGCTGCTGCAGATTTGGTGGGCAGTTGGGCACCTGGAGCTCAGCAGAGGTGAGGCATCCATAGATCAAAATGTGGGAAAGGAGAGGTCAGTCAAAGCAGCCCACAGGGCAAAATGGAACTGACCAGAGGCCTTTTTCTCAGAGTTCCACATCATGGGCGATGAAAGGTCATCCTTAGAGAAAAACTCTCCTGACCAACAGTGAGGTGCCAGTCAAGAGAGAGGCTCCCATCTTTGCAGATGCTCTGTTGCTATGGATGTTGGAACCTGGCATATCATTGCTTTGCTTTGCTATCCCTTCCCTTCCACTGCACTTTGTTCACTTGTGAGCTAGAATCTGTCTGTACTTCTGACATGCAATACAGAACGTTTGAAGTGTGTGTCAGAGAAAAATAGATAGATTTGGGGCTTTGGCTGGCTGGCATATCTCTTGGAGACAGAGTTAGACTGAAGACACAACTCAGAGATGGCTGTAGGTGAGCCTTGAGAGGCTGGCATGCCACACAGAACCTTTTAAGAGCGTCTCAGAGTCCCGTGTTGTGCAAGCAGAGACGGCTAGCGGCGGAGGTGGTTTTTAAAGTGACACCAGATGTGACCAAGCAATAAGCTGGTGCCACAGGGTACAAATGGGCAGCCCGGCTGGACCATTGGGAAACTTTGGAAGGGGGAGAGAGATTAATTGTTTGAGGCTGGAGGCTTTGGTTTGGCTGCAATGACTTAGAGAAAAAGACAACAGAGGCTGCACAGACAACCCAGAGTCACCTGTTGTAACTTCGCTCCACGGTACTGGCATGCAACACAGTGTATTAGAAAGAGGATCTCAGAGTCATGTGTTTGTGCAGGAAGTAGACAGGAGTTCAAAGTCTGGATGTGAAAAGTGGTGCCAATGCAAAAGCCTTGAGAAGCTAATGTATATAAGTGAGAAGTCTGAATGGGTGAAGCAGTGTCCACCGCCCACAACACCCACCCATATGTTAGAGTAGAGAAACTTGTGACAATCATACACAACTTTCAAAAAGAAATTGACCTTTAAAAATAAAAAAGCCAGCCGGTCAGCGGGTGGCAAGCCCTGTTAAGCAGCAGCTTGCAGTGGAGTGAGGGAATGAGGGAAGGGGAGAATGTATCACACAAAGTATAGCAACAAAGTATAGCAAAAGCTACAAAAGTAGGAGTGAGTGAAGTTAATTTCAGATACGCTCGATGTCTCACTTGTTATGTGGAACAGATTTGTCTCAATTATGTGCTGTAAAATCAGACGTGTGACCAAGGCTATGTTCAGGTGGGCATCTCCCCTTGGTTCTGGACATGCCCCCTAGGGCGGACATGTTGGTGGGGACGCCCCCTTGTGGGCTGACCATGTTGTCCTCCTTTTTGGCTTCCAAAATATGGTCACCCTAATCCTGAGAAGCCTTCAGACTCAGAATGAAAACCACAGGACCTGTCACCTGAGTTCCTGGCTGACTCTCAGACACCATCACTCCCATCAACCCCACGACCTTAAGAACTGAAGAGATGGCATGCCAGGCAGGAGTTTAATGAGCATTGACAAAGTGCCCAGCTAGCTATGATAAAAGGAAGCATATGGAAGCACCTGCCTAGATCAGGACATAGCTGAAAACCAGGAAGGGGTGGAGTCTCCAGATCCTATATAAACCTTCAGTTTGAACTGCATCACTGCTGAAGGTCCAGCTCCAGAGCAAAGTCTTCCTGAATGGAAAATGGACACCATTATTAGTGGCTAGTCAATTCCTTCCCCCTTTGCACGGCCTCTGTTCCTGCAAAAGTGTTATGATGAAGCCTTCTGTTTGTTCATTCCTAATTTAGTGGAGAGGAGTCTATTTGTTGTTTTTCTTAAACAACTGAGTGTCAGAAACCCTTGCAGATCTACTGAAAACCATCCAGAAATCTGCCAACTTTCTGCTCACCGCTACCATAAAAAGCATGATGAACTCATAGTGTTTCTGGGAGAATGTGAATGCAATATTTATTTTCTACGAGCCTTTCTACACCCATTTATTTTGTGCTTGTTATTCCTTACAAGTTCTTTACATGATGTCATGACTTTCCAGTTTCACTTTCGTTTTTTAAGCGCACTCCCCTGCGGGGGGGTTTAGAGCTGGGAAAATGAAACATTATTTGTGAAATCAAAAGAAAATATATTTTCCTACTTGCGTAATTGTAATATTTCACTATAGCACAGCACTGCCTAGAGGTTATGTAGTGGGAAAGCAGGAAAGAAAATGCTTTTATGTAGAGCTCAGATCTCAATTCTGTTACAAAAGCAAAAGTAAATACAGCAGATTGACAGCCTTAGGTAGAAAAGCTCTATATGTATATATATAATATGAAATATGAGCTATCATCATATAAAATATGATGTGAATGTTCAAACTATTTCCTTACGGGAAAATAGCAAAAGTACTATTAAATTTCTGCTGTAACTCTAATCGTACAAAGACAAGAGTTTTATTCCCTATTTGCTCCCATCAGTCCTGCATTCTAAATGAAACCCTTGGAGAGCCACTATTTGGGCTCTTGATCTAGTTGTGGTGCAATCGGCCCTTAACCGAAGTCGCGCGTGTATGCCGCCACTGTCGAAAGACAAACACCAAACCACATAAAAGTCCATTCTCCTATTTTAAAAGAAGCCACAAGGAGACAATGGATACAAAGGGAAGGCGACCCAAGAGACTTTTCTCTCTCCCTTTCATGAAAGTTCAAAAAGCGATCATCAAGAAATAGTCTTGTGTTCATGAACACCAAAGGAGGGGGCAGAAGGAAAACTGCCTAGTCCCTTCCGTTTTCGTTCTGTCCACTGTGCAGTGCATTGATGTAGGAATTTATGTGCTAGTGGAGAAATTTTCATAGCATGGGGATATTCATGCAACCCTAAAGGAAGGGAAAACAAAAATCTTCTGGATGAGTTGCAATCTCCTGGCATGCATGTAGATTTCCACCCCATAAAAATCAGATTTAAATAGCTTACCCGTATGTTGCACATATAGTAAAGGTGGAAGATATACATTTATTGAAAAGAACATCGTAAAAAGTAGTTTGCATGCTGAGAGAACATCTGGCTGTTTATTGCCCACATTGTTTATCAGCTGCTCGTTTCGGTCAATCTTGAGCAAAGATGGGACAGCGATTGGGGGGGGGGGATTCTGCAGAAATGCAGACTTGGGCCACCTTCTTTTTTTTGAAAAAAAAACAAATTAGTATTAAGCTCTGTCTTTTCAAACTGAGACAGATGGACAGATGGCTGATACTCACTAAGCTTTGGGGGGGCAGGGACCACATTTGGTACTGCCTGCCTTAGCAAGCTATACTGGATTCAACCAGTAATCCACCAATGATCCCTCTAGGATGCTGAAACTTAGCCTTTAAAAATGAGCATACTGGCCCATGCATACAAGATACATAAGATGGGAGGAAATTGTGTTTAAAAATTATATTTTATATGCCATTTTCATTCTGTTCTATTTTTTATAGCCAACTAATGATAGTAGGAGTTAAACATATTCTTAAATGCCTTCAAGCACAGAGGCTCCCCTTTCCCCATCTCTAAAATAAGGTTATTTTCACTGCACAAGCAGGCGCAAAGTGAGATCTAGTTCACTAAGATAGTAAATGATTGTGTGGTGATTCCTTTGCACAGAGCATATAAAAATGCCTCAAATATTAAGATGCATTTTAAAGAGACACCACTCATGTGTGGTGTCTCTTAAAATACTTCTATTTAGTCCAGTTTACAAGTAAAGCGCACGTACATAAATAGAATCCTTCGCCTACGGTTCTGCACCACATCTTTGAGCAAACAGTGGGCCTGTTCAGACAATGCACCAAGCCATGGCTAGGCAGCTAACCCTTTTGCAGAAAATGGTTAGCGAGCATGTTTAAACCATGGTTATGTAGCCATCATGGTTAGGAATGGTTCAGATGACACACTAAGTCATGATTCACACGACATGCTAAGTTATGGTTCACATGACATGCTAAACCATAATGTTTAGCTCACGATGCTTAACCACCGTGGCTTAGCATGTCATCTGAACAGGATCATTGTCAGGCTTTTATAGTGCAGTGGCTAAGAGGCCTGAACTAGGATATCCTTAGTCTCTCACAGAAATCACCAGGTTGCCTTATGCAAACTGCTGATCTCTCAGCCTCAGCTCCATATCTATAATGTCATGTGACATTTAAAATTCTGATCTATCTCACAGGTATCTTGTAAGGATCACTAAGTGTAGTGATGGTTTGATGGTATTTTATTGTGCATTTGTAATTTTAGTATTGATTTTAACAGTGTTTGTGTGTTGTATTGTTTTTATGAGTTGTTAACCCCCTGGGATCCTTGTGTGGAAGGACGGGATATAAATATTAAATAAATAAATAAATAAATAAATAAATAAATAAATATGTAAAGTGCTTTGAAATGTGCTGTATCAGTCTTCCCCAACCTGGTGCTCTCCAGATACTTTGGACTACAACTGCCAGCATTCACGTTGGCTGGGGCTCTGAGAGTTGGACTCCAAAATATCCAGAGCACACAAAATTGGAGAAGGTTGTGCTACATAAATCCCAAGGGTGGCAATGATGGCTTCTTAAGGGTCATTTCAACAGGTGGCGTAGAACTTGTGGCTGGATATGTCCCCTGCCTAGGTACTCCCACAGGAGTTGCTAAGGCACTCTGGGGCATAGCTGCCCCACACAAAGGCCCTTGAACCTCACTGGGACACACCAAGGAGGATATATAATCCCCTTTGCCCACCCTCCTATAGGCTGCAATTTCCATTAGTAAGGGAAAGGGCCAGTATTTCTTGTACTGTAAGGCAGTCGTGCCGTACAGAGCCATACAATTAAACCAGAACTAGGGAGAGGTTTGTTATTTCCCCTACTGCAGCTGGACATTTCTCAAGAGCAGAAAGCTGAGCTGGGAACTTTCATCCCCTCACTGAATTTTTCCCCAGCCCTGAAAATTCACTGGAGATTCACACACCTTCTTTCAATTATCACCCCCCCCCTTTAAAATGGTGAAATTAATTCCTTTGAGGCCTTTTGGCCTGTCTCTGATATATACCCATTTATTCTGTCCCACTATCTGGTCTAACAGGATTTGCAAGCTTTTGAAGCATAAAACCCACCCAATAATACCTATTAGACCAGTGAGATATGATATTTTGGGTTAAAATGTGGGTTGTATTTTGTTATCTCCTTCCTTGATCAATATACTCAGGGCCGTGCAGAGCTGTGCAGGGTCGTGCCCAGGCCAGATGGGAAGTGTGTGCCCCCCATTTCAAAAAAGGAGGACAACATGGCCGCCCCAAGGCCGCCCACCAACATGTCTGTTCTACATAACACCTACGTATTAAACCTGTTCTACAATACCTCAAGGCACATATATCTCTGCCCCGCATGCAGCATGGCCCTCTGGAGCTTGTAATCTGACTGTGGTATTCACGACGGACGGCTTCTGCGCTGTTTCCGCAAGGCGGGCTCCTCGCTTCTCGATGGGCTGCTTATGCTACGGAAGCAGTAGTGTAAGCTGGGGGGACCTCATAGGGGGCCCCCCAAAATCGTGGGCCTCGGACCAACTGGCCACACTGCCCCCCCTCCATCCGGCCCTGATTATATTTATGGATTTTGTATTTATTGACTCTCTTGCTATTTACGTTCTGAACTGAAAGTTTCTTTATAGGTTTATTGTAGTATTTTTATTGTTTGGGAAGTTTCCTTATTGTTTTCTCTTGATATTTTATTTGATACTATTGTATTTGTTCTGTGCAATGATACTGTTAGCCGCTTTCTGATTCCTTTTTGAGGGAAAACGTGAGATCCAAAGAATTGGTGGTGGTGGTGATGGTAGTGGTGACAATGACGATGATGCTACCTTTAATCTCCTGCCTGTAACTAATCCATGGGATCAGGATGCCGATTAGCACATTAGTAGCACAATCCTATGCATGTTTAGGCATAAAAGAAGTCTGACACCTTCCAGCATGCCCCAGCCAACATGGCTGGCTAGGGAATGCTGGGACTTGTAGGACTTTTTTTCTGTCTAAACATGCATAGGATTGCACCCTTAAAGGAGGTTTCTTAGAGAAGATAGTGAGGAAAAGAAATAATAGTTAAAATTAGGTTAAGATCCAAACTTAATATAGTTGGTTGCTCTTTTCCTGGAACTAGCACAATAACAGCACATTGAGCAACATGATTGTAGCAACTAGAATTCTGCCATAATGCGTGTAAGGCCCAAAATGAAAGTTGTGATCACACACAAACGTGTCAGAGTATTCATACCACTGCTTCACATTAATTCTGGCTTGAACCACATTAATAATTCTGTCGCACCTGTCAAGGCCCCCTCCCTCCACTTTCTGCTCTGATGACATTATGTCGCAGTACCCTTCTGAGTCATTTGCCTTTGATCACTGATGGAATTTCTTTCTTTCCTTTTCCCCCCCTTCTCCAGTTTTTCTGTTTGACTGTGCAATTTTTGATATCTGGCCTAATATTCTCCTTGTCCTTATCTGAAAGAGCAAATTTGAATGATAAGCTTGGTAACCTGCAACAAATCTAAAAGTTGTGAAGACAAATTGCCACTAATTTTATGAAGTGATTAATACAAGTTGACTCAACATCCTGAGGAAACCAATGTTGCCACCTTGGGAAATACATTTCTGCACCAATTATTCCTAGGTGTTATATCTGATTAATTATGCTCTCACTCCATTAGATAACTGATGGGTAACTTTGCATCTGTCTCCATGCTTTGGATTTTACGAAGACCACTTTATTGAAAAAATGCATAGAAAGTGAACAGCCTATGGATTGCATCCAGAACCCTTCTGCAGCTCCTTTGATGCACTATAATGAAAATCCATGTTTGTTTGTTTAAAAGGGAGAGCAGATTTTATCAATGGAAGCTAAAACTTTTAAAAGGATTTAAAAACATTGGCTTTTCACAAAGGAGTTAAGACACCTCTCTTTAATTTGGGCTTTTAAACTGTGAGAAGTGGTTTTATGTTGTTTCAATGCTGATTTAATATGGTCTTGCTGTTTTCATGAAGCATTGTTTTTATTTCAGTATTGCATACCTCCTTGGGCACATTCGTGGAAAGAAGATATATAATAATTATTTGTATACAAATAAAATAAAAGCTATCCAGAGATATCTACCTATGTATCTATCTAAAGGACGCTTCAATTTCAAATAATACAATACAGATGTTTTTGGTTTTTTTGCCAATTAAAAGATTCTATGAAGCCAAGGACTCATCTACAAGAATTCGCCTTTACACCTAGTTAGGCAATTATGCGCATATTCGCAGAAGCGCATTTATGCCTAATACCTCTGTACGAGAGGCAGCGAAGCGCATTACTGGACGACCAAAACGCGATTTAATCTGTTGACATACGCAGAATCGCTTGTTTACATAGTCAAAATGCGCTTTAACGGCTGGAGCAAAATAAAAATCACTATTTAACGCGCATTCGATAATGTGCATAATCGGAGAGAAAACGCGCCTCTACGCCCGATTTGCACTCCGTTCTTGTAGAGGTAAATTTTTTAATGCGCCTTGAAAGAACTTTAAATGCCTCTTGTAGAGGCAGCCCAAGTTGGGAATCAGAAATTGTCCATATAAACTGGAATCAAATGTGGGTGAGTGGAGGTGGTATCCAAAATTACATTTGTGTATTTAAAGGTTTTCTGCCCAGAAGGACTTAGTGTTGCATGCATGAACAACAGCAAGCCTCAGGCTCTTCAGGTGCCACTCTCCTTTTTTCCCTCCTGTGCAGCTGCAAGGAGGAAATTGAGAACACCTGCGTGTGCTTTTAAATTAGTTAGGGTTCCCTGTTATGTTCAAACTTGGGAAAGTCTGGTTAGTTGAAACCAGCGTTTGTTAACTACACAGGATCATAAACCATGGTTTGATTCTGTTTTATTTTAAAAAAAAATAGGTTAAACAAATCAGCGGTCTGACTCAGTACAAAGCAACACTCTACGATGAAAATGAGGAATTTGAAAAAGCCCCAGGTTCTCCAGTTAGAGCTAAGAACTGCTTTCAGTCAATGTAGACCAGTCTTCCCTAACCAGTATTGGACTGCCACTCACATAATTTCCAGCCACCATGGTCATTCTTGCCAAGGGCTGCTGGAGTGGTAGTCCAACACCTGGAGAACACCAGGTTGGGGAAGGCTGGCGTAGACAATACTAAGGCCTCATCTACACCAAGAAAGGTATTGCACTAGGCAGGAGCCACACTATTGCTTTCTAGCAGTATTGAAGTGCACTGACACCTGTTGGGGCACATTGACACATACCATATACTGCTTTGATACTGCTATATCCTTCTTGGTGTGGCTTTTGCCTTTTATATGCCACTTTCATACCGCTTTCATAGTGCAATATCCTGCTTGATGTAGATGAAGCCTAAACTAGATGGACCAATAGTCTGACTTGGTATATGGCAGCGTCTTGAAAATGGGGATTTGAATAATGCAGTCAATGTTTAGGGTCTTTACAAAGCTACATAATCTTAAATTTCAACAAAGGAAATGAGGAATGGAGAAGGAGCTGCAAAGGGAACAAAGAATTGAGGGGAAAGGGAGATGAAAGAGGGAAGGAAAACAGGATAAATGTGAGCAACTTCAGATTCTGCATATTTAGAATTCATTTAAGCTGAGAATGAGGAATAAGGGGTTACACTTTAAAATAGTTTAGATGGCACTCACTCCATGACAAGACATTATCTGATCTGAATATTGGGGTGACTTTGTGAGTACATGGGAAGGAGGTTCCACCTGTTTTTAATTTATTAAAATTATTCTTTTGTAACTCCTAATGGGTCAGAAAATCCCCAAACCATTTTAAATACTTTAAAGTTCTTTTGGGACATAGCCAGATACTTAATATTGTATTACATTTTATAGTTGTCACTTAATCAAGCTATTTAATATTATAGTACATTTTAAAACTGTCACTTAATCACATTTTCTTGACCCTTTTATGTGAATTAAAGATCACTGTAGATAAAAAATGGCATGCTTTGGTTTAAATAGATTCAGTATGTCCAGTTTGACAGTTACTTCTGAGACATTAAAAGAATTCTCAGTGATTAATGTCACCCACACCGTTAAATGGTGTGATGTTCCATTTCTTCAACCATTAGCAGTAACAGCCTCAGCCAGTAGAAGTGAAAAACACACCCAGCTGAACACAGAGCTGAAGATCTCTGAGATATGTAGTGCTGGGCACTCTGAGTTACTTACAAGTTAACCTAATGTGCTGTAATATTTTTCCATAGGTGCAGTGATGAATTGGTTCAAAGGGGACATTTTTCCATTGGCCTACACAATCTCTCCATCAGCTTTTAAAAACTTTCAGAAAGCCCAATCCCCTGTCAGGCCCACGTATCTCATCCACTGAAATTCCATCCAAAAAGAAATTTGAAGTGAATTGAAGAATCCTCCTAAGGGGGGTGGGGGCGGGGGGCGGGAACGTATTAGGAATTTCAAAGGAACATTAAAATGTTTAAATGAAACAAGAAAAAAAATTATCAGGCATTTCCTAGGCTGTCACTGGATTTCAGCTGAAGAAAATTCAAAGCAAATTGGAAATTCCTTTTCAAGGAAACCTCTGATGACTTTTGAGAGAAGCAAAAGAGTTTTGATGAGAGAGGTGTAAGCAATGGGACACCCTCCAGATGTTTTGGACTGTGGTTTCCATCAGCCCCAGCCATCATGGCCAACGCAGGATTGTCATCCAAAACACCTGGAGGGCACCAGATTGGAGAAGAGTGTGGTCAGACTATTAAAATTGCTCACGATAGGGTCAAACATCCCTAATTTCAGGACTGAATCTGCCTCTAGGCCTGTATTGGGTTAGGGTAGTACCTGTTATTTTATCCATTGGGTATAGAGCTTTCAGCTGTGATAAAATTAGTTTCTGCCGCTGTCCAGCATGAGCATACTGTCTGGTCAAGGCATAGCAACAAGGAACATGCTTCTTAGATGGTGAAAAAACCCAACCCTTCCTGATCTCCCCCCACTCCCAAAATGCTAGAGATTCATGCCTTTTCAAATCCACATTGCCTTGAAAATTTTGTTGGAGTTGCATCCACATATTTAGGATTTTCCTAACTTACACACGTCAAGAAGAGATTTCTAAATATCCATTGCACACACAGAGAGCAATGTATTCTCCAAAATGATAAGCACATCTCCCCAAACACAAAAGCTTCTTATGCAAGCTTACTTGGAAAAAGGAAGAAGATAATAACATCTTATGCATAGAGTAGAACAGAAGTACTGTGTGCAAAAAAGGAAGTGATTGATGATGAGCACTGTTCTAGATTTTCAAGTGCTACCTAAGCTAGGCTGACCATATGAAAAGGAGGACAGGGCTCATGTCACTTTAACAGTTGTAGAGAAAAGGGGATTTCAGCCGGTGCCATTTGTATGCAATTAGTTCCTGGTGAAATCCCCTCTTCATCACAACGGTTAAAGTTGCAGACACTATACAAGAGTGACCAGATACAAAAGAAGGCAGGGCCCCTGCAACTTTAACTGTTGTGATGAAGAGGGAATTTCACCAGGAACGAATTGCATTCAAATGGCACTGGCTGAAATTCCCTGTTCTCTACAACTGTTAAAGTTACATGAGCCCTGTCTTCCTTTTCATATGGTCAGCCCACCTAAGCAGATATTTATGCCCAACCACAACGATCACAATGTCCTTCACTGAAATTGTTTTAAGGCTGCGATCCTATGCACACTTATCTCGGAGTAAGGCCAATCAAACATGGAGGAATTTACTTTTGAGTAAACATGTATATGTTTGTTGTTTAAGTTGTATATTAAAGTTTATTTGGGCTTCCCCAAACGGTTATATTAAACATTGTTATTCTGCTAGGTGTTGGTATATATAGCAAATTCTATTCTTTCTCTCATGCAACTTAATGTAATGCCTGTCTAATTTTTTCACCCTTGTTCCCCAGATCCTTTTTGTTTGTTTAATTAATCTGACTATAATTGTTCCTTCTTTGTATCTTAATCACAAATCAGATGTACAGTGTTTGCTAACAGCTGTGAATAAAAGAGTAGTCCATTCTTGAAGTGTTATGTATGTTTTTCTTGATAGTTTAATTAGAAAAGGTGAATAATACTCTATTTAATTCATCAAGTAGGACAATTAACAATAACATTGATCTTTTTTTGTTTGACAGCAAAATTTGTTTGATTACAGAATTGAATATAATGTAGCCAAATCGCCGTCAGTAATTCATTTCAGATAGTCAATTAAAAATCCTGTGTGTTCAGTACACATGCAAACAATGAACAATGGGGCAAACTAATCAAGGCCTGATTAAAAAAAATAAAAGCCATGCTCTGGAAATTGGGATGTCAATGGAGGAATGGGAATGGCTAACAAGGACATATTTTATAGTGCCAGCCAAAAAGACACAACTGGCACCTAGAGATGTGAAGGCTCAGGAAAAAGCAACAACAAAGCCAGAAATGTGGGGAGGGGGGAATGTTTCCCATTTTTCTGATGGCTTTTGAGGGGGATGCTGAAAAAAAATCCCCTATGAAATATTTTCTCTTTTGGAATGTGTGAAATACATTCAAAATGTATAGTATGAAAAATTTTATGTAGGATCACCAAAAAAGGGGAAATGTATACCAAAAAAGAGGGCAAAAGAGGACACCAATTTACATAAAAATTGCATAGACAAGGAATATGTATTGATGCAAATTTAGAAATAATTAGTATAATTTAAACAGAAATATAGTACAACTCACCATATGGTGTAACCAGGTGACCTATGTGTCTACTTAGTCTGCTGTCCAGGTGTTGATGGACAACTTCAAGGCCCAGCTCCTCCTTCAGGTGGTTCTTTACCTCTAGAACAGACCTAGACTGGCTGCCCTGCAAAAGAGGACACATGGCCACCCTGTTTTTACATAAGACGATCCACAACATTAAAGACCAATAACTCCTTTGTAGAGCTTAAAAAGAACATCAGGACCATGCTGAATCTGACCAAATGTTTACTATGACCAGATCTACACCAAGCAGGATATAGCGTTATATAGTATGTTTCAGTGGGCCCCAACAGTTGTCAGTGCATTTCAATACTGCTATAAAGCAGTAGTGTGGCTCCTGCCTTTTATATACTGCTTTCATACCGCTTTCATACCACTATATCTTGCTTGGTGTAGATCTGGCCTATGCTGATAAAATGTTTAACCTGATATCCAAATTTGCTGTCAGTCTGACAAACTCTATATTCTGAACTGTACATTCGTGCCCCCTAGAATGTCTACAATCAGAACACTTTCCTGGAAGTCCAACACACACAGATATCCTGTATTTTATTATCCCAGTATATATCCTGAGGTTAATTCAGCAGTAGGGTGGTACAGAAAAGTAATACATAAATGAATATCTTTTTTATATACAACATTATTTGAAACTGGCTGGTACTTTTGTAATATAAGTTCAGAGTCATGAAGGAAACAAAAGCAACCTTTAAATAATTTTCTGATTAGCTAGCTGGACCACTCACAAATGTCCATGATTAGGTGAAGTGTCCCTTCAGTATTTTACCTCTTGGAACCATCCAACCAGGAACCCAAAGGTTCTTTCTTTCTGACTTCAGACCAGCTGCTCCACAAAGAACTCTGCATAGTCTCCAAAATCCAAGATTCTTTTCAAATAGGTAAAGTGTATGAGCTCAGGCCATTTCTACACCAGGCTGTTTGCCTGGGATGGCCCCCGGCTGGTCCCTGTGTGCCGATGGTGTGTATTATGTACTTCCGGGATCACCCTCCCTCCCTCTATACCCCTATGGTGTAGAAAGGGCCTTAGATGACTTTATTCATTTTTATTCGGAACTCTTGTGTTTGTGACTGTTGCCTTCCCCTTTTTATCTCTACCACTGCCACCTTCATTTTCTCGAGAGATAGTTTATTATCTTGGATGATGTCAGTTTTCACATAAAAACATGCTCTTTAGAAGTGGATCAACTGGGCTGCATTTAACTTAAAGAAATGAAATGGTAAGGTATACCAATTTGATTGTTGTGAACTACCCAGAAAGCTTCAGCTATTGGGCAGTATAGAAATGTGACAGGTGATTGATGGATGGATAGATAGATAGATAGATAGACAGATAGAAAATAAATGCTGTATCTTACATGTACAATCCTATACATGTCTATTCAGAAGTAAGCCCTATTGAGTTCAGTGGGACTTACCTCCAGGTCAGTGGTTATAGGCTTGCAGCTTAAGAGTAATGTGGTACATTAGACACTGCGTGAGATGCTGGCAGGTGTGTATGCGTGTAAACAGGCAGATAATGCTGGTTAAGAAGATGACTGACAGTTACGCTAAATCCATTGTAGTATTTGTCTGTTCTTTCATTGGATTTCTTTCCGACTGGGTTTCGTTCTGACTAAAATAATGCAATTGGCCTTTTTAGGCTGTCGTCTTATGCACGCTTATCTTAGAGGGAATCCCATTAAACTTAACAGAGACTACTAAGTCATGTACAGGATTGCACCGTTCATCAAAAGATACTGAATAAGGCCATTGCTTCTGGCAATGTACCACATGTTCTGAATTGCTTTATTATTATTTCTGATCTTAAGTGTTTTTCTTTAATCGCAGAAATATTGGCAAATTACTGCCCTATATAGCCAAGGGTTTTATGGTGGCAGGGGATAGTCTTGCTGTAAGTGGTAGCCTTCCAAGTGCTTAACCATAGTAATTATGTTTATGACTGTTGAGCTTCTGGTTTGTTCTTATGCCTGCTGGACTATGCACAATCCTAAGAGACTACCTTTTGAAGTGGTCAATGTGACTCTGTTATAACGTGGCCCTGTTTTATACCTTACCTCCAATGCCATACATATATGTTGCAGTTCATAATAAATAACACATCATGTTATAAAATTTAAGGAGGATTTTTTAGTCCCAAAACGTCAGCTTATCACAACTGATTAGCATTTAGAGCTCACCTGTACAGCTATTTCCTGCATTCAGCCAATGCATTAGCAAAAACCTGGTAGTGCAAGAAATGGACAAAATGAGAGGCACTTTAAAAAAGAAGAAAAATAACCTTGCTACAAACAAACAAACAAACAAACAGAACTTGAGTTGAATACATCATGTTTGAACGCAGTTCTAAATCCTGTATCAAATTTCTGGAAGCCATACCTAAATCTTTTGATGCTTCCCATGTTAGGGCAGAGGGACCTTTTTAGGCCAGCCTGCGATAGATAGTTGTCTACTCCCTACTTGAAGACCTCCAGCAAGGGAAAGCCTCCCCGCTCCCCAGTGATTGGTTCCACTGTTGAACTGCTCTTAAGAGATTTCTC
The DNA here is from genome assembly GCA_029215795.1 of Anniella stebbinsi. Taxonomy (NCBI): domain Eukaryota; kingdom Metazoa; phylum Chordata; class Lepidosauria; order Squamata; family Anniellidae; genus Anniella; species Anniella stebbinsi. The sequence goes on along the minus strand of JARDYH010000003.1, from coordinate 114,048,505 downwards.
CTAATATTCGCTCTCAGTCTACCATCCTGTAAATTAAGGCCATTAGATCAAGTCTTTGCCCTATTATTTATAAACAGCCATTCAGTGCTATCATGTCCCATCATCTTCAGACCTCTCTTTTTCAGGCTCACCACACCCAGTCTCTTCTGCTTCTTTTCATAGGACTTGTTTTCCATACCTCTGAACATGTTTGTTGCCTTCCATTGAACCCATCCCAATTTGTCTACATCCTACTGCCCAGAACTGGACACAGTACTCAGATGAGATCAAACAAGTGCAACAATATGAAATTATTGCTTCTCATGACTTGGAAACTATGTTTCTCTTAATGCAGCCTAAAATCACAGAAATCTTTTTTGGAGGAAACATGCACAGTTCCCTTTTAAGGAGAAAATGGAGGCAAAGTAGGAGCTGAGCAGTTCTGCCTTCTCTTCGTGGCTCATGAACATTTCACTCTCCTTCCTGAACAGTGAGCCAATCGTTTCTTTCCTCTATTCCAAACATCCCTGAAAAAGTCCTTTCAGGTTGTGTGGTGATGAGGAAGATGATGATTAGGATCAGGATTGCAGCTAAGTTTATTTGCTTGTCTACGATAAAAAGAGCACATCTCCCCACTGCTAGTTTATGCAAATGACTAATTCCTGTATATGCAGCTCAACCACATGCATTATTAAGAGTGATACTATGGTCATTTCCCATGCTCAGAGGATACCATGTCCCAGGTGCAACACATATACAGTGAAACGCCAAAACTGGTTCTCCATTTTTTTCCACACATACATGCTGCAAAATGGGCACCTGTGAGTTTCTTACACATATACATGCTTTTTCTACAAAGAAGCAATATCTGTATAAGATGTCCTTTTGTGCACTGTTTGGAATATCAGATGCTATGGATCTGCTTCTGACAGAATACTTGGGGTTAGGTGCCAAATATACAGCCCCAGAGAATTTGCATGTTTCTGCTGATGCAGGCATGGTGTAGCACACTTCACCACCAGTGAATGCAGTACGCCTGTGAGGCTTCTGTGGTCCCCAGTGCATGAGTGGGACAGGAGCAGGTACCCTGGGAATAGGAAAATGTTTTCCCATGGGGTTTCAAACCCAACTGTTTAAGCAAATCTGCCATGAGGCCAGCCGCACATCTACTTGATTAATGTAACAGGTTGGATTACTAAGGTTGATATAGGCCGAGAGGTTGCAGCCCTAGATGAGTCTACTCTACATGCAGGGGGCAGGATTCTGTGGTACTTGTGGAATCATACAGTGGAATTTGGTGTCTCTGGTTTTGGTGGGGCTGTAAATCCATTCCATGTTTTAGTCAGAACCAGCTAGAGTCCCAAAGGAGCTATCAAAAGTGCTGAACCTGTTTTGTGGATAACTCCTTTATAGTTCTGGCTGAAACCTGGAATGGATTCACAGTTGCACTGAAATCAGACCCATGAGCCTCCACTCACAGCATAAGGTACTGTGTTGCCTAGGCTGACCATATGAAAAGGAGGACAGGGCTCATGTAACTTTAACAGTTGTAGAGAAAAGGGAATTTCAGCCAGTGTCATTTGTATGCAATTAGTTCCTGGTGAAATTCTCTCTTCATCACAACAGTTAAAGTTGCAGGGGCGCTGGCTTCTTTTGTATATGGTCACTCTAGTATAGTGCCTGCAACTGTAACCGTTGTGATGAAGAGGGAATTTCACCAGGAACTAATTGCATACAAATGACCCTAGCTGAAATTCCCTTTTCTCTACCACTGTTAAAGTTACATGAGCCCTGTCCTCCTTTTCATATGGTCAGCCTAGTGTTGCCATAGTAGGTCAGATTAACAGAACTGGGTTCCAAGGCTACTGTTTATATTACCTATTGTCCCATAAAACAGGAGTTTGTGATACTGAGACGTCCTGGAAAAGAGGAATCTACTATATATCAATAGCCAAAGCAAGAAAGAGTCCTACGGAACCTTGAAGAATAACACATGTATTGGCTGAGCCTGAACTTTCAAAGGCAGGCCTGCTTTATCATAGGTGCAAATCATGTGGGGCTGATTCACACCTAGCTCAAGTATGTAGGTTATCTTCCCCCACTGCACGTATAACTTTTAAGGAGCAATGCAGCTTGCATGTGGGAGTACCTAAGCAATCAGGTCTCCCATTTGGGTGATCTGCTCAACTTCTTTTCATGGCAGATAGACTTGCATTAGTGGGGTATGTGCAAATTTATGTGTTTATGAGCAAAGGTTCTTATTAATGACTTTATGCACAGTGGGGGGAAGAGTTATGGGCCCAAGGACGCTTGGGGAACCAGTGTAGGTAGGTGCTCATGAACCAGCCCTAACAAGCCACTTTAGGGAAAGAAGACAGAAAAAAAGGAAAGAAACTTCAGTTAGATAAAAGGGTCATTTTACTTTGAACAGTAATGAGCTGGCAAACCCAGCAAAAAGATGATCACAATGATAAAAGCAAAACAATGAGGATTATATTGACAGTGTAAGGGATGTTAAATGGCCAGGCTTATGCTAAAAGTGTATGTGCGAACCTGCATTTTAACATATCCCCATATACAATCGAATTAAGGACAGTTTTAAAAAAAAAAAAATGCAGCAAATTTGTCACACTTCCAATTACGGACATTGTGGGTGATTTGTCCAGAAGAGGGTGAAGAAATGAACACACAGAATTGCCAAGGGATGGAACTCTTTGTTGTCAGTGAGAATCCAGATTGTGGATAAGGGATATTATGAATGCTCTATAAAGAGCTCTGCAAAGTACCCTCCACTGAACAAGAACTAATGAGAGATGAATGAGCACATGTAATTGAACAAGCAGGAAGAAAAAGCGGGGGGGGGGGGGGGGGGTTGGAGAGAAACATCCCAAGAAGAGAAACAGGAATTTATAAAGAAGGCAACGTTACAGTACTATCTGCAGGGCTAAGAAATATATAGGATGTAAAATGAACAGCTGAGCTTGGCATGCTGCTACAGAAAATGACTGCTTAAATGCCCTGTGTGGGGGAATATCTCTGATGCACAGAACTGTACACATTGTAAGAAAGGAAAAATATGATCTGATGTCAAGGAAACGTTTTCTCTGCGATGTCATTCTATGCTTGATGAATGGGACAAAAGGTTTGCACACCAGCCAAATAGGGAGGGGGCAACTTTTGATTATTCTCCTAGACAATGTAGTCCCCTGCACCATTCCAAAATCTGCTCCAGAGGTCCTTCCAGAGCAGATTGGGGGGAGGGGTCAAGAGGGAGGAGGGCCTGCATAGAGGAGAGCAAATTGATAGAGATTAGTTTCTGCTGGTAGAAACTAATTGGATCTGTTTACACCGTACCTCATAGAATCAGGCCATTCAAAAGATAGTCTTTGTGGTGAAAGGCTTATACAGAGGCAATGTATGTCAGGTACCAGTTCATCTCGTTCCAAAAGCAGACTTATTATCTTGCTTTGATATCATACAAAACTTAATATCATACGAGAGAGAGAGAGAGAGAGAGAGAGAGATTGGCTCAGTTCGGATGACACAATAAACAACTGGTGTGGGGGAAACAATCGTCAGTTGTTTTGACTATTGTGTCATCCGAATGCTGCCATAGTCAACTCAGCGCTGATCCTAATCCACACCACAGTTGATTATTTATTACCATGTTGTGTGGGGAGTACCCCCTAGTTGAACAACTGTAAAGTTGATTATTACCCCACCACTGACTATCGTGTCGTCCGAATTGAGCCAGAGAGTAGCACTTTAACATTCTGGCTGCCTTTGCCAGGAAGACAATAACCACCTGCCTATGCTTCTTGCATGACCAGGATAGTGACCCTGACGAGGAGCTTTGCATGTGTTCTGATGGATGCACACATAGGTCCCATATTCTCAGTTGTCTCCATTTACTCTGGCAAAAGAAACACATGCACATAAAGTTACACCTTCTCTGAAGGATAATGGGAAATCACTTGTGCACTTGGAAGCGCCATGTGCCCAAAGGAGCTCCTGGGTGTGCACTTGGAATCACATTAGACATACATGGGGTTCGGCAGATGGAACAAAATCAGTTCTAAACTATAGCACCTGGTACACCAATGAATCAGGGCATGGAGTAACAGGTGCTATAGTTGAGAACTCTGGGCATTAAAGCAAAGGCAGGGAACCTTTTTCTTATGAAGAGATGTATACTTATAGAAAAAGCCAGTGTGGTCCACATCCAATGGTGGACAAAGCTGGAGTCAAAAGTTGGTGGGATTTCAGATCTCTCTCTCTCTCTCTCTCTCTCTCTCTCTCTCTCTCTGCCATCAATCTGTGTGTGTGTGTGTGTGTACCACCTCATCTGTGCATGTGTGTGTCCCATCAATCTCTCTCTTTGCCAACCCATCTGTCTCTCTGCCATCAAAATCTCTCTCTCTCTCTCTCCTCTCTCTTTCTGTGTATCCCCACCTCTGTGTGTGTGATCAATCTCTTTCTTTCTTTGCCTCCCGTGTGTGTGTGTGTGTGTGTGTGTGTGTGTGTGTAAATGCCTGATCATCACTAACATGGAAGATAAAGAGAGCAGGCATTTGTAATGTGAATGAGCATTTCTCGGAAATGTAGTTTTTACATTCATTTACAAACCAAGGGAAGCAAGACTGCTTTAAGAGTCCTTTGTAAAAAATGCCCTTAACACTAGATGTTACAGGCCTTCTTTTTCCTATCATAAGCCAAATGCACAGTAGTTATAGGTTATAAGGTTCATATATTGCCACAAATGTAAAAAAAAGGCTTAAAAGGTCTTCATTTCCATGCCTGTGCTACAGCCGTTGTTTCCCTTTTGACTTACTTCTTGTTTCAAAAAGCAGTGTTTGCTGTAACAGCTCATTTTTTTCATGCAAAATACTGAATCTAATTGCAGAAATATGTCATTCCTTCCTCTACGCCACATGGCATGAGTTAATGATGATGAATGAAAGTAATAAAGCCCAAATCTTTTCTGTTTTTCAAACTAAAGCTCCTGTTAAATTACTGGGAATTATAGGCATGCATCTACAATAAGGACACTGCAGAAGGTCAAAGATCTCGCTTCCTGCTCTCAGCCAAATTATTCAACAGGCACTTTGGCTAGGACCTACAGAAATGTGGGGCGTTGTTGTTTTTTCCTTATTTTACTTTATTTTATTTTTGCTTTTTTGCTGGGAATGATGGGAGCCACCTATGAAAAGGGACTTAGCTCAGGGCTGGAGTTTCCATTAGATAGGGTGACCAGATAAAATCCAGGTCAGGGCTCATGTCACTTTAACAGTTGTACAGAAAAGGGGATTTCATCCAGTGTTATTTGTATGCAATTAGTTCCTGGTGAAATTCCCTCTTCATCACAACAGTTAAAGGTGCAGGGGCCCTGCCTTCTTTTGTATACGGTCACTCTAGTATAGTGCCTGCACTTGAGCTGGGTTCTGACTTATTACTATACCTGAGAATTATTCTATGGGAACCAAGTCCGAGAGGAGGAGGGCAGATTGGGGTTGTGTCTCAGCTCTCTGTGTCTGCTGGAGAAGGCAAAGCAAAAATGCCCTGGTTTATTCTCCAAATATTTTATTGAGTTTCATATAAAAAAATTGATATAATGCATACTGTTTCATTATAAACATATTAGTATAAACTCCATATCACCATGGGTGCTAATAGTCCTGTTCCTTTCCTGCATTTTTGCCCCCTCAGTCCTCTCACCATAGAGGGGCTCATGAATAATGCAATTCTGGCTCATGCACAGTGAATCCTCCCTCCAACCTTTACGTGTGGTGTGACTCTGCCCCGCCTCTTCCCTCGCTTGTCCTGATTGGCCGCATCCATCCTCTTCCCCCTCCCTGCTGCCAGCAACGGCCTAACCACGAAGCTGGGCCAAGCCCCGCCTTCGTGCCACACCGATTGGCATCTTCCATGGTCCACCATTATCTGGTGCTGTTACCCAGCAATGAATATAAGAACATAAGAATGGATCAGACCAAATGCCTATTTCATCCAGCATTCTGTTCCCACAGTGGCCAACCACCTGCCTGTGGGAACCCACAAGTGGGACATGTGGGTTCTCATATATTGAAATAGCACCCTCCCATTGTGTTGCCCAGCAACTGGTTTTGAAAGTCATACTGCCTCAGATATTGGAGGTTATATGTAGCCATCCTAATAAGTAGCTATTGATATAATTTGGTCTAATGCTCCTTTAAATCCATCCAAACTGAGAGTCATCAACTGTGGTAGCAAATTCCATAGTTTAACTATGCAGTGTAAGAAGGAATAGTTCCTTTTATCTGAAAAACAAACTGAAGCTGAATCCAGACAAGACGGAGGTACTTACTATCAAAGGCCCCAACCTGGGTTTGGAGGTGTGTCAACCAGTTGTGGATGGGGTTACACTACCCCTGAAAGGTTGTGTTAGCAGCTTGGGGGTGCTCCTGGATCCGCCGCTCCAAATGACAGCTCAGATAGATTCGACGGCCAGGAGTGCCTATTACCAGCTTCGGCTGATACGCCAGCTACGCCCCTTCCTAGAGTTGGAAGACCTAAAAACGGTTGTGCATGCTCTGGTAACTTTGAGGCTTGATTTCTGCAATGTGCTGTACATAGGGCTACCTCTGTGCCTAGTCTAGAAACTTCAACTAGTTCAAAATATGGCAGCCAGGTTGGTCACCGGTACACCTAGGGGTGACCATATCACACCAGTTTTAAAATCACTCCACTGGCTGCCAATTAGTTTCCGGGCGAAGTACAAAGTGCTGGTCATTACCTTTAAAGCCCTACATCGTTCGGGTCCAGGTTACCTGCAGGATTGCCTTCTCCCATACAATCCGCCCCCACACTCAGGTCCTCTGGGAAGAATTTATTCCAGTCGGCCAAGACTAGGTTGACGGGTATTACCCAGAGGACCTTCTCTTCTGACGCTCCCAGACTGTGGAATGACCTGCTGGGAGAGATCCGCCAACTTACCAATCTTCAAGAATTTAAGAGAGCTATAAAGACTGATCTCTCCCAGCAGGCCTACCTAGTTGAATTTTAAGACTTTGTTGATTTTAATAATGTATTAATTTTATATGCTTTTAATTAGTTTGCATATTGCATATTGTATTTTATATTGTTGGTACTGATGTTGTTCCCTGCCTCGATCTGGAGGGAGAGGCGGGTAAGAAATATTATATTATTATTATTATTATTATTCTAAATCTTCCACCACTTTGCTTCATTGGATGACCCTGGGCTCTAGGATTATGAGAAGGAGAAAAAAAATTTATCTATCATCTTTCTCCACACTATTCATAATCTTATACATGCTGTCATATCCCCCTTGCTTGCCTTTTTTCTAAGCTAAATGCCCCAAATTTTGTAATCTTTGCTCATAGGGGAGTTGCTCCAGCCTCTTGATCATTTGGGTTACCCTTTTCCGCACCTTTTCTAGCTCTACAATTGTCGGGATTTGACCCAGCCTATTACGCCTTGCATCCTCTGAACCAATGTCTGCTTCAGGTATAGCAAGGATAATGTAAGATCCAGTATAGCCATGGGAGGTCAGCAGCCATGGGAGCCTTCTCTGCCCAACTTTTCAGCTCATTACAGGAGAAAGGAGGGGTGTGCTTCAGAAGAGCAAGATGCCTTATCAGCCTAGCTGCAAACGCCAGACTTGAGCTGGGTTCTGACTTATTACTATACCTGAGAATTATTCTATGGGAACCAAGTCCGAGAGGAGGAGGGCAGATTGGGGTTGTGTCTCAGCTCTCTGTGTCTGCTGGAGAAGGCAAAGCAAAAATGCCCTGGTTTATTCTCCAAATATTTTATTGAGTTTCATATAAAAAAATTGATATAATGCATACTGTTTCATTATAAATATATTAGTATAAACTCCATATCACCATGGGTGCTAATAGTCCTGTTCCTTTCCTGCATTTTTGCCCCCTCAGTCCTCTCACCATAGAGGGGCTCATGAATAATGCAATTCTGGCTCATGAACAGTGAATCCTCCCTCCAACCTTTACGTGTGGTGTGACTCTGCTCCGCCTCTTCCCTCGCTTGTCCTGATTGGCCGCATCCATCCTCTTCCCCCTCCCTGCTGCCAGCAACGGCCTAACCACGAAGCTGGGCCAAGCCCCGCCTTCGTGCCACACCGATTGGCAGAGCAGTGCTGTCCATCATTCCACTGGCACAGAGGGAATTAATTGCTATTGGAATTAATTGCTATTAAAATTCAAGCTTTGAACTTTTTCAAAGTTTCAAGAAAATTTTTTGCACATCTACACTGCCCAAGCTGTGTTTTCAAACAAAAATGAGCAATCAGTCTGGTAGAGCCTTACACGACCATATTCTTATATAAGATATACCAATAATATAGCAACATGTTTTAATGTAATGCTTACCCATGGGTTTTCATCAGACAGAATAATTGATAATGAGGTAGCAGCCACACCCTTTTTTATAAATTGATGCACACATAAGAGAGCTTTGCCAGTACCAATGTCTATAATTGCCTGGTGCCCTTCTTCACCTGCAGTGGCCTTTCTTGCCAAACATTTTCTGCCTGGTTTGTTCATGCTTCCAAGGATCGTGTAACGTGAAAACTCTAAAATGGAAACTGTTGCTAAACAAGGACTTTGAGACTTGGTCTGGTTCCCTGCCTGAGAACGGCCACTCCATTTTTGCTGTCTGAAACCCTTTCTGCCTGGATTTCCTATCATATGAACTGCGGAAATGCTTCCTCCCTTGAACTCTCCAATCAATTTAAACCCTTGTCTGTTTGAACATTGTATTGTTACAACCTGCCATGGAATATAATGCTGGTCTTTTCATAGACCCTAGATTATTCTTTGACATCAACCAAGTACCTTCATCTTTGATTACCCAGAATGCCATCTGGTCTGGACTATTGGTGACTTTGGGGACTGTTTTCCTAGACACCAGGACAGCAGAGATTTCCAACACAGACTCTGTTGTTGGACCCAATTTCTGCCTGCGTGGGTGTATATTTCTAGCCTTCTGTATGTCTAGTTGTCTCCTGGACCAGGTTCAGCCAGGGACTCTTTTCAGTAGAAGCCCTGAGGGGAAATCTCTCTACTGTTTAGGACTCCTTTTTGCCAGTTTTTTTTCCATTTGTGATGCTAGAATTACTCACCTGCCTAATATTGTTCTGTATCCTGAAACTGATTCTGTAGGGACCCCATCCCTATTCGGCCAGGGTTTCGGTTATTTTGTGAATCCAGGATTTCATTCAGCATAAAAGGAACTACTCCAATGAGTGGGGATTTTGCTTTGCCACAATCTATTCTTGTACCCTAAATCCAAGGACTATGTTTAAGGATGGGGTTGGTGGGGAAAGCATTTGGGGATGGGGCAATGCAGCAGAGAAAGGTAGATAATTTTTTTCCCTAGCCCTCAGAATCGGCTTGAGGAAATTACTCAAGTCAATTCTTTTTACATTTATTTTTTGGGAAGGGCTCTAGACATTTTGAAGTTCTGTTAGTACATCCTGACCATTTTTCCCCATCCTACAATAAGTGTAGTGCAATATATATTATATACAGCAATCAAGACATCCCTTCTCTGAATCACTTGAATAAGGCATATGTACCTTTTCCCACTCACTTATATTTACATTATATGTACCATATATTTACTGACTTCACTCACTCAGAGTTAATTTGGGGGTAAGCATGGGAGAGCTTGCCCATTCTACTCATACCCTTCTCTCCTTGACCTTCTTTCCCTAATTCCCTTATAGTAGCAATAAGCTTTAGCTATCACATGGTGTTGCAGTGAACCTCTGAAAGTGTAAATCAGATAAAGCAAAGACAACCTTCATTTGTGTTGCGGTTCAAAGACAGACAGATGAAATAAAATGAAACATAGCAGGATAACATGGGCCCATAGTATCGTTTGAGAGCAAAAAGGGGAAGACTTTAGAAAAGGGGTGGAAAACCATGGCAGGATCTACACTGCTGTTTTAAAGCGCTTAAAGCACTTTATAACAGTAGTGACAACTGTTGGGGCCCAGGACACACTCCAAAACAGTTGTCACTACTGTTATAAAGCGCTTTAAAACAGCAGCGTAGATCCGTCCCATGTGTACCTCTCCAGATGATGGTGGACTGCAATTCCCATTAGGGATGATGGGAGATGCAGTCCATAGCCATCTGAGGAGCCGTATATTCCCCACCCCTGTTCTAGAAGGGGTTTACAATTTCCTTTCCGCATGTCACACAGCCACTCATGGTACAGTGATTTGTGGACACATTACCAATTAGCCAGCCAGGCCAAGCCTGTCTTACAGAAAAACATGGTAGAAAAAGATCCGGCAGGGGCTTCCTGCTTGCCTATCACCCACCTTAAGTCCCTACCTCATAACTTCCAATTTAGTGGCACAAAGAAACAATTCTATGGACACCTAGGGCATGACTCACAGGTAAGAAAAAAAGTATCTGTGAACTCAGAAGTTTCTCATTTGTTTCTCATCAGCAAGCCTGTTTCTGGGTGTATCTGATAATATATTTGATACGGAGTAATATGGGTTATTTTAAAAGTTATTTAAAGATGCAACCAAGGGTATCAAAAATAAGTTTGTTCCTGTCACTTTTATCCAGAAATCTCCCTCCCCCCCCTCTCTCTCTGATTTTCAGAGTAAATGTACAATACTAGCTTTCTGGTTTATAGTATCTTCAAAGACAGCCATCTGTTCCCAAAGGATTAAGTCGATTGCTAAGGCTGTCTGTTATAAGGAGGCACAACATGACCAAATATAGCTTTGAAGGGGCAGCCTGTATAATGGTTTGTTTGTTTGTTTGTTTGTTTGTCCCTCTTGCAACCTGCCCTTATTAATAATGAGTGCCAGGGTTCCCTTCCCCAAGTCAATGAGAACCATGGTTGCCAAAGTGAAGGAAGCACAACAAGTTCCAAAAGTGTGCAAGTTCCTCTCTGATTGCTCTACAGCAGTGTAGGCACACAGGAATGAGTGAAAACAAGCGTAACTATTGGTTGGCCACCTAAGCAACAACCAAGTGACCACAGAGAACATGAGGATGTATGGATACCTTCTTGAAGGCTTTTTCCAAAGAATGGAATGGGGGAGGGTGGAGAAATCTGATTGTAGAAAGAAGACTCACCTGTTCTAATATTTCCATACAGTCCATAAACACAGGCTGACCATATGAAAAGGAGGACAGGGCTCATGTAACTTTAACTGTTGTAGAGAAAAGGGAATTTCAGCCAGTGTCATTGGTATGCAATTAGTTCCTGGTGAAAATCCTTCTTCATCACAACAGTTAAAGTTGCAGGGGCCCTGCCTTCTTTTGTATATGGTCACTCTAGTATAGTGCCTGCAACTTTAACTGTTGTGATGGAGAGGGAATTTCACCAGGAACTAATTGCATACAAGAGAAGGCGATCTCGTAAGTAACCTGGACCCAAACCATGTAGGGCTTTAAAGGTAATAACCAACACTTTGTACTTCGCCCAGAAACTGATTGGCAGCCAGTGAAGAGATTTTAAAACTGGTGTAATGTGGTCACCCCTAGATGTACCGGTGACCAACCTGGCTGTCCGGACTAGGCACAGAGGTAGCCCTATGTAAAGCGCATTGCAGAAGTCGAGCCTCAAAGTTACCAGCACGTGCACTACTGATTTTAGGTCTTCTAACTCTAGGAAGGGGCGCAGCTGGCGTATCAGCCGAAGCTGAGAGTAGGCACTTCTGGCAGTCGCATCTATCTGAGCTGTCATTTGGAGCGACGGATCCAGGAGCACCCCCAAGCTGCGAACACAGCCTTTCAGGGGGAATGTAACCCCATCCAGAAGTGGTTGACACACCTCCAACCCCAGGTTGTGGCCCCTGACAGTAAGCACCTCCGTCTTGTCTGGATTCAGCCTCAGTTTGTTTTTCCTCATCCAGCCCATTACCGCCTCCAAGCATTTATTCAGAGGAGACACACTATCCTTAGCTGACGCTGTTGTCAAAGGCATAGAGAAATATATTTGGGTGTCATCAGCGTATTGATAGCACCCCGCCCCATGCCTCCGGATGATCTCTCCCAGTGGTTTCATGTAGATGTTAAACAGCATTGGGGATAGGATGGCACCTTGTGGTACACCACATAGCTGCTCTTTCTTTGAAGAGCAACTATCCCCAAGCATCACCATCTGGAACCTGCCTGAGAGGTAGGACTGGAACCACTGAAGCACAGTGCCCCCGAGTCCCAATTCCCTCAGGCATTCCAGAAGGATACCATGGTCGATGGTATCGAAGCCGCTGAGAGGTCCAGGAATACCAACAGGGACAACCCCCTGTCAATACTTAAGCGTAGATCATCCACTAAGGCAACCATAGCAGTCTCAACTCCATATCCTGCTCTGAACTAGTGGGGTGAATGTCTAGGCCGAAGTGTACTTGGAGCTGCAGGTCTGAGTGAGTATGGAATAAGTGCTAAGTGAGTGCTGATTGGCTAGCTGTTTGGAGTGCCTGGATTGGTGGGGTGTGGGAGGAGCTGGGGAGCAAGTGAGATATATGTGTCAGACAGAGAGAGAGAGAGAGAGAGAGAGAGAGAGAGAGAGAGAGATATGACAGGGTTGTTTTGGAGGGGGTTGTTTTGAGAGGGGGGTTGATTGTGGGTTGATTTGGGAGAGGGTAGCTAGAAAGAGTGAGAGGAAGAGTATTTGAGGAAACGTGAGGTGTTTGATTGATCTAATATTGTGAGAGGAAAGTTTAGCCTTAAAAACAGTTTGAAACATATAAACATGACTTGAAACTGCTACGCAAATGAACTGAGGAAACCAATAAGCTGACTGAGACGCAATACTCTGATGTTAATCAATCTTGTTAATTTCTTCCAACTGGTGTGGTCATTGAAGTGTACCTGAGGAAGGTACAGGTGGCAGCGGGAACAATAGAAGCTTGTCTGAGGCCAGGTTGCTGGGCTGTGGAGCTGTGGAGCCTAACAGTAAAAGGCTGGACAGGGGCAGCAGCAAGAGGCTAGGATAAAGCGTCACAGGCATGGACAGGGCTTGGAAAGGAGAAGGGAAAAGTGGACCAAAAACAACAGATCTGTGAAGCACTGGCCAAAGGAAGGAAAGGTGAGTCAAAACCAGCCAGCCATGCTCAGGGCAAGGAAGGTGCAGCTGAACTCACCTGACAAGTCAACTGTAGTCTGTCCTTTGGGCCAGGTTTCAATACTACCAATTCTATGTTGAGGTTCTGGAACATTGATTTTTGCTGCGAATGTGTTGACGTACGAGGGTACGAGGGTGGTGGCGGCAGCGGCTCTCTTCCACTCTTTTTTTTAGTCATGACGGTTCCTGCAGAACTGCTGCTTGAAATAGGCCTGGCTCCAGGTTTGAGGGGGTGCTTGGCAAAGAGCCTCTGGTGAGCCCCCTCCTACATCAGTACCCCCCGGTGGGTTTACTTTGTGGCTGTGGCAGTGGTGGCAGCAGGCTCACTACAGTGCCCTGGAATAATGCTACTTTGGGGGCATTGTGGGAAATCTAAATGAACTCTCTCACCCAGACCTGAACAGCGGCCCAAAGCAGCCAAGGTGTAGAGGCCCCTTAGTGCTGCCCGAGGACGCTGTGTGCTGACGTCAGCCTTTGGATGGGTTGGAAGAGGGAAGTCCTCCTCGTTGCCAAGGCAACTAGGCCAATGCTCCCTTGACTTGGGATGCACACTTCAGGCTTGACATGCATTAGAAATGCAGCACTGTAGAGGAAAGAAATCTGCATGCAAACACAGATGTCCTTAGGATGGCCTCTTATGCATCACCACAAAAGAAAAAGGATGATGAAAATTTGCATACGCTAATTTATATGTGCAGTTACAAAATTACTCATGATTACTATAGACTAACTAAAGATACACTACATCTCACCGCAGTAAGGAAGATTGACCACAATGCCTGCTCATTCTGCTGCCCAGCATTCACAGTTTATGGGCAACTCCAAGGCCTCTGTTGCTCTCCCTTCATACGGGTCTTTATTTTTAAAGCAGACTGCTCAGCCCTTCAAACAGAGGATGCTTTCAAAGAGAGGACCCTCGTCTGAAACGCATAGCTCATGGCTGACCTAGACAGCATTCCTCTGCATTGCACTGCACTGCTTTCAAAGTGATGCACGCCTGGATTCGCATCCCAGTGTGAGGAGTATCAGCTTGCTTGGCTTAGCCATGTGAATGTGTCCCTCTTTCCTTCTTCTCAGCAGTCTCCACTTTTTGCCAAGAAATACACAAAAATGTTCCTGAAATTCCCTGCCCTTCCTCATTCATTCTATTTCTCCGGCATCATGTCCCAAACAAAAACTAAAACAATTTTTTTTCTTTGCGTGAACCTCAGGAGGAAGATAGCCTAGAACAATAATCTGATGCCCCTTTGATTATTTTTCATAATAGATGGCAATTTGATCATTTTTCATTTAACAAATATTTGTTAAATTCACTCATAATGATTATCTGAAGCTCCGGCTTTTTCCAAGAAAACGTGTGGTATTTCAGGACATAGCAATTTACCTTTGCTGCCATTTTCAGACCTTTTAAAGTCAGTGACCATTATGACAGCCAACAAGAAGGAGGCAAACATAGGGTTTGGTTTTAACCTGCAGAAGCACCCAACAGCAGGGAAGCCAGCTGTTTTAGAAACGTAATATTGACATGTCATCAGCCACTGTTGGCCATGAAATCAAAACATGCTCACCTGAGCCAGTCCTCTTGGAGGGTACAGGTAAATTCCTACCACCAGCTGCTTTAGGACTTCTGGGATTGAAAGCAATGAGGTGGCAATGAAAATCTGTGCTAAAGTAGGCTGACCAGATAAAATCCAGGTCAGGGCTCATGTCACTTTAACTAGGCTGTCCATATGAAAAGGAGGACAAGGCTCATGTCACTTTAACAGTTGTAGAGAAAAGGGGATTTCATCCAGTGTCATTTGTATGCAATTATTTCCTGGTGCAATCCCCTCTTCATCACGACAGTTAAAGTTGCAGGGGGCCTGCCTTCTTTTGTATATGGTCACTCTAGTATAGTGCCTGCACCTTTAAGTGTTGTGATGACGAGGGAATTTCACCAGGAACTAATTGCATACAAATGACACTGACTGAAATTCCCTTTTCTCTACAACTGTTAAAGTTACATGAGCCCTGACCTGGATTTTATCTGGTCACCCTATGCTAAAGACCTTAGGTATGTCTCTGGTTATGCAAAGAACCAAAGGTAAGTAGATAGATCCAACAAAGTCTTTATAGGGAACAGTTCCTAAATTGGAGATGGTTTGCTAAAGTGGGTAGCACATTTTGTACCATGCTGTCCTTAAATAAGTCTGAGCCTATCTACACTACTGCTTTAAAATAGTTTATAACAGTTTTAAACCAGTTAATAACCGTTATTAACCAGTTTAAAACTGTTATAAACCGTTTTAAAGCAGTAGTGTAGATAGGCTCTCAGACAAAGATCAGTTAGAGAAAATCCAGTCTCTTTGGGAGTATTGCATCTGTCTTCTCAGGCAGGGTCACCATCAGTGGCAAAAGAAGTAGATGAGAAGAGTGCAGAAACCAAAGGGCAGATTTCACACATAAATAATGGCTCAGCTTACTCTTTCGTGTAGTTCTCCAAAGCATAAAATGTTTTGATTGCACATATAGGGCCGGTTCAGATGACATGCTATGGCTCATCGTAGGTTATTGAATTCAAGATGAGCAGTGGTGCCTGCTGGTGCCAAGTTGAATATGCAACTCCCACTCAGGGGTTGTCATGTTGTGTAAACCCGGCAAGTGTGAGCTGTGTGAGGACTACACATCGCTCGCATAACATTAAAACAGACCATGGGATATGTGAGAGTTGTTTAACCCTGACATAACTCACACTCACTGGGTTCACATGACACAACAACCCCTGGATATGGATTGGAAATGCAAAGTGATGGACATTTGGTGGGCTGTTATGTCATGCGAACAACATCATAGTGTTGCTACAACAGCATACACTGTGGCTTGCATCTGTAGCTACAGCAGCATATTGCACTAAACTCTGTCCTAGTAAGCCGATATTCTGTTGCAACTCCTGAAATGTGGCCAGAGCATAAGGCTGTATCAGGCCCTGGACTGGCTTATAGTCACTTTCCAGTTCGATCACCCTCATTACTCTGTCATGTGCTATTGTACCATGCTGTGCAATGGGAACACCTGTCTGCTCAATAGCCCTGACAGATGTTTCCATGCAAGTACATATATTGGATCCATTCCAAGCTCTGTAAGTTGCACCATTGCATTAGCTCAGCAGTCCTTTTGCCTGACCTTTTGCACATTTTCATACTTACATGAGTGAGTGACTGTTCAGCTGATGCTGTTTCCCGCCTCGATCCGCTGGGAGAGGCGGGTAATAAATAAATATTATATTATTTATTTATTATTATTATTATTATTATTATTATTATTATTATTATTCTATATAGGGCTGTGCATGGATCCCTCCCAATTTGCTTTGGAGGCCAATTCGGGGGTTCCAAATCGGCCTTGGGGTGCTTCAGGTCCTGGCCAACCCACTTCGGATGTGGATGCGAAGCAAGATTTGGACACCCAAAGTGGGTTGGCCATTGTGGGTTCATGGGTGTAAGGCCAAGTCCATTGGACTCCCGCCCATCCTAGCTCATCCTCCCAAACCGAGAGCTGCTGCCTCAGAAATGGCCCCTTATGGCTGCCATAGTTTGAAACCTTAGACTTTGGAAATGCTAGAGGCTCAAGTAAGGCGGGAAGGTGGTTGGGTGAGTGGGCAGGGGCAGCAGCTCACCTTTGCCTTGAGTCAGCTGAGGTATCCCGAAGTGCTTCGGACTGCCTCGGCCAATCCAGTCCCAATATGGATTCAGGCTGAGGTGGACTGAATCAGCCCACCTCGGATCGGACTCAGGGTTCAGGCCTGAAGCAATGCAGAGCCCTAATAGTATATGATCTGAAACCAGTTCAAATAGCTTTTATTGATTTACCTCTAGAAAATCCAAAAAATTCTAGCTTTCATTATCTCAAGGGCAACGGGGTAATTGAAGACCTAAGGGGACATTTTCAGTTGATCTTAATCATCACAATTTTGCTTCTCATTCACTACTGTAAAGTCTACAAGAGGTGGGGAAATAGAAACTACTCTCCTTGCCTATAATGAAATTACAAATATCATTTTTGCCACACTAGCCAGCTCCACGTTGACTGCATCCTGGTGAGGGTTCTTCTCTGTAGTTTATGGCCTGCAGATTCCAGATTGAAAAGATAGTTTTGCCAAGAGAAGAAGGGCGAAGGACTGTCTGGAAGATAAGTAACACATAAAAGAGGGAGGGTTGGTAAAATTCTGACTAAGGAGGAATCGGCCATTGGTCAAAGCATAGCAAAGTACGGCTAGATTGGGGAAGGTTGTTAAATGTGCAACTTACTTTATGGACAATCCCTGAAAAGCAACATTGCAATCTGATGTTCAAGGAGCAATTTATTTTTAACAATAAAGTTAACTTGGTTTTATATGTTTCTGAGCATATTGAATATTGAGAATATTATTTGCTCAGAAACTTAGATAACAAAACATTTAAAAGTTAATTTTATTGTTAAAAATAACAATAAATAAATAAATATTGAGAATATTCAATATGCTCAGAATACTGGATTCATGCATACTCATATCTTGATAGTTTTTTTAAAAAAAACATGGAAGTACGTTACGAAACTCTTCCAATTTCCAGTTTCAGCTGAAGGCCTTGTGACCTTAGCCTCCAAGAAGCCCCCTTCCAGCCTTCCTCAGCACCTCAGGCCTTGTGATAATGCCTCAAAAAACCTGGCACTCCTGGTTTGGCCCTGCCTGCTCTAGTAGGTACATCGTTTGAGCACAGCGGCAAGCTGAATCTCTCGTGAGCGCCTGCAAGTGGAGAAAGAGTCGGGAGGGAAAAGGCAAGGACTAGGTTCTGCTATGACAATGTCATGAAGCTTGAGAGACATGAATCAGGATTTGGCTCCACAGGTGCTGAGTTGTGGAGTCTCCATGACCGGCACCCGCAGAGATCCAAGTTTCAATGAATAGGACTTTATGAGCAGGACTCCAGTGAGTGATGTAACAGTTATTCGGATGGAATACTGGTAATCATTCAAAAGTTATGGTCAGCTTCAGCACATGGGTGAATAATGTGCACCGAAGGAGTGATAAAAATTCACCCGTGAAGTGAAGGAAAATACACATACTCCCATTTTAGACGCATGGGTAATCAAAGATAGGGAAGCCCTTGCCACAATACGATCTGTTATCAGAAACCCTGAAGCAGCTGGATGGTTTCTGAACTTTGACTCTCAGAATCCCATCTGGTCACAGTGTGCCGGAGAAAAATTAATTTTTTAGGATCAGCCTCTAGATTGCTTTCCCCTAAACTCCTAGTGTGTGTGTGTGTGTGAGAGAGAGAGAGAGAGGGAGAGAGAGAGACCAACTTTCATTACTAGCTGTACAGCTTTCGATGAACTGCTGCAGAGTGTCTTGAACCAAAATGAAGCAAGCAACATGAGAAAAACGCCTCTGAAATTGTCAAGGTTATTTCCAAGAAGAAGCTTCTGCTCTTTATCCTCTAACAGCTGAAGAATAAAGAAGACTTACTTAAACAGAGACTTTTAAGAACAAGATTGACTTTTAGCTATTGATTAGCATTACATTCATTTTAAAGGCAAGAAGCATTTGGCATAGGGTGACCAGACACCCGGATTTGTCTGGACATGCCTGGGAAATGGGGAGCAAATCCACATCCGGGCGGAAAAACTGTTTTGGGGGGCCAAATCTGGAAATTTAACCCCCCAAAAGGGTGACCAGATGGCCCTGGGGCGAGCCGGGCCAACCGGGGGGCGGCGGGGGCAAACCGGGGCGGTGGGGGGTCACGCGGCAGTGGCGGGAGGCTGGCGGCGCAAGTCACTTACTGGGGCGTCCGCTTCCCTCCAGTGCTCGGAATCTACTAAGAAACAGGCTTCGCGGCCTGCCTGTCCCTCAGTAGCGCGCCGGGTGATGACGTCATCACCCGGCGCGCTACTGAGAGACAGGCCAGTACTGCGCGGGGGGGGGCGCGGCGCAGGGGGGGCGCGCGTGGGGGCCACGCGAGGCATGCGGGCGGGGGGGGCGGCGCGGGGGGGCGGGCGGCGGCGCGAGGCACAGTAAATATAAAATATGATAAAAAATACATACAACTTATTAAAAACATGGTACACATTATTAAAATAGCAATAAACCACCCTAAAAACATTCTAAAATTCCACTGGATATGCCTGCTGGAAGAGACTAGTCTTTATAGCTTTCTTAAATTCTAAAAGACTGTTAAGTTGACGAGTCTCCTCCGGCAGGCCATGCCACAGTCTGGGAGCGGCAGAAGAGGAGGTCTTCTGGGTAACACCTGTCAACCTAGTTTTCGCTGACTGAAGTAGGTTCTTCCCAGAGGACCTGAGCGTGCGGGGTGGATTGTACGGGAGAAGGCGATCCCACAGGTGACCTGGACCCAAACCATGTAGGACTTTAAAGGTAATAACCAACACTTTGTACTTCGCCCGGAAAGTAGCTGGCAGCCAATGAAGTGATTTTAAAATTGGTGTGATATGGTCAGCCCTAGGTGTACCGGTGACCAACCTGGCTGCCATATTTTGAACTAGTTGAAGTTTCCGGACTAGGCACAAAGGTAGCCCTGTGTACAGCGCATTGCAGAAGTCGAGCCTCGAAGTTACCAGCGCGTGCACTAGTGCATCAAGGTAATGGTCCCTTTCATGTGGGTTTGTGGTATTGCCACTATATGAGTGAAATCTTTTGCTTGTTCGCTCTCCCACTCCACCTTGCCCCACCCTGCCCCACCTCCTTCCCCCTCCAGTTCATTGGTTGTGATATTGTGGTTGATGTGGGAGCCTTCCCCCACCCCCCCTCTGGCTTTGCTGTCTAGCATTTTACCGATTTAACGTTTCATTGGCTGCCATTTCTGCAGGCAATGAGAGTGGGGTTGGAGTAGCAAAAGTCCATTCAACCCACTCAGCACAAGCCCATTTGTTCCACACAGCGTGCTGGAGGAGAACTGCCCCGCTCTCCTCTTTCATCAGCAAGACTTCCCTTCAAAGCACACGCCCCCAGCAAAGAACATAGTGCAAGGATGGCAATACATGGGGGCGGAAGGGCGCTTTAATCCTGTGTGGAGGAAATAAACTGGACTTTCCCCACTCTAGGAAAACATGGAAAGGTGGGGGGAAGAGGCAGGGTGATTGCAGGACAGGCACGATGTCATGTGAGTACTGTGCTGCAAAACAGCAAACAGGGCATGATGAGAGTGCTATAAAACGCTGGTGTAATGGAGCCCACTGTTTCAATATGAAAAATAAGTTTACAGAACATGAATCTCTTGTGCCAAGGATTGTCAAATTCCATTCTAGAGAGTGCTTCATCCCTTTCGAAAAGTGGATGATTTGGGACATAGTTCAGACCTTATATCAGTTTTGTGCCACCTTGAAGAATCTTGGTAATCCTGGTGAGAGTGTTGAGGATTTTCTATGAGAGATCTCTACTTCTCCTCCATAGAACTAGAATTCCCAGATCTCTGATTGCTGAAGATCACTAGTCTGCTTCCATTGTGTGTGTCCCTTACATGCACCTTGTCTGGGAAGGTGAGCCATTAAGGATATAGCAAACTAGGAAGAAATGCACTTAAAAGTTCCCCGCCAAAGCTATAGACCATGGAGTGTTCACAGCATCTATACACTAGCACAAGACGTAAAATCATTAAATGTGAACTCTTCCTGCAAGTCCCAATTTAAGAAATGCTGTATCACCTACTGATTGGCTATGGAGAACCTAGAGGTTTTCAATTGGCCTTTACAAGAAGTACTTTAAATTATATCTAAAGCCTCAACTTCCCTCCTTTGTTAAGCAGGAACAAGACAAATGGCTCTTTTTGTGCACCTTGAAAATGACCTTCCAGGATCATCCTACTCTTTTTTTAAAAAAAAATTGTTTCTAAGCCCATAATTCAGAGTTGAAGAACCTTTCTCCACCCAAGGGCTAGATTGCCACTGAGGAAATTACCTGGGGGGGTGCATCCCAGCAATTGGCTTGACCAGAGCCCACTCTATCACACACCATTCACATACCTCAGCCACCCCCCTCCCACAGAGAGAGAGAGAGAGAGAGAGAGAGAGAGAGAGAGAGAGAGAGAGAAAAAGAGAGAGGCTCAATTCGGACAACACAATAAACAACTGGTGTGGGGGAAACAGTCGTCAGTTGTTTTGACTATTGTGTCATCCGAATGCTGCCATAGTCAACTCAGCGCTGATCCTAATCCACACCACAGTTGATTATTTACTACCATGTTGTGTGGGGAGTACCCCCTAGGGTTAGCGTGAGGGTTAGGGTTAGTCAACCCACCATTGACTATCGTGTCGTCTGAATTGAGCCAGAGAGTTCATACACCCACAGATGTCACAGCTTGTTCCTCCCCCTCACCTGCTGAAAGGGAGCCTCTCTCAGCACTAGGCAGAAAAAAGGCTTTCATCTCCGAAGAACACCAGCTGATCAGAGATATGAACTTTTGCATGGGGAGAGGGCGCCAGTTCTGGGGTCAGGTGGGGAACCTGCACAATTGGAGGTTGACCATGGCAGCATTCGGACAACAGAATAATCAACGGGGGTGGGGGTGGGCCAATCGTCTGTTGTGTTGCTTATCGGCAGCGTTTGGACGACATTTTAGGCAATGGAGGGGGAAGAGGCAATGGACAGTAACTTATTGGCAGCATTCAGACGACACGATAATCAACAGAACTGGTTGGTCTTAGATGCCAGGAGTGAGATTTCCAGAGAAGACCCTACAAGGTAATACAAGCAGTGTGATTTCAGAAGCAACCTTAGTGGCAGGCACAATGCCTGATTAGTTTTTGGAGCTTCACATCACTGAGCCTCCTGAAGTCTCCAGGTGATTTCAGGAGAGGACTTGCTGGGATAAACCCAGCCTGAATGACCTTGGACTTCCACTTCAGAGTGCTCTTTTTTTTCTGGACTTTCACTGAACTTCATCTGGAAAAGTATTGTGGCAGCCAAAATAAATCTCTTTAACTTCTAGTTAGATTTACCCTGATGCTACCCCCTATTCCCTTTTGACATAGCATAAAGAAGGAAAGGTATAACTCCCTCCTCTCTATATTCCTCTCCCTCCCTCCCTCCCTCCCTCTGTCTCTCTCTCTCTCTCTCTGTCTCTCTCTCTCATATCATCTTTTCAATTCCTACTGCTATTACCCCTCCTCTCTCATTCTCAGAAGATGAGCAAGCACTGCACAGCCTCTATGATTAGCAAACATTTCATATCTCATCCTCCCCATTTCCCAATCTCTGTCACAGCCTTCTATAATTAACTGTTACGCTTTCTATATAAAAACCTTTCTGGGAAAGTGTTGAACTTGTCTCTGTTGCTCTTCATGTACCTTGCGAGGGCACTCCATTACCTTGAGTAAACAATCCAAAGCTACTTACGCCATGCTCCTTTATATCTCTGGGCTAGATCTACCAGACGGACAACAGCCTGTTCTCTGGCAGAACATAGCCAGTGTTGCGGTGGGAAATGGTTCCCTTAGCAGAGTTGAACTAAATTCCTCCCCTGTTGTGTTTCAGAAGGGCTTATTCCAGGAATAGCGTATAGGGACCATGTCCTCGGCAAGAGTAGTAATCCCCTTATAGGTTTCATCACCCATTGCGGACTGGACGGCGAAATAACGAGACGAGACAATAGTTTGGGTTTAAACTTGGGCCACATTTTATTCAAAGATCTGCAAAGGGGGTAGTTCCTAAAGTGGGCATCTACTTTATGGCCTCTCCTAGGCCAATCTAGGATCGGGCGAGCCATTTTAGCCCATGAAGTGGCACGCCATCTCGCTAATCCATGGGCTCCCTATTCGGGTAGGTGTCTACCCTGCTCGTGCCACACAGCTCCGAGTAGGTGAGTAGGGTTGGCCTCAAAGGTAAGCCTTGGCCCGCCAACAGGTGCCACAGGGCTCCCAGCCAGGGGCTTCCGGCACTACCCATCACCCCCAAGGGTATCTGAGAATGCTCACCAATGTTCCCCCACTCTAGATGCCCGCACCTGACTGCCACAGGGGGTGACAAGCGTCCGCTTAGTCGCTCCCCACCCCACTACCTAGAAGAAGCTCCAACAATCCCCTCTGCAGATCTTTCAGGAAAATATCATTCCCCGCATCAGACAGGTGCATGCTATCCCGCCTGAACAGCTCCCTCCAAGTACACAAGATCAAGGGATGTTTAATGCTAATATCCCCATGCTTAATAGGGTCATTGTAAATGTTAGTGTTCACTCTTTGTCATGAACGTTCCAAGGCCAGGGGAATCTCTGCCTTCCCTCCATTTGATTTGAGGGAGCATACAGGACCAGTGATCCTAACATCAGGCCAAGCCATGCGAATTCTCTGACAATCCGCCCTTGCTCAGAACACCAGGGCTTTGCCCTTCATCAGCCCCATATCATTGCTCCCCAAATGGATGAGCAATACCTGTGGGATGGCCAACACCACCTGCTGATGGAATAACAGGGAAATGAAACTCTCCCACCTCATAATGCGTCTGCCCAGCCATTGAATAGGAGCATGCTGGGCAGTCCAAGCTGTGTTCCAAGGCTTGACCTGGCCGCCCATCTGCCGGCCCAAAAGACCATGGTATGGCCGCAGATGATCACACTTATTGGGGTGTACCCCATCCAATGATCTGTAATTAAACATGGATATGTTATGCCATATGGCAGCAGATGATCACACTTATCGGAGTGTACCCCATCCAATGATCTGTAATTAAACGTGGGTATGTTACGCCATATCCCAATACCTTATTTGGGCAACTGTCTAACATAGGCCCTGAAGGCCCCTGAATGCCACCAACCCACTGACGGAATCTGAGATGGGGCAAAACCCGCAGCCGCTGCTATAGACGCTGCACCCCTTTGAAAGGAATGGGTGCCAAACTAAGCATGTGCTAAGTCCAAGGCTGTTAGAGCCCGTTTGGTAACAGACCAGAACTGGTATTTTGTCAGTGGGAGGGTGTCCTAGTGGCAAAAGAAGGCCCCAGGGGAATTGCCTTGTCCAGCCATGAACTGCTGGAGCACCGTCACTGGGCACAGCTCTTGTCGCAGGGCTCCATACAATTTTATATCTAACCCCTTTCCGAGCAGGTCTGTTTTTGAGCGCCTCAGCACGATTTGCATTTCTCTCCTTTCTATGTGTCTATCAGCCAATTGGAGTGCCGTACCAGACCGATCATTCTTGTATGACGCCCTCAGCTCAGATATTCAGAAAGCACCAAAAATTGCCGTTAAAGCTGCTGCATGAAACAAATAACTTCATACTTAGTTTGACACAGGGAGGTGCATAACTCCCTTGAACCCAGCAGGATATCTGCTGAGAGCGGCAATCTGCTATCCACCAGCTTTGGGGAAGCTCTGCTCCAGCCGTGCAGTGTGCGCCTGACTCTAAAATTGTTCGTGGAATCCTCCACCCCTCGCAGTTTTGACCCAAAGCCAAGGCCGCCAATTTCCCCCTTATGGTGTGTGCTATTAGGCCCTTCTTGCAGGCGTAAATGCAATATTGCAGGATGTGCTCCACAGGTATTGGCCAGGACAACTGAAGCTTAGCTGCTGTTCGGAATTTGGAAAATTCCCTACCTGCCTTGTGATATGCGGTCCTGGTGCTAGGCGCCACGGACTGCCACATTGTCCACTCTACCTCATCTTTCCAATGTTCCAGAGAGCTGCAAGCCTCCCTTCCGGTGTCTGCCGTGCCCAGGAGCCAGTTCCCCAAACCACATCACCTGGTGCCACGATAAGGCATCAGCAATGTTATTGTTTAGGCCAGGTATATGTCTGGCTCGGAACAATTACGTTATCAGCAATGCAATGTAAAAACACGCACTAACTGCATTAATCTCAGGTTGTGCGAAGATAGCGTGTTAATCACCTGTACTGTAGCCTGACTGTCACACCAGAATTGCACAGTAGTGTTTTTAAATTCTGGCGCTCCAATATGTACGGCCACACATATTGGAAAAATTCCAGGAAGGTGAGGTCCCTACTTATGTCTGACTCTTTCCACTCTGTAGGCCATTGCTCAATGCGCCAACGGTCCTGTCAAATCACCCCAAAACCCACAGAACCAAAAGCGTCCGAGCAGATTTGCAACTTAGCTTCCAAAGCAACTCGCGTCTCCAGAAGGAGACGCCATTGAAATCCTGCAGGAAACCCAGTCATACCTGAATATCTGCCTGCATGGGTTTAGTCACCCGCCCTCTGTGATGCGGATGGGAAAGCTCTATCTATGTAGTATTGGCCCTGGAAACAAAAACCCAGCAGGTTGAAAAACCTCTAGGTTAATGGGCAACAGGCGAAAGACTGCCTTAATGTTGCATTTTCCCATCAGAGCCCCATGGCTGTTGCTACGTACCATTGCCACCGCAGAATCAAACGAAGCGTATTTACCCGAACACAAATGTTCAGGTATCGTGTCATTCATAGATGCCCCCCTGGAAGACAGATTGTGAATTGATCTATATTCCCCTGGATTTTTCTTGGGCACTATACCCAACGGAAACACCCTTAAATTGGCAGCCTCAAAAAGGGGGCCCAACACCCTTTCTGCTGCTACTTCCTTCCCAATCTTTTTCCAAACCAATTGTTCCTGGAGACAGATGCCACTCACTGGCCTTTAAAAGGAATACAGTAACCCTGTGTAAAACCTTTCTGTAATAAAATATCATCCTGGCGCCTTGGATATAGAGCTAACAGTCGCATAAAGGGCTCAATTTTGATTGGGCTGGGGCCCTTTGGGAGTAGGCTGCTGACTGCCTGGTCTCCTAACCCTCTGTCCATCCCTGTTGTTGCCACGCCCACCACCCTTCCTCAGACAGCTGGAGGCCGGGTGATGTCAGGCGCATATTGGGCAGGGGGAGTGGGTACAAATCCCCTTGGAGCTAAACTCCCTGTAAGGCTGACGGTGTTAAACCGCCTGCCCCGCGCTTCCCCTCAAGGTGGGCATGGGCTGTTGTTTGGCCAAAATATGGCCACTGTCGGACCTCTCGCCAAATCCTGGCCTTGCAGGAGTCATGCACTGAAGCCACAAATCCTGATTCTTAGCGTCCCACTTACGGGCGCGGTCATATGCTGCACATTCTACAAAACGATTCATCATATGCCAATCAGGCGCTGCCCTCGTATTCCAAATATGCCCGATAAATTACATCAAGACATTTTGTCAGAATACACCCCTTGTTGGGGAATCGTTCTTGAACGACCCCCATGTAGATTAGGAACCTAGGCAAACAATTGGCCCAGGTTCGTGCCACCCGCTTTCTCTTTAACTTCTCTGCTTCTCTATCGCTATTTTTCTCCTTATCATTGCTCACCAGCTCCCTGAAGAGCAATGAAAAAACATCAATGTAATCTCCCTTCCAAATCTTCTCCCTTGTTACCGGGAGCAGGTGATATCCTAAGGGCACAGCTGTGCTCCCCAAAGGGATCGTTTCGCACTCTACCCCTTCCAAATTATCCTTAACACTTTGTCCCTGAATGATTATCCTGGTGGCCACCGAATCCGCAGGGCCCTGCCAAACAGCAGCACAGGCAGTTTCAGTTGACGGCCTTGATTGAGTGGTTCTGCCTGAACTACAATCCTGCAATTCCGCTAAGCTGCCACCCATGGCGCCAAGGTCGGCCAGTCTGACTGTAACCTCCCTCCTCTGGGTAATGGGTGAAACAGACTGTAATCTAGAGTCCTCACTTGATGTCTCCTGCCTGTGGCACTACTGTTGGGTTTGCTTCCAACACCCCCCACCCTGCCTAAAGGGATGTGTGTATTGACCCCACACCCAGATATGGCCAGCTTGTCCCTGCAAACCAGGGGTACCAACCCCAAGGCTGAGGCATGGCACCCGCAGTCTGCAGCGAGGCTGGTGGTATTGGTGCATTATGCTCGCCCTCCGCCCTGGACTGAGCCGCCATCCTGGACAGATCAGGTGCCCCTGTCACTGACTTGTCGGATCTACCACCAAGCTGAGATGTGATTGGAGTACATGTTGCTTCACGAACTTCCTGGTCCGACAACTGGAGTTCACTTTGCTCCGAGTGTCCATCCTGCTTGACAACGAAGCCAGTAAATCTCCCTGCCTCTGTCTCCTGGTTTGCAGACGCCCACCCCTTGGGGCTTGTGTTCTCAACATGCCTTTCCATTGCTTGCAGCCTAGCCAGAAGATCCGTGATCTGAGGATCCAGCTCCTCCTCCAAGGAAGAATAAGGTTTTTCCCCTACGTGAGTTTAACCGCTGGGCGGGGGGCTTTCCCCTTGACCTTCTTTCCCCAACATCCTTCTTAGGAGGCATGTTGCAACTGTATTCACCACAATTAACCTGAGCACACCAACCTTCACACAAACAATTGTCCCAAAGCCAAACTATCTATGATGGGAAAACAGTTCCTATGCCCTCCTCTCCAAGGCAGTTACCCTTCCAAAAACTAACCCAGCTGGTTCCAACTTAGCTATTCAATGTGGCCATGAGCCTTAGATCTCAGCCACTTCCCAAGCCTTTGAAACAGCTGCAACAAAGCCTAACCAAACCAAAGGGGAAATATGAGGGTGTTTTATTTTCATTCTCCCTCCCCGTCTGTCTGTCTGTCTGTCTGTCTAACTTTCTATCTATCTAAAAATCATTTCAATTAGTTACCACTATATACTAATTATATATACCTAAATAAATGAACTGTTTTTTTAGAAACTACACTTCTAATTTACTTATTCTTATTTATTTTGTATTCTTATTCATTTATAATGGAGCAAAGCCCAAATTGATGTCTCCCAGCTCGCCCCAATGGGTATAGCCCTTCTTTACCAAATTGCTGGGATGAAGGGGTAAATCAGGGAGCTTAGCCTGCAGTTAGTCTGCTGCCCAGCGCTCCCCCACCTCGTTACTGCCACTCCCGGCTCTGAGCCTACTCGCGAGGGGCCTACCCGCCACCTCAGCCGCAGCTGCGTGGATGCTCGACGGGGCCGCCTCTGCGCCCTCTTATCCGCCGCCCCGCCTATGAACCTCCCGACTTGCTCACCCTGGTCCCTTCCCAGCCGAATCAAAACTTCGCCCAGGTGGATTGTTTTCCACCCCCAAACCTTGGGCTGACCAGGCCCTGCTGCCTCCTCCTCCTCTCGTTCCCGCTTGTCTGTAGCCTGACAAGCTGGAAGCAAGAAGATCTGCGCTCACTCAACCTCCGACGCCCGCACACGAGGGAAACCTACGGGCCGGTAAGTAACCTCCTCCTTCTCCCCCCACAAGGAAATGCTTCCCCGGGTGGACAAGCGCGTCCACCCCCAAACCTTGGGCCTACAAGGCCCTGCTGCTCTTCCACTCCATTCCGTTGGGTCCTCTGAGGAAGAGGGAGGAGGGCTGCCCACGCTGCCTATTTATGCAGCAGCTGCCTCCTCTCTCTCCTCGTGGCACCCCACCCTGCAGCCAATGAGCTGCAGCCACACTCCGTCTCTCTCGCCGCCCTCCGCAATTAGCCCCCCCTCGCCCAGGCTTCGCCAGGCGAGGGGATGAGGCATATCTTGAAGTCTAACCTTCTCATAAGGGTAAAGCCAAAATGCCAGAATGAGTGTTTCCATATTAGCAATCATTCAAATAACATCCATAAATGCATGCTACAAGAGAAGTAGTATGCAATGATATTTTGCTTTAAGTAGGCTGACCATATGAAAAGGAGGACAGGGCTCATGTAACTTTAACAGTTGTAGAGAAAAGGGAATTTCAGCCAGTGTCATTTGTATGCAATTAGTTCCTGGTGAAATTCCCTCTTCATCACAACAGTTAAAGTTGCAGGGGCCCTGCCTTCTTTTGTATAGGGTCACTCTAGTATAGTGCCTGCAACTTTAACAGTTGTGATGAAGAGGGGATTTCACCAGGAACTAATTGCATACAAATGACACTGGCTGAAATTCCCTTTTCTCTACAACTGTTAAAGTTACATGAACCCTGTCCTCCTTTTCAGATGGTCAGCCTAGTATTAAGGCCATTGAATGTATTGGGCTGTACACATGCCGAGAATTAAGTGGACCAGCTGGGGAGGAAGCTCTGCTAGACCTGGTTACCACAAATAGGGGAGAGTTAAATGATAATATGAATTTGGAAAGCAGCTGGTGTGCGAGCAGTTATAGGGACATTCAGTTTTATAATTCTAAGGAAGGTATGATAATAAAAATATCAATTTTAATATTGTTCAGGTCAAGGAATGCCAATGAGAAGCAAACATATTGCAGAAATTAGCTTAGAAGAGTGGGCAATTTAAAAAAGAGAGACTCTATTGTCGCCAAACAACTCCTACATTGAACCTATTAGAAGAGAGGTAGACAACTTGTGGACCTCCAGATGTTTTGGCGTTCAACTCCCATGATCCCTTACCCAAATGATGATCAATGCTTCCCAGGCAAGATGTCTATGCTGAAGAGACTCAGGAACACCTCAAATGTTAAAGGGCTTTACCACACCAGACTAAAATCCCACATCCTTGCAGGAGTTTCTTCTTCCAGATTCTTTGCAGGATAATGATCGGCTCCTTTACATGGGCAGACATGAGTTTTGAATCGTGGATGCCCTTTCTAAGTTAATTCTATATGTTTTTCATATGTTGCATTATCCAGCCACTAGAAGGCGCTGTCAATACTTTGGATTATCCTTGCTTATTCATTATCTCCGATCTATTTGAAAGCAGGATAATGGGGGGGGGGGGGAATGTTGGAGATGACCTGGAGGTTGAAGACGTTGTGGAAAGGACCCACAAACTTCCATGAGTGACCAATCATAAACATCCAATAAATCACTCATGTAAAAATGCTCAAAATGTCTTATATGGAATGTATGTGTGAGTTGGAGGTGGAGGAAATAGGAAAAAAATTGCATACAGATGGTCATAGAAAGAAACAGACACATATGCAAATGATGAGTTGCATGCTATTATCATACTTTTCCTACACAGATTCACTATCTATGAAATCCTAGAGTAATTACAAGATGGTGGGAGGTCTGTTTTAGTTTGCAACATCTTCCTCAGAGGCATCTGCCTCACACAACTAACAATAACTGTGACAGTTTAAATGAATCCTACAAATATATCATTAACTGATAGGAACCCATTTCACAGATGAAAATAGGAAATTCTTGTGTACTTACAACACATCCCTCTTCCAAGGATAACTGCTTGAATACATGTGCATACTCCTCCACTGTGACACATGGCTGAAGGTTAATCTCTGTCTAAACTCTATTCTTTTAACTCTGCAGTAACCTAACCCGAAAAAACAACAGGTGTGTTAGTACACTGACCATATGTTTCCTACCCCACCCCACCCATTTCAGATGAATGGGTGTTTACTGGAATGTTTAGCCCTATAATGGAACTGGTTGTGTTTATTAAAGAATAGCTGAAACTTAAACACATTTGGCAAAGGAGCTCTGCCTATGTTGTTAGCAATCACAAACAACGGAACACACAATCCCATTCCTTTGCACAAGCAATCCATGCCTTGTTTTTCCTGCCACTTTCCTTCCAGTAACTCTTTTACCAAAAACAGGTAGATTTTTATTAGTCCCACTCCTGTACCACTTACATGTTATAGGAAAGCACTCCCTGCCTATTCCCCCTGGCCTAACTCACTACAGTTTATATCAATAGCTTATCGGTTTTCACCCCAGCTGGGTTCTGGAATATGGGGTGGGGGTGGTGTGTGAAAGCATTCTGAGCATGTGTAGATGTAGAGTGTTTCCCCTCACTACCAAATAAGGGCAGTTTCCTACCTCCACATACACTTAGAATTCAGGAGCGGGCTAACTCTAAGTATTTATTTCAGCAGGGGCTTTTCAGAATAAGGGGAAGGCCCCAATAAGTTTATCTCCATTCTTAGTTTCCTCTTCCCACCTATCACGTTCTATTGTTTAAGCAAACCATTTAAGAAAACAAAGATAGCCTCTATCTTAAAAACAAAGCAAGAAACAACTTACTTGCATAGCAGAGTAAGCAGGGTTTTTTTCCATTTTTAACGTTCGCCTTGCTGCTTTAATAATAAATTAAAGGAGAGAGTGAAATGCCGAATCAAGTTCTTTTCTTGTCCAAAATCCTCTTGCCCATGATCTCCCCCATGATCTCTTCCATTGCAGTCCTTGGTGGCTTTCCCCCAAGATCAGAGGATTGAAAAAAGCAGCAAGAACTAGCCAATAATGAAAGCATTTAATTTGCTTCTATCACTGAGGCTCTTGGGAAGAAAATACATAGTGGGCGGGAGAGGAAAGAGAAAAAATAGAGATTTTATTTAGAAGAATCCATGTTATGCCAGCTTCTTGGCATAAAACTATATGGTATAGTTTGAATAATATAGTTAGGTGATCAGCAATGACAGGTTTGGGGCAAAACACAGACACCCAATAACAATATTGCCACAAGTATTACTTCACCGAATTTTAAAGTATATTTGTTTCCAGAGATAGAAGCCATGAGAAACATACATGAGCCATTAGAAGCACCTGTCTGTGAAAAAATGAAACTGTTATGTATTTTAATGCCATTGACATGTTGTTCTAGCAATACAATTATATAATTATGTGTTGTGACTTTGCATCGTTTGTGGTCAAGTATGGACAGTTATCTAGTGTGATTATTAATATGATCTGGGGGAAATGGATCTGAAATCAACCACTCATAAAGGTGTGAAGGAATCTCAGCCTAGAATTAAGCATACTGGTATCGTGTTTCTTTAGAGCAATTAGAAGTACTGAGTAGCAATGACTACTCTTTCTAATTTTTATGGCATGAGCTCTTTGAAATGTTTGTTCAAAATAAAAACCCTTTTAAAATCTCCAAGCCAACTTTGAGAAGCCTGACTATCTCTTGTGTTCTGTATAGTAGAAAGCTTGTGCCATTTGGAAGCCAAATGTTACAAGAGATAAGTGATAATTTGCACCTGAGTTATCCCAAAGTTTGGAGGAAAAAACAGAGTTCTAACACAAACTTTAAGCAAAGGTTAGAAAATTAGCAGAGTGAAATGATCATTTTTAAACTAGCAAGAGAGTCTTTTAAAAGCAGCCTGATTCAATTCTATGCACTTACTGGGGAATAAGTCCTATTGAACTCAGTGTGATTCCCTTCTGAGTAAACGTGCTAAGAAGTGGCCTATAATGCTCCAATTATAATTTATATGAAGCTATTCTGAAATCCCAGCATACTTTCTTCTCTCAACATTTCTTTAAGGATCTTTCAAACTCTAACACAGATCTCCAATACCACAGAGATGCAGTTCCCATGCATTTTGTACATTATTTATATCTTTCTGTGGTTTTGTAAGTTTGTTTTGTTCTTTCGTTTGTTAGTTGTTCAAAACTATTATTATTATTATTATTATTATTATTATTTTCATTTATATACCGCCCCATAGCCTAAGATCTCTGGGCAGTTTACAAAAATTAAAAACATTGAACATTTAAAAGCCAATATACAAAATTTAAAACCATAAAAGCCTAAAAACAAGCTACATATCATTTAAACTGTCTAGCGGTCAGTTAAAAAAGCTCAATGTATGCTACTAAATGCCGGTACATCTAAGGGTGACCACATTACACCAGTTTTAAAATTTCTTCACTGGCTGCCAATCAGTTTCTGGGCAAAGTACAAAGTATTGGTTATTACCTTTAAAACCCTACATGGTTTGGGTCCAGGTTGCCTGCGGGATCGCCTTCTCCCATACAATCCTCCCCGCACACTCAGGTCCTCTGGGAAGAATTTACTACAGTCAACAAGAACTAGACTGACAACCATTACCCAGAGGACCTTCTCTTCTGCCGCTCCCAGATTGTGGAATGTCCTGCCGGGAGAGATTCACCAACTCACCAGTCTTCAGGAATTTAAAAGATCTATTAAGACTGATCTCTTCCGGCAGGCCTACCCAGATGAATTTTAAAGTGTTTTATTGGTGTTTTATTGGTATTTTAATGATGTATTGGTTTTATGTTTTTTAATCAGTTTTGTATTTTGTGTTTGATGCTGTTCCCCACCTCGATCCGTTGGGAGAGGCGGGTAAATAAATATATTATTATTATTATTATTATTATTATTATTAGTCTTAACCTGGTGCCGAAAAGATTACAGTGTTGGCGCCAGGCGAGCCTCGTTGGGGAGACCGTTCCATATTTGGGGGGCCATCACTGAAAAGGCCCTCTTCCTTGTTGCCATCCTCTGAGCTTCCCTCAGAGTATGCACTTGGAGGAGGACCTTGGATGTTGATTGTGGTGTATGAGTAGGTTTGTGTTGGGAGAGGCTTTCCATCAGGTATTGTGTTCCCAAGCTATGTAAGGCTTTATAGGTTAAAACCAGCACCTTGATTCGGGCTCAGAAACATACAGGCAGCCAATGCAAGCAGGCCAGAATCGGTCTTATATGTTTGAACCTTCTGGTTCCTGATATCAATCTGGCCATTGCATTTTGCACAAGCTGCAGCTTCTGAACTGTCTTCAAAGGCAGCCCCATGTAAAGCGTGTTGCAGTAATCTAACTTGGAGGTTACAAGAGCATAGACAACTGAAGCCAGGTTATCCCTGTCCAGATAGGGGTATAGCTGGGCTACCAACCGAAGTTGGTAGAAGGCACTCCGTGCCACTGAGGCAACCTGAGCCTCAAGTGACAGAGATGGTTCTAGGAGAACCCCAAGCTATGAACCTGCTCCTTCAAGGGGAGTGCAACCCCATCCAGAACAGGTTGAACACCCTCTATCCGGTCAGAAGAACCACCTACTAACAGCATCTCAATCTTGTCTGGATTGAGTTTCAGTTTATTAGCCCGCATCCAATCCATTGTCGCAGCCAGGCACTGGTTCAGCACATCCACAGCCTCACCTGATGAGGATGAGAAGGAGAAATAGAGCTGCGTGTCATCAGCGAACTGATGACAACACACTCCAAAACTCCAGATTACTGCACCCATTGGTTTCATGTAGATGTTGAACAGCATGGGGGACAAGACTGACCCCTGCAGAACCCCATACTGGAGAATCCCCTGGGCCGAGCAATGTTCCCCAAGCACCACCTTCTGGAACCGACTCACCAAGTTGGAGTGGAACCACTGCAATGCAGTGCCTCCCACTCCCAACTCAGCCAGCCATTCCAGAAGGATACCATAGTCGATGGTATCGAAAGCCGCTGAAAGATCAAGGAGAATCAACAAAGTCACACTTCCCTTGTCTTTCTCCCGACAGGCTACCAAGGCTGTTTCCATGCCAAAACCAGGCCTGAAACCCAACTAAAATGGATCCAGATAATCAGTCTCATCCAAGAGTGTCTGGAGCTGGCTCGCAACTATTCGCTCAAGGACCTTGCCCAGGAATGGAACATTTGCACATCTTTTTGTGGTTTTGTCATTTTGTTTGTCAATTTGTTAGTTGTTAAAGACTTTTTTTTTTAAAGTGTGAGTTGTTCAAATGCCAGGTGTATTTATTCACAAATTCCTTCTGAATTGTTCTCTACTATCTTAGTGGTTAAAAAGAAAAAGAAAATCAAATCAAATCTCTGGCAGCATATAGTGTTTGGCATTTAAATAACCAGCTTGTCTACAGATGGTGAATTCTATATTTATTTGAGAATCAACTCTTATGTGACTTTTCATTTTACAATTAGATAACAGGATCTCAAAGTAACCACTACATTTTCCAAGCCAACAGTGACTGATCATCTTCTGGTCTTACTTGCTACAATCATCCAGTGATTTGCTGAAACCTTGGATGCTAAAGGCCTGTTCAGACGACACACTAAGCCATGGTTAGGCTGCTAACCCTTTTGCAGCAAATGGTTAGCCAGCATGTTTAAACCGTAATTATGTAGCCACCATGGTTAGAAATGGTTCACACAACATGCTAAGTCATGATTCACATGACATGCTAAGCCATGGTTTTTAGCTTAAACTAGGGTGACCATCCGCCCGGATTTGTCCGGACATGCCCGGGAAATGGGGAGCAAATCTGCATCCGGGCGGAAAAACTGTTTTGGGGGGCCAAATCCGGAAATTTAGCCCCCCAAAAGGGTGACCAGATGGCCCTGGGGCGATCTGGGCCAACCGGGGGGCAGAGGGGCAAACAGGGTGGCGGGGGGTCACGCGGCAGTGGTGGGAGGCTGGTGGCGCGAGGCACTTACCTGCTGGGGCGTCCGCTTCCCTCCGGTGCTCGGAATCTACTGAGAAACAGTCTTCGCGGCCTGTCCCTCAGTAGCGCGCCGGGTGATGACGTCATCACTCGGCGCGCTACTGAGAGACAGGCCCGGAAGCCTGTTTCTCAGTAGATTCCGAGCACCGGAGGGAAGTGGACACCCCAGCCGGTAAGGAGCGCGGGGCGCGGGGCAGGTGGTGCGGGGGGGCGGTGTGGTGGGGGGGCGGGCGGCCTGCACGGAGCGGGCGGCAGCGCGAGGCACTTACCTGCTGGGGCGTCCACTTCCCTCCGGTGCTCGGAATCTACTGAGAAACAGGCTTCGCGGCCTGTCCCTCAGTAGCGCACCGGGTGATGACGTCATCACCTGGCGCACTACTGAGAGACAGGCCAGGAAGCCTGTTTCTCAGTAGATTCCGAGCACTGGAGGGAAGCGGACGCCCCAGCCGGTAAAGAGCACGAGGCGGGCGGCGCGGCGCAGGTGGGGGGGCTGCGCGGGGCAGGCGGCGGCGCGAGGCGGGCGGGCGGGGGGTGGCAGCGCGGGGCGGGGTGGCGCGGGCACGTGGTGGGGGGGTTGTTTTGGGTGGGTTGGGTGGCGGGGGGGGGGTCCGGGATTTTGATCCTCAAAATCTGGTCACCCTACTTAAACTGCTTAACCACCGTGGCTTAACATGTCGTCTGAACAGAGTCTAAATGTGAATCTGATCAGGATTTTTCTAGGAGTCTGGTGTTAAAGTGTACCTCCATGCCTACAAGACACAACTCAAGATCAGCCTGTGCTGGTTCCTTACCCATTGTTAGGGTGAACAAGAATGGTGATATTTCAGCTTCCCCTATCAATATGTCAATGTTAGTAATTGGCTTCTCGCCCCACATTGTATTCGTGATGCATCTTCTTCATACTTGCACTTCAGTACTAAGGTACAGAATCAGGCACAGAAACTCCAGTGCAGGTGTGCTCCAGGGGAAGGTGTTGGTGCCATTGTCAAGCTCTCACAAAGGCTGAATGGACAAAGTGATATTGTTGTACTTCTGCTACCTTTTGGCCTGTTGTGTGTGATTATGTTCCAAATGGTCCAGTGATTGGATTGCAGTCTCTCTCCCCTCCCTAATTCCCTTCCCCAACAGAGAGAGAGAGAGAGAGAGAGAGAGAGATCCTCAAAGCGTACAGACATCAGTGAAGGAATACTTCTGTCATTCTGCACATTTTTTAAAGTGTTTAGATCTTTAGGTGTGCACAGATGGACACTTCCAACATAGAAACATCCAGCCAACCTTTTTTAAAAATTATATTGTTTCCAGATTCATGTTGGTAGTGAGGCACCTTGTCTTCAATCTATAAGCAACAATTATTTTATTATTATTATTAATAATAATAATAATAATATTTGCATGCAGCTTTCCCATAAAACAATGTTTAAAGTGGCTCTGCATACAGTAGAACGAAACAAAACTATCAAAACATTTATAGTTTCTGCCTACTTGGATTATTCCATTTTTGGCAAACCCCAGGTAGGTTCAAATATCTTTTCTTCATACAAATGGAAACATACATAATTGAAACTCTTCACCAATATTTTCTACTAAATATTCGTGAAGCCTGCATCCCAGTGATGAAGGCAATGAGATGTTCCACCTTTTTTGAAACGTCAGTGGAAGGGAGTGTGCGCATATGCGTAAGTATAGATATTTCCCTTTTAAAACATGCACGTTTGAGATGTTGAGGAAATGTTGAGGAATGTTGAGATGTTTAGGAAATGTTCAGAAAATTTTTAGCAAGTTTTTCAAGCAAAAGAAAGAAAGAAAAGAAATGCACCCAACCTTACAGGTTTTTTTTAAATATTAATTTAAAGAATCTGTTGTTGCTGTGTTGCTTCCTTTTTTTTTTAATTTCGGTGGACATAGGATTTAGAGAAAGGAAGTAAAACTACACATGGCAATAGAATCCAAAAATGAGTTATGCTGATCTCATGGCCATACATACATCTGTCAAGAAATGCTAGTGATGGAACTAAAGTTTAGCAGCTGGACATCTGGTTTGTGCAGCTGTTAAGGTTGCCCATATGGACATAGATGTCAGTTCCTATTCTGGATTACTTTCTAGAAGAGGACCAAAGTGAAGAGTTCTGCTTGATACCTGTAACAAAACAATACTGCCCAAATGGTCAATGTCCTTACATATGCTGGCACTATAATGCTTGTCAATCCAAGGCAACATTCAGGTTTTTCCAACGACACAAACATATTATCAACAACATCTGTTAGAAAGAATGAGTTCATAAGAACTGGCATTGACGAAATGTCCTTCTCTATTTTTAAATAATGCAGAGGAAAGAGGGAAGATGGGAAGAAAGCAATCAGGAAGTCTTCACAAACTGCTGCCGTTATGATATAATAATGGGCATTTCACACTATTTTTCCGAGCTTTGTACGTGAAAACAAAACCACACCAATTATTTCATTTTTCATAATCTGCCAAGTAAATGGAAACATAATAGAAGGTTTTGTGGAAATGTTGCTTTGGATTTGATACTTCAAAGAAATTTAAGAAGTGAAAGTATTTGCCATTGACTATCATCAACTTTCCCAATCATTGCCAATCTATGAGCCTATCTACACTGTACTTTGGAATGTTTTAAATAGTATTTTAAAACGTTCCAAATAGGTGCGTTCCAAAACGTCTTAGGCCACATTAAGGAGTGCTCATGTTACAGGAGAAAAAATCTTCAAAGTGGTGTGTGACGTCTCACACACTCTTCTGTCCGCCTCTTTCTCTTTTGTTTTTACAATGAGTTTAGGGCAAGGCATTGTGGGCGCTGTAGTTCACTCGCCCACTTCCTCCTTAGCCCCTCTTTCTTCCCCACCAATCAACTGCTAAGCATTTGGGTGCCGGTAAACAAAGCACTGCCCCCACAAATCACAAACGGTAAGGAAGGCGACATTATTTTACTTAAAACGATTTATTAAAAGTAAAAACCGTTGTATATAGCTGAAGTGAGTTTTAAAAAACCTCAGCTATACAACGTTCAAGGGAGTGCATCATGTGGCCCAACGAGTTTTCGTAACCCTTATGAAACGTTACAAAGCTAGAGTGTAGATTGGCTCTATGTCTGGGCCCAATTCAAAGTACTGGTATTAACATTCAAAATCTTCAAGGGCTTGGGTCCAGGTTATCTGAAGGAACATCTCCCATATATACCTTCCTGGACCCTAAGGTCATTTTCAGGGGTCCTTCTCCGTGAGCCCCTGCCAAAGGAAGTGAGGCAGGTGGCTACCAAGAAGTCCCATTCCCGCCCTGTTGGCACAACTAGGGCGGGAGGAGGCATTTGTGGGCAGGGAGGAGGAAAAAAGAATGCTCTACGTGCTTTGGGCACATGGACAGCATCTAGTGTGAGTGGGGCAAGCCTATAAAAGAAACATCTCTCTCTCCCTCCCTCTCTCTGTGAAAGACCTCATTGAGGAGGCCAGGCAGTGGCTTGGGTTCTCCAATTAATCGAATGGCACCGCAGCATTTACTCCCATCTGCAAGTGCAAGTTTTGGCATGGATCCCCTTCCCTCTCAAGGCACAGCGGGCCCTAGGCAGCCAGCGCCTGAGCCTCTCCCCTGCAGTCACCCGAAGCTGCAGCGGGTGGATAGGGTTCCCTCCCGGTTTCAGTGGCCTGTTTGGGCCTCCGCCGCCACTGCCCTTCTCGCCTGGTGGCTGCCTCTCTCTTGCTGTGGGGTAAGGAGGGACCCAACTTCAAAGGGGGCCCAGCCAGCTCCTGCTTCCACAGTGCCTCCTGTTCCGGTGGGAGGCAGCCCTTTCCACGGCAGGATGGAACCACCAGGGAGGAGCAGTTTGAGCCTTTGCTGGGGTGTGTGTGTGGTCCAGGGCAGGAGCAGGGAGATGCTGCTGCTGTTGCTGCTGTTTTTTTCCCCAATGGGGTTTGTCTGTCTTCCCTCCTCACGCTGTGAAAGTGCATCAGCCGGCTTCCCATTCGCTCACTTACATGCCAGTCAGGGGGGGAGACAACCCCTTCCCCCCCCCATGCACACACAAGGTGGTGCTGCTCTTAGTGAGTCTCGCCCCAGCCAGCCTTCGCTCAGGCCTTCGGGCACCACTCAGTGCCAAGGCTGCTTGACCAGACCTGATGCTTGGGTTTCCCATAGCCTCGCCTCTTCCAGCATCACCGTGCTTATGCATTTGCTGGACCCTAATCCTGGGCTTCCTCGTGAGCCACATCCTCACAGGGTTATTTTCCTTGCTCAAGCTCAGTGGCTGCTGCTCGGTTCTATGAGCTCATGCTTTCGTTTGTGGCTGTACCATGTTGGGAACAGACCTCTTGGGACCAGCAGGACAGGATGGTAGCGTCTTTGCCTCCCCTCCCCCAATTTAAGGTGAGGGCGGGGGGCTCTTTTGGCCTGATCTGGGTGGCATGCCTTTTAATTCCCTCAGCCTGTGAAATGGAGGGCACATTCCAATCTGCAAAGGATTAGCAACTGGCCTGATAGCAGACCCAGGGCACGGTTGGAATGCATTTGAGGCAGCCACTTTACTGAAGCCAAGCCAGTCTGGGTCAGGTCACTGCCTGCAGAGGAGACCAATTGGTGGAAGAAAGCTGGGATCTGAATAAAATAAATGTATTACTAATAAGTGTATAGTTTAGGCAGGATTCTAGCCCAGTGACAATACACCTGTTTTGCTTGCAGAAGGTCCCAATTTGATCCCTGGCATTTAGGGGCCATAGCTCAGTGTGATGGAGCACATGCTTTGCACGCAGAGGGCCCCGGATCCGATCCCCGGGTTCTTCTGGTGAGGTGGGGAGGGCATCCAGCCTGGGGCCCTGGGAGCCTCTGCTGCCATTTGGTGTCGACAGTGCTGGGCTGGATGGATGAATGGTTTGACCCAGTATAAGGCCGCTTCCTATATTGATATCCCTAAAGTTTCAAAGCACATGGAGGTGCTGGAAGAGGGTAAGGCCAGTTTGAATGGCAAGTGGGTGCTGCAAAGCCCCAGGTTCGAACAATTGTTCATCAAGTAGGCAGGCTTATAATCGAATCGGGATTGAGATTCCATTTCAGCTCAGGTAACAGTGTTTAAGGCAGACAGGCCACCAAGCCAAGCATCTACCTTGATCCCCTGCAAGCAAATCGGCACTGGAGGATAGTCAAGTCCAGGATCCCCTTCAACTAATGACAACATGGTTCAGAGTGAGTTGCACCACACACAGCAGGTTGGCCAGTTTGGCACACAAGGGAATCTTGGAGATCACCTGTTCAGGCATGGAGCTGTCTTATCATTTCTTCTGGTCTGTTGGTTCTGAGGGTCCCAATAGGGTGAGAGCTCCCAGCAGAAATCCTGATTGGCAGTATACCCAATAGTCTGTGGCATGCCACCAATATCCCATCAGCACATGATTCGTCAGTCTCCCATGAGCCTCAGGCTCTTGCGGCAGTCGCTGCTGGGAAGACACTCCTTCAGCTGTGGCATTGCATACAATTCAGACAGATATGAAATCTGGGATGTCACCCTCCAGTGTTGATCCCTATGCTTTGGCCAAGGGTCCTGCAATACTGTGTGAGCAGTATTTACCCCCTTTGGTTATCACTTATTGCCTGCCACCAAAGAGAAGTTCTGAAGGGGAATGTGTGGATGCATTAGATGTATTTCCTATACTTTTAGGGTGGATGAACACAAGGTTAAGGACAATGACAAGGATTTGGAACAGGAGAAGAGTTAAGAGGAAGACTATCATGGTGACTTGGGTGAATTGGCTTACTGGCTAAGTAAGTTATAGGTATAGCCCAGTAAAAGCACCCGGACAAAGAGATAAGTACCAGGTGCTATTCCGAATACCTTGTGCCTGCATGTCTGAGATACAATGTGGCCTTTAGACACAAGGTGGCCTTCAATTCTGAATTAGAGGGGACATGAAGGGGCCTGAAACTGGCTTCAATTCATGATGCCCACCTGGTCAATCCTGAGAGAGTGCGCCAGCAGGGCTTATTCTGTGCTGCCTAGCTGGTGCTCTGCCTGTGTGGGCTCTCATCAAGGAGGTGGTTCTTCTGCCAGCTCTGCTGGGAGTTTTGCTCTTGGGTACTTGCACCAGATATCTGTGCAATCTCTGTCTTGTATGTTCCATTTGCTACAACCCACATCAATCCTCAGGATGCCCTCAGGTTAAAGGGGCTAAGGGACCCAGGGAGCCATATTCAGAGTGTAAGCTTGATAGCCTGGGCCCCCTTTGTTAAAAGGGCTCCAGCCTAATTAAGTTGATGTCTGGCCCTTACTTATGCCAGTTACCCATATAGGGAAGACATATCCTTTGTTATGGTCCCCCCACAGTTTAGAGACCTTCTTAAAGGCCTTAGTGCCACCTGTTTGGCCTAGAACCAGGCCTGCATCCCTGTATGGATGGCAGCGGATGGCCCCGGCAGGTAAGCCCCCCCCTCGCGCTCCTCCTTACCTGCTGGGCGTCCGGTTCCTTCACCTGCCGTAGATTTACTGAAAACTAGGCTTCGCGGCCTAGTCCTCAGTAGATCTATGGCAGGTGAAGGAACTGAACACCCCGGCATGTAAGTGGGGGGGCCCTCCCTCCTCCCCTCTCACACTCCTTACTTGCTGGGGCCATCCGCTGGCGCCCGCGGATAGCAGCGGACAGCCCCGGCAGGTAAGCCCCTCCCCGCATTCGTGTTCGTTACCTGTTGGGGCTATCTGTGGACGGCCCCGGCAGGTGAGGAGCGCGAGTGGGGGGAGGGGGTCTGATCCTCCGATCCAATACAATCCGGATTGGGTCCTTTTTGGATCGGATCATATTGGATCGGCCAATCCAGGTGCTGGGGATCGGATCGGATAATTTTATTCGATCCAGCCCGGATCGGATCCGGATTGTGGATCGGACCCTATCCAGTGCACACCCCTAGTATTCCCTGATGTAGTGAATACTGCAACGAAGATACAAATGAATATACACATATGTCAAGGAATTAGAAGGAATTAGAAAATAGCCCTTCTATGCCAGGATGTATTCAAAAAGTGAGAATTATAGAACTTTGCGACTATGCTGGAATACATGAGAATTCAGTGCACTACATATAGACATACATACATGATAGAAGAACATTTTCTATATAATTTTAACAAAGATATTTGTCAATTCTACATTTGGTATTGTAAAATCCAGTTCAACAAATAGTGTTCCAGAATATTGAATACACAAAATATTAAACGATAATACCAGTTTGTACTATACCGTTTCAACCTCCTTCTTCAGTAACTGTACATATTCAATATATTTCACACCATTTCAACTCTATTGCCAAACGACATTAACTCTGTTCATATTGAATGTATTTCACACTATTTTAACACTATAGCCAAACACATTGACTAGAAATTTGAAAAGGGCTTGATGTCACAATTTTCCAGTGTAACAGTACAATGATAAATGTCCGTTTATCCTCACTTCATTCAGAGTTATAGACTTTAATCACCACTGTAGATTGGACACTGTGCTGAATCTAAAACAGATGGATATTGAACATATTCACATTATCCCATTATCCAAGGAAAAAGTCAATAGGTAAATTCATCTGTTTCTAAGGATTGGCAGGGATGTATGATATGCCATCCAAAAATTTTGGTTATCCAGAGGGGAACCTTATAGGGCAGATGGGTTCACCTGTCCAATGCAGGTAATGCTATTTTCCTGCAGGATCTGCATGTAGGCCTGCGGGATTTTGATCCTGGGCAGCTGGGGGGGGGGGGGTTGGGCACCAAACCTGAGGCTTGGCACCCTCCATTGGCGGGTTGTGCTTGAATCTTAGGGCATCAGAAGAGGTTGGTGACCACTCATTGGTATCTTATGGTGAATGGCAAGTTCTGAGGCCTGATACTCGAGGGCTGTGTGGCTAACAACTCAGGATATATGTCTTACCTTGGGGACATAGCTTTGGCTATGGGGCGGTTTACAAATGTAATAAATAAATAAATAAAATAAATACTCTGAGTTGTGCAACACCGGGGGGGGGGAGGTGACATGGGGTGGTTCCCCCCACGCACGCAAGTGTAGCTCAAGAAAGGAGCCGGGTTTTACCCGACTACTGGCTTGGCCAAGTGGCTCACCCATAATGGCAGGCTAGTTGCCTGGAAAAAAGTTGAGTTAGATTTCCGTACTCTCACATGCAGATCCAGGGAGGGGTAATTTTCCAATTAAATAAAGAGGCCCTAGTTATCCCAAGCTGGGGTCTCTGTGTCATTATTTCTGCGCTTCCTTTTCTGTCCACAACAGGGCTGCTTCTGCTGTGATACCCCAGCT
This sequence comes from Anniella stebbinsi, assembly GCA_029215795.1. NCBI lineage: Eukaryota > Metazoa > Chordata > Lepidosauria > Squamata > Anniellidae > Anniella > Anniella stebbinsi. Next base: position 114,005,004 of record JARDYH010000003.1, on the reverse strand, counting down.
GTGGAATGAACTTCCTAGAGAGATCCACCTGGTGCCTACGTTATACACCTGTCGTTGCCAGGTGAAGACCTTTTTGTTTTCCCAGTATTTTAGTATTTTACCATCCTAGACTTTTAGCTCTGCCGTTTTAAATCTATATTTTCAAACTCTGCATTGCTGCTCGGTTTTAGACTGGTTTTACTTTTATAAATTTTATATTTTATGCAGTACCTTATGGTTTTAATTTTTGTACTTCGGCTGTTGGGTGGTATAGAAATGAAATAAAATCAATCAATCAATCAATCATGGAGAAGTATAAGGGATGGGTGGGAACTTTTTCAAAAACAAACTTGATTATGTACAGTGGCACAGTCCAACATTTTAGTTATCTATGTGGAGGATTCATTATTATATGCGATAGTCATTTATATGGAATATATTTCTGCTTAGATCAGTAACAAACGAGAAATGCTAAAATTAAACAGAAAAAAAGTGTATGAATACTCCCCACTGTACCACCCCCCAAATACTATACAATACGCAGCCATTATCACAGGCATTGCTGTACAATATTACAAATTTTATCTAATCAGGCAACGTTTTCAGTTCTGGAGAATTCAGCAAGTAGAACAATGTGGGGACAATTTAGTCTTTTCTTTCCTTCATTTTAAAAACATACACACACAGTCTTCTGTTTGGTCTAGATTCAGGTCAAGACATTTTGCTAATTTGCTAGTCATTAAAAAGATATTTTTATACCCAGCCTGTGATATTATACTCCTCAGTGATTGTGATCGCTCCCCACAGAATTCCAGACTTAAAAAATGAAGGCTGGGATCTGAAGAGCAATTATGATACTTTAAATAATTCCACAAAAGTAGAACCACTGTTAAATCATTTATCGTCTTTGATCTTGTCACAGATCTACCGAAATCTTCCACATCACTCATACTAAATATTTTTGAACAGAAATGGGATACGTCCCTTCCTCCCCACAGCTCAGTTCACAAGCTAGGGAAATGAAGGTTGTGAGGGGCAAATTATACGTTAATGCAGCCATTAACCACCTGGTGCCCTACAGATGTTTTGTATTACAACTCCCAGCATCCCTAACCATTGGCCATGCCAGCTGCGGATCATAGGAGTTTAAGTCCAAAACATCTGGACAGCAGCAGGCCGGGGAAGGCTGCCTTAGTTGTTCATGCAAACTCACATGAGTCTTGTTCATATTTAACGTGAGTTTTAGTATGAGGTTTTGTTGCTGGTGTTTTTTGCAGGAGGGGGAGTGCACTTTGATATTCTAACTTGCTTAACTGCTATATTTAAAAAGTCAGAACAAAAACTACAAATGTTGCTGAAAAAATAAACAGAATAACATAATGTAATGGTGAAGGACAGAGACAGCTACTTATTATGAACGGACCAACATGTAGAGTCTTCAGTGGCACATTTTAGAAATAGCAGAAATCTTCAGAATACATCCAGAAGGCACTTCTGAAGACATTTGCCTAATTCTAAAATGTGCCACTGAAGAAGACTGAAGAGTTGCCCTTCTCTGCGCACCATTCATAGGTTGCGATTATGGAGTTTTAAAGTTGTTTTATTGTAATATTTGGCCACTGATCAGAACTTTACTGTTTTATTATGAATATTATATGATAAGGTATTATCCTGTTTATAAATGTTCCCATTTCCCCCCCGCAACATTTGTAGTTTTTGTTCTGACCATTTTAATATCTCCATTTGTATCGGTATATTATTCCTCTTTGCTTGACTTGGGTGTTCTAATTTGTTTAACAATGGAACTATATAAAAAAAATCTAACGCCTTGACGTTATGAGCCACTGCACCAGCAAAGGGCGACTCAGGCCAAGGCCTGGTGTCTACTGCAATGGCACAACACCCACCCACCATCAGCAGCCAGAAAAGGTGAGGTGGGGGGGGGGCATGCAGACTAGGAAGAGGAGTATACTCAATAGATTATGCAATAGATTACAAAAATGTGTGGCTAGTTACTTAATTCGAACAAAACAAGTTCTGTTTTCAAAATTAAGGTGTTCTAAAGAACTGAATTGTAAGTAGGGGCACCTAGGCATCCACAAATAGCCAGGACTTTTGCATGGCCCAAGGGCAGATGAGGCAGCCACCTTGCTGAAGCTAAGCTGATCTGGATCTGGCTGGTTACTGGATGGGAAACCATCTGGACACCTGATGTGTGCTGTGTTCAATTCCATGACAGAAGAAAGGTAGGCTATAAAGGTACTAACAAAACAAATGGACATATAAGTCTATGTGCACCATCCTGATATCATATAGGTGACATTCTGACCCCCTGCCAATATTATTATTATTATTATTATTATTATTATATTTATTTATATTCCACCTTTTTTCCAATAATGGGACTCGAGGCGGCTTACAAATTAAAACATGTACAGTTAAAACAAATAGCGATATACAAAAATAAAAAATATAATTAAACATAGTACAATTTTAAAATATTTAACATTTTAAAACATTTTAAATTCACATAATTAAAAATCCGAACTATAAGCAGTACATCCACAAAGGTATGAATCACTCCCCAAAGGCCTGTTGAAACGGAAAGGTTTTTGCCTGCCTCCGAAAGCACACCAAGGAGGGAGCCAGTCTAGCTCCTCTATATTTTAAAAATCACAATATATTCCTGCCTTCCAGTGGTGTGGTAGTACATTTTTAAGTGCAGGCACTCATCATGACAGCCCCATCACCAACATCCCCAAGGAGAATCCAAACATTCAGGCAGCTCTGTTTAACCACATCACCAAGCCAGTTGTAGCCGTTTTTATCTCCGCCAGGAGCAGGTCTTTTGTAAAGCGAATCAGACCAAGCCACACCAAAATGTGTTGCATTACAAGAGGGAACAATATTTTATTCCTGGAAAAATTCATGCCCCTCTCTCTCCCGCAGCTACTGTGAGGATTGCAGCTAAACTCAAGAGGGAACTGGAAAGTCAGAGGTGGGGTGGCAGATGATGTCAGAGTTCCTGCTAATAACAAAAAGTGCCCATGAGCTCTGGGCCATCATGATAATAAACCATGTTTTGCTGTGATGTCTGAACCAGTTCAACATAAAACAATAATCCCTTGTAAAAGGCAGAAGGGATAATCCTGCTAAATTTTCATCAGCATGTGGATAAGGACACAATATACCCATAATATTAACAGACAAAACTTTTTATTTTCTTGTTACAAAGGAAAGCCAGCAAAAGACATAGTTTAAAAAAGGTTTCATTTCCATGCACTGGATGAATAGTTTGGAGGAGGAGGATGGCATGTCAGTCCCGACCCCACTAACATTGTGATGTTATGTGGGCAAAAAAGGGTGGTGTGTGTTAAAACTAAGGATGTGAGAACCATGAGTGCCGAATCACTAGAAATTCTTTGAATGTCACTTCAAATCTTGTTTCTGCTTGGTCCTATTCTTTTTTGTGACCTGCTTTTTTGGGTTCGTTCAAACAGGAAAAGTGCGAATTTTCTCAAAAGTACACGCTTTTCCTGCATTATCTAAAACATGCAAATGTGCATTTTTAAAAGTGCATTTTAAAAAAATGCATTTTAAATGTGCAATCTTTAAAATTGTGAACTTTTAAAAAGCACACTTTAAGTGTGTAAGTGCATTTTTTTTAAAAAAGGTGCATTTTTAAAATGTGTTTGTTCAAGTGTGATTTTTTTTAAGTGCCAATGTTTATAGTGCCCATTTTTCAAACCCAAATGCAAGTTTGAGAATTTGCAAACATATTTGGAGAACATGAACTCCCATTCTTTTAGGGGTTATGAATGGGGTATTTTCAAGCGATTTGCAAACTGCAATGAAATTCTCATACCCCTTAGTTAAAACTTTGCCACTGAAGTCAATACAGAGACCCAAATGACTTCCTCCTACACCACCCTTTCAGACACAATAGAGTCTACAGTTCATTATGGCATATGGGCCCTTGCCTTCTCTCAGAAATGACTGATGAGAACAGAGCTTTCCCAAATCACCTTAATGTGAGAAAAGGTGAACTAAGATCTGGAGGCCCCTAGTAACAAAATGCATCTCTTCTTATCCTTCACACACAATGAACGTGTGCACCACTGGAATGGCTGCTGTTCTTGCGCATGCTCTGTATGGTTGCTTGGAAGATCAGCTGATAGAATGCCTCCTTATAGAAGTGGCTTATAATTTTGCTGCAGTGACATCTTCCTTAGGAAGTAATGGTCCTCATTTCACAAACCCCATCGCAGGAGGCATTAAAACCGAACTCAAACCATCCATATTCACCGCAAAATTAACAACTAACCATGTTCCTACACAAGCCCAAAAGGCAAGGGTGGACAACGTGTGGTCCTCCAGGTATTTTGGCCTACAACTCCCATGATTGCTCGCCATTAGCTATGCTGGCTAGGGCTGATGGGAGCTGTAGGCCAAAAGATGTGATGCTTAATGAATGCCAGAGACTGCAGGATGTGATGGGTCACAAGTTGCCCACCTCTGACATCAGGAAAGTTGCGCCAGTAAAACTGGCTCCTCGCACACTCTGAAACATATGCATCTTGAAAACCTGTGAAACAGTTTGAACATGCAGATTTATAGCTGGACCAGTGCAGTTCATTGGCTCACTATGTGTTGCCTTGCCTCCTATTTCAGCAGCTACATACAAACATAATGATAGATACCAATGGTCATATAGACGCAGCTGAGGCCAGGCCAGGCCAGCCTAAATACTCTAACTCATCACCTAAATACTATGTCATGACTACATTAAAATCTCTCAAGAGATAAAGATAGCCCCTGGAAGGCTGAGCTCTTGCTAATGCCAGTCTGTCACTTCCATCCTTTCCTCTTGATTTACTAATTCAATCCAATTCTGGCAAACTGAGGGGCAAGGAGGGAAGGATGGTCTACATTGCTTACAAGCCTTCAAATGCCCAGTGCTCACCACTATCTCAGCTATTTCAGCCCATGTCCTCTAGAGTCTCAAACACAGTCACAATCACTGGCAAAGTTTGCTTCTTTATTTCAATCCATAACACTCTTGGGATGGACTGTGTTATTAAGTGGGTTAGTCCTATGCCCACTTCCCTGAGAGTAAGCCCCAATGACCTCAACAGGACTTGCTTCTGAGCTGACATGGATCTGATTGCACTATTACTGCATCCAATCCTAGGCACAGCCACAGCTTGTAAAATATAGACCAGGAGTGCTCTCCTAAAATCAGATCCTGCAAAGCTATGCAGACAGATATTCTCAAAGTTTGAGATGAACTGAACCTAAGGTTGGAAAAATGAGAAACTGAGAGAAATCAAAACTGACAGATTTACCCATCCAGGCTCTCTTCTACACAGAAAATTGACCATCTGTATTTCAAACAAGCATGTTCAATGGTACCTTTTGGGGTTGGGGGTTGGGTATCAAAAATGATGATAATGAGAGGGATCAAGATTGGAAATTTTAGAGCAGGGGAGAAAACAAGGCAAAGGGCACTGGAGAAGCTCTCCTGCATGCAACTGAGAGTACCAGCTGCTTGATGGATCTTGTATCTGATCCAGCAGGGGGCGGGGAACACGTTAATTCACAAGTTGTAAGCACATCTGACCCCACGAGGTGTTTTCTTGCTCGATGTGATCAACAGATTGTTCTTCCAAGATGTTCACTTTTAAAATGTATGTGCAAGGGCAGCACATGCCACCCCAAATAGTACATGAATTCCCATCACTGCCAAAGATGATGGGCATGCAAGCAATGTGTACTGCCAGCCACAAGAAGGCTCTGCAAGATGATACGGCAGACACCACTCCGCAAGCAGAATCCGTTTCAAAGCAGGCCCAATGTTTTAGACTCTGAACTGTCAAGTTACAACAATGATTCTGCCAATACTGTTCCCTGTGCACAATTTACACCCTTTCACTAGGGTAGGGTTTTTTTGCCAATCACATTCAATCTGACTTTCTACCAACTCTCGCACCCAAGAGCCGTAAGAGCAAAGAACGATTGCTTAAATATCTCCCCACTTTGCCACTTCTTTCTTTCCCTCTGCCATATTTACATAAACCAAGACACTAATCTGAATATTTTTGAACCATTTCCCTGGTTATTCAGCCTCTGCACTTTTACACACGTTACCCTGACATCTGGAGAGCTATAAATTCAAATCTTTTGTTTTTCTATGAAGTGTTTATGAGAGCACAGGTCAGTTAGATTTAAACGTTGTGATGGGGCAGAAGCTAACACAGTGAAAGCATCCACTAGAAATCCACCTAGAGAGAACACATATCAAGATGCTAGAAAAATTGCTTTATTCTTAAGAAAGTCCAATGTATTTCGGCCCAGGTTTTCTTTGGGGATTTTTTTCAAAAAAACTAGCCTTCAGAGAATCCTGGAAGATATGTCTCATACATCCAATAATTATCCACCAGTTACTGAATGCTTGAGACCTCTTCCAAAGAAAAATGGGATCAAAACGCATTGGGCTTTCTTAAGGATAAAGCATTTTTTAACATCCTGAGCAGAAGCTAACCCACCTTCTCACTGAGATGTCAAGCAACCCCAAAAGGAAACCAGGAGCTCTGGGGATCCTGGAGAAGGTTCTACATTCACCTTTTAGTCTTTAGGAGTGACTTAATAACATAGGCCTGGCCTTACATTTGGAAGTCCTAGAGCATCCTTCCCCAACATGGTGCCTTCCATGTATTTTGGACAACTCTGACGATTGACCATGCTGGCTGGAGCTGATGAGAGTTGAAGTTCAAAATATCTGGAGGCTACTAGGTGGGGGAAATCTGCCTTAGAGCAATTTACCACAACTGTGTATGTAAAACTTAGCAGTCCAAGGAAAATGATTTGTTTTTCCCAACAACATTGTCCCCATGACAAGTGTAACACATGCACCAGACTTCAGTAAGACTTGCATCCGGTGATATCTGGGAGAGGCAAAACAGCTGGTGTAGACTGAACACATCCTGAACTTGTGGGACTTCAGAGGCTAAAAAGTATGGATCCTGAGTTATAGCTACAAACAAGTAGAAATTGTGTGTAGTATAGGAGGCAGATTAGAAGAGTCATTCCACTCTCACTGTAAGAACGTAATGAAGACAGCTACAGTAGAAAGCTATGGGTAATTGACTGCACTTGATCAACATGTCATGTATTAAAACCTGGCCTGACTTCTAGAGCATATAAACATGTGGAATTATTAACTCCTCCTAAAATGGCTTTATTCCCACGGGTCAAAAAGACATACAAGGGCTACATACTAAACTACATAAAGGTGTAAGGAGATGTCACACAGAAGGAACTAGCCCAAATAATTTTGGCAGAGCTCAAAAGTTAAGTGGAGTATCTCCTTGCTAGATGATCCCCTTGTCAAAGCGTAGAATTACCTGTTCAGCTCATCAAGCTCATAAGTTCCATCAGAAGGTCTTCTCTGGCTTGGATGAAGAATGAGATTCTCAACACATGCAGTCACCATTCAGGCTGTTTTATAGATACACGTGCAGAAGTTCTTTAATGTTTCATGTTAATCCCTTACTCTCAGTGAAACCACCTGACCAGATGTTTCATAAATTCTCTATTTGGGTCAATGATGTTGATTTTTATTTCTGTTTCCCATCCAGATCAATACTACAATTCCCAGGGAGCAAGACAGTAAGGAACCTGCCTGAAACACTATTAGCACTCATTCACCAAAATTGCCAAGCTAGAATAGGAGACTCGGAAAAAGGTGATCCATTTTCTGGCAGCTTCTAAGAAAGCTCATAAATGTCAAGACAATTCAGAATTTGGACAAGGAGAGACCATCTTTAATTTTTTCTTATAATTTGGAGTACAATCCCTGCCCCCGTTTACTCATTTACAGGATCTGGTCAACTCATCTCATCACTATGTTTACACTAACTTAAGGTGAGACCAAGTAAAATGTATCTGAATCGCTCATAAAGAGTGGGGATTCATGTGAGCAGAGAAAAGATGATAGCTCTCTAATCCTAGGATATAAATAATCCCTCATGTTCGGTATGTCATATTCAGAGCCAGCCAAATTACTGGGCATTTCACTGTGCATCGTGTGCAAACAGAGAACAGGACAGAGTTTACATGAATATAAAAATGCAGTAGTTTAACTTCAATTGGAGTTGAGTTACTGCCAATCACATCTTGTCTTCCACAGAGACCCAGAGAAGACATAAGTCTAATCTAATTTTTGTGGTATCTTCTCCCAGTCTAAACCATGAAAGAAAAGACGCTGCCAAATTACCCTTTTGTAAGATTTATTTTCCATAGCCTTGTTTTTCTAGTGGCAGTCTTAATGTATTAGACCTTTTGATGGTAAAGTGGTAAAGTGGGTGTTGTAAGAATATTTCCAGTGTGATGCGTGCATGAGAATTTAGAAAGCTAAAATGTACAGTTTAAACAAGGGTGTGGTGGGCCCAGATGACAGAGAAAATGTATAGTACCTATAATTCCTGCATGGCGAAATATGATGAGGTCACACAGAGAAGGGTTGAGGCACAAAGGTTTTATGTTTCTCTCAACATTAGAATTTACCTTTGCCAAAACACGTCCAGCCTTTCCCAGCCTTTCCCTTCACAACAGTAAAATGGCAGCCAGTTTGTTTGGCTCTAATATACACTTGCTCTTTTTACATGGTCTGAAACTGTGGCTCAGTTCGGACGACATATTAAGCAACGGAGGGGTAAATAATGTACTGACCCTGCGTTAGGCAGGAGGAGCTCCACAGACAACACACTGCACCGGCGCTGCTCGGAACCAGCAAACGCCCCGGCTGCAAGGAACTTGCGGTGGCCATTTTGGTTGTAGCCTCTCCTCTGTGTGTCCCCCAGCCGTATCCCAGCATGCACTGAGTTCTGCCAGCTGCATAGAGTGGCTGGGGTGTTTTGGCTGCTCTAGGCAGCAGAACTCTGTTCCGAAACGGAATAGTCCATGGAGAGAGGGGGGGCTGAATTTGGACAACACTTTAAACAATGGGGCTTCGGGCTAAACAACGTGCAAGCCCATTGTTTCGCTCCATTGTTTAAAGTGCCTGATTAACAGTTGTGTGTGCGTTGTGTGCTGCCCTCCAGACGACACAATAAGCAACACAACTGATGATTGTTCCCCCCCTCCTCCGTTGCTTAATGTGTCGTCCGAACTGAGCCTGTGTATAAGTGGAAGCAGATTGAGATCGTGCAACTGACCACTGCCCTCATTCCTAATATCCACACATGCATTGACTATGTGTGCATACAGCCTTCACTTGTACAAGTTGTATAGGTAATAAGTTCTCTTTGTGCAGTTGAGGAGCTGGCTTCTTGTACATGCATAGACTCCGTGCATACAGAGCTGATGAACGAGGAAAGGTTAGGGGTGAGGAGAGTGAGGATTTTCCAGCTCCCCCTTCCATATGTTCATTGTTCACAGTTCAAGACCAAGCGAAAAATGACACTTTGATGTAGCATTGAACTGACATTTACATTGGTGCTAGGACAATGGTTATAAAATTGTGTTCTGGGCATCCCTGGAGTTCATTGGAGGCTTATCAGGGGGAGAGATGGGGGAGACATACACTCACTTTGCATTTTAATGTGAACCTGCCCAATTCTGCACTTTCAAACCAATACACGAACCGAAAGTCCATTACCCTTCAAAATTCACACTTCTCAGAATTTTGCAATGGAGTTCTCCAATACATAATGTGCACCAAAAAATGTGTATATTAGGAAAAAAGTACACACACACACACACACACAATGTGTAAATTAGTGCAAATAACATTACATGTAGTCTAAAAGTGCATATGAGCAACACTGTGTACAAAAATGCATATATTGAGGAAATGCCCACAAAAATATGTATGTATTTGTGGGTAAACCTCTAAAAGCAATTCTCAAAATTCAGGATGAAGTGAGTTTAAGATTAGAAAAATGAGAAACTGAGAGAAATCCAAATGGACAGATTTGGCCGTTCCTATTTAGGGTTTCCTCAAAAAACATCAGTCATGGTGGACATGCTTCCGTTACGACAGCTATCCACCCTTTCCAATTGCCTCACAATGTGCAGCTCCAGGGGTGTATTTTGTGTACTGTATGAAATACACTTTCTGTTCAGGCCTAACAAGTCTCACCAACAATGCCACATGAACCGAGGGGACACCCTAGGCCTTTCCTAATAATCTCTGAAAATACAGCCGCGGTAGACATTGATAGATTCTTTGATTGAGAAGACCATGCTCCTTGACGTTTGATAGCCAGAAAGTCACCCTGCTAGAGCATGACAGGTAAGAGTTTAAATAACAATGAGGCTTCTGCCTGGTAGGTTGGGCTGAGTCTGTAAAGCCTCTCCTCAGGGCAATGAGTAGGCCTGCTGAAGTTAAAGAGATAACAAACTGTCTCATTCAGGGATGTGAATAAAACAATTGCACTTGGGTGATTAGTATAATTTATCAGTACCTGTAAAACGTGTTTTATCTTGGCAATAGTTTGTTAACCATTGCATTGAGTATGGGAAGAAGACAAACACAGTAGCACTAATATCTGCCCTGCTTAATCTCTTGGGCTCCAACCGGCCCACTGAGGCCTTGCAAATGACGTAAACAACATCAGCCTACATTCTCAAAAGCTGACACATTTCCATGATCAGACAGTGGCCAAGGTCCCATTGAAGTGGTCACTCTCTGTCCAGCCTCTATCCCTTCAGAATCCAGAGTCACACATGGCTAAAGTGGGGGGGGGGGAGCCATTTCTGTAGAGAGCTAGTAACCTCAAGGAGAAGCATTCCCAGGCTAGCCCTTTCCCTGGCGTGTAGGCCAGATCTACGCTAAGCAGGATATAACACTTTGAAAGCACTTTGAAAACAGTATACGGAGCATGTCCTGGGCCCTAACAGTTGTCAATACTGTTATAAGTCGTTTTAAAGCAGTAGTGTAGATCCTGCCCTAGTTTTCTAAGTGCAGAAAAAGTTTCCCCTTACAGTGCCATCCAGATGCATTGAACGACAACTCCCATTATCCCCATGCTGGCTGGGGAGTTGTAGTCCAACACATCTGGAGGGCTGCAGTTTGGGTGAGGCTCAGCTAAGGAATATCAGGCAAGAAAGGTTTCTACTTCTCCTCCCTCTTCCTGCAGCTATCTGCATTCCCCCCCCCCCCAGCCTTGCCAGTGAGTATGGGGGCCGTCCTGAACAATGTGGAAGAAGGCCAGGGGGGCTGCTGGGGGAACAGGAAATCTCTCTCCGGTGTAGGAGATAAACTTGAAGTGGCTGTGAGGGAGGGAGGAGAGATGGGATGCTTCTCTTCAACAGACTTCCTTACCTTACCTTACCTTACCTTATTTTACCTTACCTTACATTAGGAACCAAGCCAATATTACACAGAGTAGGGCAAGAAAACGTATTTTACAATAAAATAAAATAAATCAGAAAAGTTGCTCACTAGAATCATTTACCTTTTGTCAGATCTTCCTTGACATTCAGAAAATGATTTTTTTGCTACAAAAGGCTTTACAGAAACAACAGCATTGTTTCCTATTATTTCTCTCTTGCTGTTGTACCAAACGGCAACTTGGAAAGAAGAAACACCATTTTAAGAGATGATAAAAACATCTGTCTCTTTCTCTTTTTATCAAACAGGCAAACCAGATACACAAACCATTTCCCCAGGTGGCTCTCATCATCTCCTCACAGGGAGCTTTTGAACCTACTTTTGTGCTTTAGCGGTAACATGCTCACAATTATCTCTCTCACCAGGGAGCTTAAATCCAGCCTCCAACATATCTGAGTATGATGATGGCTTATTTCCAGGCAGCAGGACTACTTGAAGAGTCTTCATTCCACCTTGTCTCACGCATGAGAGGGGGATATTTGGCATGTACCAAATTTCTCCTCTTACAGTCATTTTCTGCCATGAATCTCTTAAGGCATAAGAGCCAGGGCACAATTTCTGAAATGAGATGACTTCATTATATTCAATCCATCATGTCGGTTAGCACTATCTCCTCCAACTGCCATTGATTGTCCACAGTCTGAGACACAAGTCCTGGCCCATCTGTGTTTTGTTCAGGTGGCAAGCATTGTACTCGTGGTACCAGAGCTAACCCAGGACAGGTAGCAAGGCTGGAAAAGATCTTCCTTTCCCTGATACTTTGGAGAGCTGTGGACAATCAAAGCAGGCAATACTTGGCCTGATGGACCAATGGTACAATGTTAGCTTCATATACTCATCATACCCTTGAGTCAAGGCCTTCCAGAAGAGTCAAGGTTGAAGGATGCCATTGTCTACATTGGGAAATGATATCTTGTGCAACATGATACTGGTTTTCAGGGACTGTTGTCTAAAATTCTGGTTTTGAAATTAAGGCCATGTTGAGAATGTGAGAAGCTCCTGTGTAACTACAGAGAAAAAGAAAGATGAAGAAAATAAGAACATACTCACTCAAAATTATCTCTAATCTTTTGGAAATATCCACAACTGTCTTTAAAAACAATAACTCAAAAAAGTTTCATCTATTTGAGAAGACAGAGGTCTGTTCACACATGCAAACAGACTATATTTATATCATAAGCTGCTTCTGAAATTATTCTCCTAATTTCTTCCTATCTTTTGTAGTTATAAATTACTTGCTCCTATTTCCAATGTGGAATTGATCATGCAAAGGAGAGGAAAGGTGCCCATGAATGAAAGGAACAGAACAGAAGGCAGCGGCAAACTCTGCATGCTGCAAACAGGGAACTAACTTTAGGAATTCTACAAGGTAGATTCCTGCATTGAGCAGGGGATTGGAATCGATGGCCTTATAGGCCCCTTCCATCTCTACTATTCTATGATTCTATGATTCTAAGTTAAAATGGAATTTAGGAGGAGGAGAAGACCACAGGGCAGAACAAATCACAGAACCATAAAGGAACAGGATCGTGGAAAATTTGCTCATCCATACTCCCACCACCCCATGCAATCGTTTACACCCAGGGCTGGCCAAAGAACTTCTACCAAATGAGGTGAAGGACAATCTCTCACCGATTCCATGGACATAATCCAGCTGTGCTGGTGGTGGTTGAATCCTGCTTCATTGCTGGTGACGGGACTGCATCCTCCACCTGCCCCTGGGGGCAGCAGGCTAGCTTAGGGGTGCAAGGTAGGTCACGTGGCACACCTCTGTCCTCCAATACCTTGCTGTCATTCCCTACACCGTGCCCCAGTATTGGCCCACTGAGGCAGCTGCAGAAACATTTGTATGCACTGGGAGTACATGAAGAAAACTGCAGCCACTTCTACAATCACAGCTGCATATTTTCGACTCCCCAATGGTGGCTTTGCATTAGTGCAGGGGCTGGCAACTTGTTGCCCTCCAGATGCTTTGGCTGACAACTCCCATCATCCCTCAGTATGGGTATACTGATTAGAACTGATGGGACTTGTTGACCAAAACATCTGGAGGGCCACACGTTCCTAATCCCTGCACGAGCAGAAAGTGTTTCCACTCATGGAAGGTGCAGTGTCTGATTTTTGCTATGCTATCTACCAATTGCAGACCTCCACGCCATGGCAAGATCTACACTACAGCTTCGTATTGAAGTGCACGGACAATTGTTGGGGACACATCTACACCAAGCAGGATAGAACATGTTGAAAGCGGTATATGGAATGTGTCTTATGGGCCCCAACAGTTGTTAGTGCACTTCAATACCGCTATAAAGCAGTAGCGTAGATCCTGCCTCCATATAGCACTTTCATACCACTTCCATAGTACTATATCCTGCTTGGTGTAGATCTGGCCAGAATCTCATCCCCTACTGTTCTGAAACACCCCGCCACCGCCCTCAGGAGGGACTTTGAGAGAGTGGCGGCAATTTGCAGCAGCTTGGGAGGATCTGCAAAGCCCACGTGTCCCACGTGTGAACAGAAGTCCTTTCCACTGCTGCAAAGCAACATTAGATACAACAACCCTGTGTCTGTCTCTGTACATACACCACCATCAGCTCACGCAAATGTTTTTTCATGCTGTCATTATCACATTGCAAAAGAATGGCCAATCACATGCTTAAACTAATCCTGAGTTAAACACTGGAACTTTTGCAACTGGCATAGCATTGTAGAGTTTCCATCCAAGTAGTATACTTTCAGGGGAGGACGACATTGATTTACAATGATGTAGGTTCCAATGCAACTATATATTGAAGAGCATTTGTCTTTTAGCAACCTAACTTATTTTTTAAAGGAGGCAAGGCTGTCAAGAGTGGTTTAGAATTTATGCTGAAGGAAGAAAACGTCATGGTTTCTGTAAGTCCATTTTCCCCTGTTTCTTTCTTTACTCAAAAATTGGATAAACAGTTGAAAGCAACCTAAGCAAAGAGACTGCAAGTTAAGTCCTGTCCCTGAGCGGGTAGGACCAAAAGACCCACCTTGTGCAGTTTTTCAACATTTCCCCCTAAATACAGTGGAATGGTGTTTCCGTCTGTTACCCCAGCGTTCACTTCATTGTCTTCTTGTTATTTTTAGCAAGCCTAGTTATTAACAATTGCGCCCTGAAACTGCTTTCTAGGGCAAGAGTTCTTTGCTCCGGGGGTTCAAAAAGAAAACAGATGAGGACTATTTCTGAAAAGCTATTTAAAAGAAAATACTCATGGAGAAATGTGCAGCTCTCTTTAATGTACCGAGCCCTATATATACACACACATAATTTTCAGTGATTTATATCCCTAATTAGATCCCAGTAGCAACATTCTTTCAACTAACAATGCATGTCGTAATCACCTTTCCCTCATACAAATGACTTCCTTAACTTCACATGCATAACTTAACAGCTTTTATTTTAAAAACTCGTGTTAACAGCTTTCCCAGTATAACCAGTAGGGGTGCTATGATAAGAAACTAATTTGCTGTAAAAATTACTCATTTGTCAAATAAGCATTAAAATAATTGTTCCCCTTTTGACTGTTACCCTGCTGTTTCCAGTCATTTCAAAAAACTAAATTATTTACTCATTTGAAAGTTCAGCTGTGTATATTTTAATTGATATTCCCTCATAGGACTCATATTGTTAATGACAATAATTAACCCGAAATGGCTGCTAAATAATTATGCTGGAAGGATGTGTAGTATTTGTGCAGAAAGTAAAACCAGCATTTGAGAAACCATCAAAATGTAAAACTTTCATATTTTATGGAAAAGCACAGTAATAGTTCATAATCAAATTAAGGATGAAAGGGGGAAATGTAGATTTTATGCTTTGATGCAGAATACTTTATGTTTCCAATATAGTGAGGCATTCTAGCTAACAATGAATACTCAGTCATTTTAATAAGCCCCTGATATTGCTATTCTAGCTAGTCATATGAAGTATTGCCATACTATTAACACAGTAAGAATGAAATTCCACAAACCCACCACCCTATTCAAACTACAATGAACAGGCCTGCACAACCTGGGACCACCACTCCACCCCAATATCTGCAGAGTGATTTTGCATACCGAAGCAGGCAAAACAAAAAATAGGTTTAGTGAGACTCAGGTGGGCACCATATGTAGTTAATGCAATGGGTTGGGTTGGGCCTGTAAGTCCCATGTTGTGCAGAATTGCAAGAGAGGGCTGTTAGGGAAGCAATAGCAGTGTTGTTAAGGCACTCTCCCTCTCTCAAAATACTAGAATCCAATGGGGTCATCCCATGAAACTGATTGGTGGGAGAGTCAGGACAAATAAGAGGAAACACCTCTTCACACAGCGCATAGTTAAATTATGGAATTCGCTACCACAAGATGTAGTGATGGCCACCAATTTGGATGGCTTTAAAAGGGGGCTGGATACATTCCTGCAGGAGAAGGCTTTCAACAGCTACCAGCAATGATGGTTATGTGCTACCTCCAGTATCCGGGCAGGAAGCCTGTGTGCACCAGTTGCTGGGGAACATGGGTGGGAGGGTGCTGTTGCACCATGTCCTTCTTTGTTGGTCCCTGGTCGACAGCTGGTTGGCCACTGTGTGTGAACAGAGTGCTGGACTAGATGGACCCTCGGTCTGATCCAGCATGGCACTTCTTATGTTCTTAAGTCAAATTGTCAGTGGTTTGAGTCTCATTCATTCTTTCTCACCCATGCAGGGTCAGCTTCAGGATTGTAAGGGCTGCTGGGCAAGAGACCACCAGACTGGCCATGTGTCCTTTTTTTTTTTACAGAGGACAGTCCTCTATTTGGAAGGCTGACAGAGGATTGTCCTCTATATTGAAGGCATCTTCTAATTTAAGGTCTGTCCTGTCCGAGTCTGTTATAAAAATAAAGAGCTATTGGAAAGAAGAGTTGAGCCTTGAAGTTGCCCAACTGCACCTGGACAGAAGACTGAGAAAGACACACAGGTCACCACAGGTCTTCCATGTTATGATCAGATGTATCAGATATAAATTACAATAATTATTTACACATTTGCATCTATGCCTATAAATTAGCCTGTGCAAACTTTATGCAAATCGCTGACCTCTTTTGCCCTCTTTTTGGGTGATGAGCTTCTCCCTTTTTAGGTGATTCATAAAAGGCCCCTCCGAATTATCCAGCAAGGAATGAATTGGGCTGGGTGCACAGAATTCCCTGCCTGGATGACTCATGAGAGCAAAACAAGCCACATGCCAAATTCCTTCTTGAAAATTTCCGGGTGCATTTAAAGGGGTCAGTTCATAATTCATCAAAGCAATGCTGGAGCAGAGGAAGTTGCCTTATACTGAATCAGACCAGTAACTCAGGGATCTCTATGCCAACTGGCAGTGGCTCTCCAGGGTTCCAGATGGGAGTTTTTCCTAATCCCAGTCCTACCTGAAGATGCCAGGAATTGAACCCGGGCCTTCATTTGTTTGCATGTTCATCTGGACAAAGTAAGGTGCCTTACAATAAAAATACAAATCACCGGAAAATAAACTAGAAACCTAACAATAAACAGAACAGTAAACTACCTGCATGCAAAGAATATCTTCTACTGCTAAGCAACAACCCTTCCCTGACCACCAGAAACACATTTTTTTCCAGTTCATGGTTTTCTAGTTCAGTCACAAGAAACCACATTCTCACATCAGTTCATAATTCTAAGATCCCAACACCAGTCACAAGAATAGTAGGCTATTCTTTGCATGAGAAGTTCTTTTCTTCTTCAAGTGACCATCAGGATGACTCTCAAGATGATGAAGGACTAGCTCAAGGTCATAATTCGGGTGAGCCACATGACTCTGATTGAAAAATCAGAAACCCTCTGGGTCGAAACAGACATGACCTTCAATACGTGGATGCATTTAACCTGTACGGTTTTTCCCCTTTAAGGATAGGAGGAGGGGCTTGGGCCATAGTGCAAAGGACTTTAACCCCCTCCCCCATTCAGTGCTCTTAAAATTGGCTCCCAATCCCACTACAAATGGGCCTAGGGCCAAGCTTCCGTTGGTAGCAATGGCAGCTTTCCTCTTGGGGCAAATAGCAGCCGTGGGGCTTCCAGTCCAGGGCCACAGTGGGAGCAAAGAATGAATTCCCTCTTACCCACACTTCATTATTCCAATCCCATTCAGGCCCTTCCATGGCTGCTATTTAGAAAATAAAAACAAAGCATGCAGATCTTCATTATGTGCTGAAAGTAATGTATTAGGGCCTCTGGTGATTCTCCAGTGGAATGGAATTCCAAAGCAGCCACTGAATAGGCCTCTATGTTGCCCTCATATTGAACTTGCCTCTATATTCTATATGGCAGCCAGGTTGGTCACCGGTACACCTAGGGGTGAGCATATTACACCTGCTTTAAAATTACTCCACTGGCTGCCAATTACTTTCCGGGCGAAGTACAAAGTATTGGTTATTACCTTTAAAGCCCTACATGGTTTGGGTCCAGGTTACCTGTGGGATCGCCTTCTCCCATACAATCCGCCCCGCACACTCAAGTCCTCTGGGAAGAGTTTATTACAGTCATCAAAAACTAGGCTGACAATGGTTACCCAGAGGACCTTTTCTTCTGCCACTCCTAGACTGTGGAATGGCCTGCCAGGAGAGATTCGCCAACTTAACAGTCTTCCAGAATTTAAGAAAGCTATAAAGACTTTTCTCTTCCGGCAGGCATATCCAGTGGAATTTTAGGGGTTTTACTGGTATTTTAACTATGTAGTAGTTTATATATGTTTTAATCAGTTTTATGTATTTTATATCATGTGTTTTTAATGTTGTTCCCCATCTCGATCCAGAGGGAGAGGCGAGTAATAAATAAATATATTATTATTAGTATTAGTATTAGTATTAGTATTATTAATCAGCTTTAGCATGAAGAAAGCACCCTTGGGCCACCCTTCTCCCAACCAAGCTCTTAAAACACATTTGTTTCAGGACCTTTAGGGTCGTCTGCAGCAGTCACCCACCTTCTATACTCTCAGTAGAAATTAAAGATACTTTGAGAGGATTAAATATCTTGCTAACTCAGTTAAAGAGAGAATTTCTCTTGCTCCCACATTCAATTTTTTAAAACAATCTCAAGTTCTTTCTATCCCAAATTTGAAGACATTTGTGTATTTTTTTTCTTAGCAAAGCTGAACTGAAACAAAATTCTCACTTGTCTGCACTGGCTGAATTCAATAGGTACAACTATTACCAGCATTGAGTGGGGCATGTTGTACCTGCCTGCTA